>CM046362.1:19199743-19244175 GCA_025413025.1 Ficus hispida | reverse complement strand
TTTACACTGTACTGCAGTCCAAAATTTATATGTGTAAAAATGAACTGTATAAAATTTTTCTTATTTTTTGAAACCTTTTTTGCCCTTAATATCCTACTTGGTGTGCTTGATTTTTCTATGGTGGTTTTAAATCTTATTCATGCTATCTTGTCCGTAAAGACGGTTTTCGTAGTATATTTCCTATACTGCTTATCATATCTCAGTACATTCATCTCTTTGACCTTTCTGGTCAACCTTTGACTTTTTCGGTCAAACTTTGACCAACATGAAATCATAGAATTTTTCTTCCCTTTTTGGTCAAAGGTCATATGCTTGGCTAAGCAAACTGCTTATTGAGTCTCATAGCTAATTAAATGAGAACTCAAACATTTACTGATAAAATTATGAATTTCGCATTGATATTCACAATTTTCATGAAACATCACAAAAACACATAGTACGAACTTAAATTTCTTATATACGCGGAAATCATGAGTCCGTATAAATTTTTGGTTATTACAATCCACCCTCCTTACAAAATTTTCGTCCTAAAAAATTAGAATAATTCTGGGTGGCTTTTCTTCATATCCACTTCACGTTCCTATGTTGCTTCCTCAATCTCATGATTTCGTCATAGAACCTTGACTAAAGGTATAACTTTGTGCCTTAGCACCTTTTCTTCTCGTGCCAAAATTCGAACCGGTTTTTCCTCATAAGTCAGATCCTCGTGAACCTCAATTGGTTCATGGTTCAATACGTGTGAGGGATCCGAGATGTATTTCTTTAGCATCGACACATGAAATACATTGTGCACATATGCTAATTCTTAGGGCAAAGCCAACTTATAGGCCACATTACCGACTCTTTCGAGTACTTCGAATGGCCCTATGTATCTCGGACTTAGTTTCCCTTTCTTTCCAAATCTCATGACTCCTTTGAACTGAGCAATCTTGAGGAAAACCAAGTCTCCTACTTGGAATTCTAGAGGCCTTCTGCGTTTGTCAGCATAACTCTTTTGTCGATTAAATGCAGTTTCCATCCGTCGACGTATAAGTTTTATGGCCTCAGTGGTTCTCCGTATAAAGTCCGTAGACACAAGTTCTTTCTCTCTTGTCTCGTACCAATGGACTGGAGATCTATACCTTCTCCCATAGAGAGCTTTATAAGGAGCCATTCCAATCAAGGCTTGGAAACTATTGTTGTACGAGAATTCAATCAAAGGAAGCTTCTTATCCCAAGTTCCCTTGAAGTCCATCACACATGCTCGTAACATATCTTCTAGAGTCTGAATGGTCCTTTCTGAGTGTCCATCCGTCTGTGGGTGAAAAGCTGTACTAAAAGTAAGCTTTGTACCCATTGCTTGATGTACACTCCTCCAAAATTTAGAAGTGAAATGACCATCACGATATGAGATGATCGATTTTGGAATCCCATGGTAGCGAACAATCTGTGCGACGTACAGTTCCGCTAGCTACTCCACTAAAAAGCTAAGCTTGATGGCCAAGAAGTATGCAGATTTCGTTAATCGATCGACAATCACCCAAATAGCATCGTTGCCGCTGGGAGTTCGGGGTAGACCAACCAGGAAATCCATCGTCACTTGGTCCCATTTCCATTATGGGATGGAAATTTTCTACAATTCTCCGCCAGGACGTTGATGTTCAGCCTTTACTTTTTGACACGTAAGGCATTTACTAACAAATGTGGCAACGTCATTCTTCATTTTGGGCCACCAAAAACTTTCCTTCAAGTCTTTATACATCTTTGTGGCTCCAGGATGAACGGAATACGGAGTCTCATGAGCTTCTTTCATGATCCGCTCCTTCAACTCGTCCTAATTAGGAATGCATAGTCTATTTTTCCGATAGAGTATGCCCTCATCATATATATTGAAGTCTGACTCCTTTCCTTCTAAGACTTCGTTTCTCGTCCTAAGCAGCGAGGCATCTCCTTCTTGACGCTCCTTCATGCCATCCAAGATGGTAGGTTGGAAGGTTAGGGCAGCTAAACCTCCCGTAATAAGCTCTATCCCAGCTTCTACTAGTTCCTTTTGAAGGGGCTCGATTAATTACTGAATTGATATCAATGAGGAAAACGACTTCCGACTAAGAGCATCGGCTACTTTATTTGCTTTCCTAGGATGGTAACGGATGTCTATATCATAATCTTTCACTAATTCAAGCCATCTTCTTTGTCTCATGTTAAGCTCCTTCTGTGTGAAGATATACTTCAAACTCTAATGATCCGTATAGACTTCACACCTAGTGCCGTAAAGATAGTGTCTCCAGATTTTAAGTGCAAACACTACGCCGCAAGTTCCAAATCATGCGTCGGATAGTTTTTCTCATGATCCTTAAGCTGTCGGGAAGCATACGCGATCACTTTTCCATTTTGCATGAGAACGGCTCCCAATCCTATCTTGGAAGCATCGCTATATATCACGAAGTTCCCTTCCTCTACCACTGGAATTGTAAGAATTGGAGCACTAGTCAACTTACTTTTTAGCTCTTGAAAGTGTTCTTCACACTTAGTAGTCCATTCGTACTTTTTTCCTTTCCGTGTAAGTGCGGTGAGCGGCGCTGCTATCTTAGCAAATCCCTCGACGAAACGTCAGTAGTAGCCTGCTAAACCAAGGAAACTACGTACTTCGGTGACGTTTTTCGGAGCTGGCCATCTACTTACGGCTTCAATCTTGGCCGGATCTACAGATATGCCTTCTTTGGAAACCACATTTACTGATAAAATTATGAATTTCGCATTGATATTCACAATTTTCATGAAACATCACAAAAACACATAGTACGAACTTAAATTTCTTATATACGCGGAAATCATGAGTCCGTATAAATTTTTGGTTATTACAATCCACCCTCCTTACAAAATTTTCGTCCTAAAAAATTAGAATAATTCTGGGTGGCTTTTCTTCATATCCACTTCACGTTCCTATGTTGCTTCCTCAATCTCATGATTTCGTCATAGAACCTTGACTAAAGGTATAACTTTGTGCCTTAGCACCTTTTCTTCTCGTGCCAAAATTCGAACCGGTTTTTCCTCATAAGTCAGATCCTCGTGAACCTCAATTGGTTCATGGTTCAATACGTGTGAGGGATCCGAGATGTATTTCTTTAGCATCGACACATGAAATACATTGTGCACATATGCTAATTCTTAGGGCAAAGCCAACTTATAGGCCACATTACCGACTTTTCGAGTACTTCGAATGGCCCTATGTATCTCGGACTTAGTTTCCCTTCTTTCCAAATCTCATGACTCCTTTGAACTGAGCAATCTTGAGGAAAACCAAGTCTCCTACTTGGAATTCTAGAGGCCTTCTGCGTTTGTCAGCATAACTCTTTTGTCGATTAAATGCAGTTTCCATCCGTCGACGTATAAGTTTTATGGCCTCAGTGGTTCTCCGTATAAAGTCCGTAGACACAAGTTCTTTCTCTCTTGTCTCGTACCAATGGACTGGAGATCTATACCTTCTCCATAGAGAGCTTTATAAGGAGCCATTCCAATCAAGCTTGGAAACTGTTGTTGTACGAGAATTCAATCAAAGGAAGCTTCTTATCCCAAGTTCCCTTGAAGTCCATCACACATGCTCGTACCATATCTTCTAGAGTCTGAATGGTCCTTTCTGAGTGTCCATCCGTCTGTGGGTGAAAAGCTGTACTAAAAGTAAGCTTTGTACCCATTGCTTGATGTACACTCCTCCAAAATTTAGAAAGTGAAATGACCATCCACGATATGAGATGATGATTTTGGAATCCCATGGTAGCGAACAATCTGTGCGACGTACAGTTCCGCTAGCTACTCCACTAAAAAGCTAAGCTTGATGGCCAAGAAGTATGCAGATTTCGTTAATCGATCGACAATCACCCAATAGCATCGTTGCCGCTGGGAGTTCGGGGTAGACCAACCAGGAAATCCATCGTCACTTGGTCCCATTTCCATTATGGGATGGAAATTTTCTACAATTCTCCGCCAGGACGTTGATGTTCAGCCTTTACTTTTTGACATGTAAGGCATTTACTAACAAATGTGGCAACGTCATTCTTCATTTTGGGCCACCAAAAAACTTTCCTTCAAGTCTTATACATCTTTGTGGCTCCAGATGGACGAATACGGAGTCTCATGAGCTTCTTTCATGATCCGCTCCTTCAACTCGTCTAATTAGGAATGCATAGTCTATTTTTCCGATAGAGTATGCCCTCATCATATATATTGAAGTCTGACCCCTTTCCTTCTAAGACTTCGTTTCTCGTCCTAAGCAGCGAGGCATCTCCTTCTTGACGCTCCTTCATGCCATCCAAGATGGTAGGTTGGAAGGTTAGGGCAGCTAAACCTCCCGTAATAAGCTCTATCCCAGCTTCTACTAGTTCCTTTTGAAGGGGCTCGATTAATTACTGAATTGATATCAATGAGGAAAACGACTTCCGACTAAGAGCATCGGCTACTTTATTTGCTTTCCTCGGATGGTAACGGATGTCTATATCATAATCTTTCACTAATTCAAGCCATCTTCTTTGTCTCATGTTAAGCTCCTTCTGTGTGAAGATATACTTCAAACTCTAATGATCCGTATAGACTTCACACCTAGTGCCGTAAAGATAGTGTCTCCAGATTTTAAGTGCAAACACTAACGCCGCAAGTTCCAAATCATGCGTCGGATAGTTTTTCTCATGATCCTTAAGCTGTCGGGAAGCATACGCGATCACTTTTCCATTTTGCATGAGAACGGCTCCCAATCCTATCTTGGAAGCATCGCTATATATCACGAAGTTCCCTTCCTCTACCACTGGAATTGTAAGAATTGGAGCACTAGTCAACTTACTTTTTAGCTCTTGAAAGTGTTCTTCACACTTAGTAGTCCATTCGTACTTTTTCCTTTCCGTGTAAGTGCGGTGAGCGGCGCTGCTATCTTAGCAAATCCCTCGACGAAACGTCAGTAGTAGCCTGCTAAACCAAGGAAACTACGTACTTCGGTGACGTTTTTCGGAGCTGGCCATCTACTTACGGCTTCAATCTTGGCCGGATCTACAGATATGCCTTCTTTGGAAACCACATTTACTGATAAAATTATGAATTTCGCATTGATATTCACAATTTCATGAAACATCACAAAAACACATAGTACGAACTTAAATTTCTTATATACGCGGAAATCATGAGTCCGTATAAATTTTTGGTTATTACAATCCACCCTCCTTACAAAATTTTCGTCCTAAAAAATTAGAATAATTCTGGGTGGCTTTTCTTCATATCCACTTCACGTTCCTATGTTGCTTCCTCAATCTCATGATTTCGTCATAGAACCTTGACTAAAGGTATAACTTTGTGCCTTAGCACCTTTTCTTCTCGTGCCAAAATTCGAATCGGTTTTTCCTCATAAGTCAGATCCTCGTGAACCTCAATTGGTTCATGGTTCATACGTGTGAGGGATCCGAGATGTATTTCTTTAGCATCGACACATGAAATACATTGTGCACATATGCTAATTCTTAGGGCAAAGCCAACTTATAGGCCACATTACCGACTCTTTCGAGTACTTCGAATGGCCCTATGTATCTCGGACTTAGTTTCCCTTTCTTTCCAAATCTCATGACTCCTTTGAACTGAGCAATCTTGAGGAAAACCAAGTCTCCTACTTGGAATTCTAGAGGCCTTCTGCATTTGTCAGCATAACTCTTTTGTCGATTAAATGCAGTTCCATCCGTCGACGTATAAGTTTTATGGCCTCAGTGGTTCTCCGTATAAAGTCCGTAGACACAAGTTCTTTCTCTCTTGTCTCGTACCAATGGACTGGAGATCTATACCTTCTCCCATAGAGAGCTTTATAAGGAGCCATTCCAATCAAGGCTTGGAAACTATTGTTGTACGAGAATTCAATCAAAGGAAGCTTCTTATCCCAAGTTCCCTTGAAGTCCATCACACATGCTCGTAACATATCTTCTAGAGTCTGAATGGTCCTTTCTGAGTGTCCATCCGTCTGTGGGTGAAAAGCTGTACTAAAAGTAAGCTTTGTACCCATTGCTTGATGTACACTCCTCCAAAATTTAGAAGTGAAATGACCATCACGATATGAGATGATCGATTTTGGAATCCCATGGTAGCGAACAATCTGTGCGACGTACAGTTCCGCTAGCTACTCCACTAAAAAGCTAAGCTTGATGGCCAAGAAGTATGCAGATTTCGTTAATCGATCGACAATCACCCAAATAGCATCGTTGCCGCTGGGAGTTCGGGGTAGACCAACCAGGAAATCCATCGTCACTTGGTCCCATTTCCATTATGGGATGGAAATTTTCTACAATTCTCCGCCAGGACGTTGATGTTCAGCCTTTACTTTTTGACACGTAAGGCATTTACTAACAAATGTGCAACGTCATTTTTCATTTTGGGCCACCAAAAACTTTCCTTCAAGTCTTTATACATCTTTGTGGCTCCAGGATGAACGGAATACGGAGTCTCATGAGCTTCTTCATGATCCGCTCCTTCAACTCGTCCTAATTAGGAATGCATAGTCTATTTTTCCGATAGAGTATGCCCTCATCATATATATTGAAGTCTGACTCCTTTCCTTCTAAGACTTCGTTCTCGTCCTAAGCAGCGAGGCATCTCCTTCTTGACGCTCCTTCATGCCATCCAAGATGGTAGGTTGGAAGGTTAGGGCAGCTAAACCTCCCGTAATAAGCTCTATCCCAGCTTCTACTAGTTCCTTTTGAAGGGGCTCGATTAATTACTGAATTGATATCAATGAGGAAACGACTTCCGACTAAGAGCATCGGCTACTTTATTTGCTTTCCTAGGATGGTAACGGATGTCTATATCATAATCTTTCACTAATTCAAGCCATCTTCTTTGTCTCATGTTAAGCTCCTTCTGTGTGAAGATATACTTCAAACTCTAATGATCCGTATAGACTTCACACCTAGTGCCGTAAAGATAGTGTCTCCAGATTTTAAGTGCAAACACTAACGCCGCAAGTTCCAAATCATGCGTCGGATAGTTTTTCTCATGATCCTTAAGCTGTCGGGAAGCATACGCGATCACTTTTCCATTTTGCATGAGAACGGCTCCCAATCCTATCTTGGAAGCATCGCTATATATCACGAAGTTCCCTTCCTCTACCACTGGAATTGTAAGAATTGGAGCACTAGTCAACTTACTTTTTAGCTCTTGAAAGTGTTCTTCACACTTAGTAGTCCATTCGTACTTTTTTCCTTTCCGTGTAAGTGCGGTGAGCGGCGCTGCTATCTTAGCAAATCCCTCGACGAAACGTCAGTAGTAGCCTGCTAAACCAAGGAAACTACGTACTTCGGTGACGTTTTTCGGAGCTGGCCATCTACTTACGGCTTCAATCTTGGCCGGATCTACAGATATGCCTTCTTTGGAAACCACATTTACTGATAAAATTATGAATTTCGCATTGATATTCACAATTTTCATGAAACATCACAAAAACACATAGTACGAACTTAAATTTCTTATATACGCGGAAATCATGAGTCCGTATAAATTTTTGGTTATTACAATCCACCCTCCTTACAAAATTTTCGTCCTAAAAAATTAGAATAATTCTGGGTGGCTTTTCTTCATATCCACTTCACGTTCCTATGTTGCTTCCTCAATCTCATGATTTCGTCATAGAACCTTGACTAAAGGTATAACTTTGTGCCTTAGCACCTTTTCTTCTCGTGCCAAAATTCGAATCGGTTTTTCCTCATAAGTCAGATCCTCGTGAACCTCAATTGGTTCATGGTTCAATACGTGTGAGGGATCCGAGATGTATTTCTTTAGCATCGACACATGAAATACATTGTGCACATATGCTAATTCTTAGGGCAAAGCCAACTTATAGGCCACATTACCGACTCTTTCGAGTACTTCGAATGGCCCTATGTATCTCGGACTTAGTTTCCCTTTCTTTCCAAATCTCATGACTCCTTTGAACTGAGCAATCTTGAGGAAAACCAAGTCTCCTACTTGGAATTCTAGAGGCCTTCTGCATTTGTCAGCATAACTCTTTTGTCGATTAAATGCAGTTTCCATCCGTCGACGTATAAGTTTTATGGCCTCAGTGGTTCTCCGTATAAAGTCCGTAGACACAAGTTCTTTCTCTCTTGTCTCGTACCAATGGACTGGAGATCTATACCTTCTCCCATAGAGAGCTTTATAAGGAGCCATTCCAATCAAGGCTTGGAAACTATTGTTGTACGAGAATTCAATCAAAGGAAGCTTCTTATCCCAAGTTCCCTTGAAGTCCATCACACATGCTCGTAACATATCTTCTAGAGTCTGAATGGTCCTTTCTGAGTGTCCATCCGTCTGTGGGTGAAAAGCTGTACTAAAAGTAAGCTTTGTACCCATTGCTTGATGTACACTCCTCCAAAATTTAGAAGTGAAATGACCATCACGATATGAGATGATCGATTTTGGAATCCCATGGTAGCGAACAATCTGTGCGACGTACAGTTCCGCTAGCTACTCCACTAAAAAGCTAAGCTTGATGGCCAAGAAGTATGCAGATTTCGTTAATCGATCGACAATCACCCAAATAGCATCGTTGCCGCTGGGAGTTCGGGGTAGACCAACCAGGAAATCCATCGTCACTTGGTCCCATTTCCATTATGGGATGGAAATTTTCTACAATTCTCCGCCAGGACGTTGATGTTCAGCCTTTACTTTTTGACACGTAAGGCATTTACTAACAAATGTGGCAACGTCATTTTTCATTTTGGGCCACCAAAAACTTTCCTTCAAGTCTTTATACATCTTTGTGGCTCCAGGATGAACGGAATACGGAGTCTCATGAGCTTCTTTCATGATCCGCTCCTTCAACTCGTCCTAATTAGGAATGCATAGTCTATTTTTCCGATAGAGTATGCCCTCATCATATATATTGAAGTCTGACTCCTTTCCTTCTAAGACTTCGTTTCTCGTCCTAAGCAGCGAGGCATCTCCTTCTTGACGCTCCTTCATGCCATCCAAGATGGTAGGTTGGAAGGTTAGGGCAGCTAAACCTCCCGTAATAAGCTCTATCCCAGCTTCTACTAGTTCCTTTTGAAGGGGCTCGATTAATTACTGAATTGATATCAATGAGGAAAACGACTTCCGACTAAGAGCATCGGCTACTTTATTTGCTTTCCTAGGATGGTAACGGATGTCTATATCATAATCTTTCACTAATTCAAGCCATCTTCTTTGTCTCATGTTAAGCTCCTTCTGTGTGAAGATATACTTCAAACTCTAATGATCCGTATAGACTTCACACCTAGTGCCGTAAAGATAGTGTCTCCAGATTTTAAGTGCAAACACTACCGCCGCAAGTTCCAAATCATGCGTCGGATAGTTTTTCTCATGATCCTTAAGCTGTCGGGAAGCATACGCGATCACTTTTCCATTTTGCATGAGAACGGCTCCCAATCCTATCTTGGAAGATCGCTATATATCACGAAGTTCCCTTCCTCTACCACTGGAATTGTAAGAATTGGAGCACTAGTCAACTTACTTTTTAGCTCTTGAAAGTGTTCTTCACACTTAGTAGTCCATTCGTACTTTTTTCCTTTCCGTGTAAGTGCGGTGAGCGGCGCTGCTATCTTAGCAAATCCCTCGACGAAACGTCAGTAGTAGCCTGCTAAACCAAGGAAACTACGTACTTCGGTGACGTTTTTCGGAGCTGGCCATCTACTTACGGCTTCAATCTTGGCCGGATCTACAGATATGCCTTCTTTGGAAACCACATTTACTGATAAAATTATGAATTTCGCATTGATATTCACAATTTTCATGAAACATCACAAAAACACATAGTACGAACTTAAATTTCTTATATACGCGGAAATCATGAGTCCGTATAAATTTTTGGTTATTACAATCCACCCTCCTTACAAAATTTTCGTCCTAAAAAATTAGAATAATTCTGGGTGGCTTTTCTTCATATCCACTTCACGTTCCTATGTTGCTTTCTCAATCTCATGATTTCGTCGTAGAACCTTGACTAAAGGTATAACTTTGTGCCTTAGCACCTTTTCTTCTCGTGCCAAAATTCGAACCGGTTTTTCCTCATAAGTCAGATCCTCGTGAACCTCAATTGGTTCATGGTTCAATACGTGTGAGGGATCCGAGATGTATTTCTTTAGCATCGACACATGAAATACATTGTGCACATATGCTAATTCTTAGGGCAAAGCCAACTTATTGGCCACATTACCGACTCTTTCGAGTACTTCGAATGGCCCTATGTATCTCGGACTTAGTTTCCCTTTCTTTCCAAATCTCATGACTCCTTTGAACTGAGCAATCTTGAGGAAAACCAAGTCTCCTACTTGGAATTCTAGAGGCCTTCTGCGTTTGTCAGCATAACTCTTTTGTCGATTAAATGCAGTTTCCATCCGTCGACGTATAAGTTTTATGGCCTCAGTGGTTCTCCGTATAAAGTCCGTAGACACAAGTTCTTTCTCTCTTGTCTCGTACCAATGGACTGGAGATCTATACCTTCTCCCATAGAGAGCTTTATAAGGAGCCATTCCAATCAAGGCTTGGAAACTATTGTTGTACGAGAATTCAATCAAAGGAAGCTTCTTATCCCAAGTTCCCTTGAAGTCCATCACACATGCTCGTAACATATCTTCTAGAGTCTGAATGGTCCTTTCTGAGTGTCTATCCGTCTGTGGGTGAAAAGCTGTACTAAAAGTAAGCTTTGTACCCATTGCTTGATGTACACTCCTCCAAAATTTAGAAGTGAAATGACCATCACGATATGAGATGATCGATTTTGGAATCCCATGGTAGCGAACAATCTGTGCGACGTACAGTTCCGCTAGCTACTCCACTAAAAAGCTAAGCTTGATGGCCAAGAAGTATGCAGATTTCTTTAATCGATCGACAATCACCCAAATAGCATCGTTGCCGCTGGGAGTTCGGGGTAGACCAACCAGGAAATCCATCGTCACTTGGTCCCATTTCCATTATGGGATGGAAATTTTCTACAATTCTCCGCCAGGACGTTGATGTTCAGCCTTTACTTTTTGACACGTAAGGCATTTACTAACAAATGTGGCAACGTCATTCTTCATTTTGGGCCACCAAAAACTTTCCTTCAAGTCTTTATACATCTTTGTGGCTCCAGGATGAACGGAATACGGAGTCTCATGAGCTTCTTTCATGATCCGCTCCTTCAACTCGTCCTAATTAGGAATGCATAGTCTATTTTTCCGATAGAGTATGCCCTCATCATATATATTGAAGTCTGACTCCTTTCCTTCTAAGACTTCGTTTCTCGTCCTAAGCAGCGAGGCATCTCCTTCTTGACGCTCCTTCATGCCATCCAAGATGGTAGGTTGGAAGGTTAGGGCAGCTAAACCTCCCGTAATAAGCTCTATCCCAGCTTCTACTAGTTCCTTTTGAAGGGGCTCGATTAATTACTGAATTGATATCAATGAGGAAAACGACTTCCGACTAAGAGCATCGGCTACTTTATTTGCTTTCCTAGGATGGTAACGGATGTCTATATCATAATCTTTCACTAATTCAAGCCATCTTCTTTGTCTCATGTTAAGCTCCTTCTGTGTGAAGATATACTTCAAACTCTAATGATCCGTATAGACTTCACACCTAGTGCCGTAAAGATAGTGTCTCCAGATTTTAAGTGCAAACACTACCGCCGCAAGTTCCAAATCATGCGTCGGATAGTTTTTCTCATGATCCTTAAGCTGTCGGGAAGCATACGCGATCACTTTTCCATTTTGCATGAGAACGGCTCCCAATCCTATCTTGGAAGCATCGCTATATATCACGAAGTTCCCTTCCTCTACCACTGGAATTGTAAGAATTGGAGCACTAGTCAACTTACTTTTTAGCTCTTGAAAGTGTTCTTCACACTTAGTAGTCCATTCGTACTTTTTTCCTTTCGTGTAAGTGCGGTGGGCGGCGCTGCTATCTTAGCAAATCCCTCGACGAAACGTCAGTAGTAGCCTGCTAAACCAAGGAAACTACGTACTTCGGTGACGTTTTTCGGAGCTGGCCATCTACTTACGGCTTCAATCTTGGCCGGATCTACAGATATGCCTTCTTTGGAAACCACATTTACTGATAAAATTATGAATTTCGCATTGATATTCACAATTTTCATGAAACATCACAAAAACACATAGTACGAACTTAAATTTCTTATATACGCGGAAATCATGAGTCCGTATAAATTTTTGGTTATTACAATCCACCCTCCTTACAAAATTTTCGTCCTAAAAAATTAGAATAATTCTGGGTGGCTTTTCTTCATATCCACTTCACGTTCCTATGTTGCTTCCTCAATCTCATGATTTCGTCATAGAACCTTGACTAAAGGTATAACTTTGTGCCTTAGCACCTTTTCTTCTCGTGCCAAAATTCGAACCGGTTTTTCCTCATAAGTCAGATCCTCGTGAACCTCAATTGGTTCATGGTTCAATACGTGTGAGGGATCCGAGATGTATTTCTTTAGCATCGACACATGAAATACATTGTGCACATATGCTAATTCTTAGGGCAAAGCCAACTTATAGGCCACATTACCGACTCTTTCGAGTACTTCGAATGGCCCTATGTATCTCGGACTTAGTTTCCCTTTCTTTCCAAATCTCATGACTCCTTTGAACTGAGCAATCTTGAGGAAAACCAAGTCTCCTACTTGGAATTCTAGAGGCCTTCTGCGTTTGTCAGCATAACTCTTTTGTCGATTAAATGCAGTTTCCATCCGTCGACGTATAAGTTTTATGGCCTCAGGGTTCTCCGTATAAAGTCCGTAGACACAAGTTCTTTCTCTCTTGTCTCGTACCAATGGACTGGAGATCTATACCTTCTCCCATAGAGAGCTTTATAAGGAGCCATTCCAATCAAGGCTTGGAAACTATTGTTGTACGAGAATTCAATCAAAGGAAGCTTCTTATCCCAAGTTCCCTTGAAGTCCATCACACATGCTCGTAACATATCTTCTAGAGTCTGAATGGTCCTTTCTGAGTGTCCATCCGTCTGTGGGTGAAAAGCTGTACTAAAAGTAAGCTTTGTACCCATTGCTTGATGTACACTCCTCCAAAATTTAGAAGTGAAATGACCATCACGATATGAGATGATCGATTTTGGAATCCCATGGTAGCGAACAATCTGTGCGACGTACAGTTCCGCTAGCTACTCCACTAAAAAGCTAAGCTTGATGGCCAAGAAGTATGCAGATTTCTTTAATCGATCGACAATCACCCAAATAGCATCGTTGCCGCTGGGAGTCGGGGTAGACCAACCAGGAAATCCATCGTCACTTGGTCCCATTTCCATTATGGGATGGAAATTTTCTACAATTCTCCGCCAGGACGTTGATGTTCAGCCTTTACTTTTTGACACGTAAGGCATTTACTAACAAATGTGGCAACGTCATTCTTCATTTTGGGCCACCAAAAACTTTCCTTCAAGTCTTTATACATCTTTGTGGCTCCAGGATGAACGGAATACGGAGTCTCATGAGCTTCTTTCATGATCCGCTCCTTCAACTCGTCCTAATTAGGAATGCATAGTCTATTTTTCCGATAGAGTATGCCCTCATCATATATATTGAAGTCTGACTCCTTTCCTTCTAAGACTTCGTTTCTCGTCCTAAGCAGCGAGGCATCTCCTTCTTGACGCTCCTTCATGCCATCCAAGATGGTAGGTTGGAAGGTTAGGGCAGCTAAACCTCCCGTAATAAGCTCTATCCCAGCTTCTACTAGTTCCTTTTGAAGGGGCTCGATTAATTACTGAATTGATATCAATGAGGAAAACGACTTCCGACTAAGAGCATCGGCTACTTTATTTGCTTTCCTAGGATGGTAACGGATGTCTATATCATAATCTTTCACTAATTCAAGCCATCTTCTTTGTCTCATGTTAAGCTCCTTCTGTGTGAAGATATACTTCAAACTCTAATGATCCGTATAGACTTCACACCTAGTGCCGTAAAGATAGTGTCTCCAGATTTTAAGTGCAAACACTACCGCCGCAAGTTCCAAATCATGCGTCGGATAGTTTTTCTCATGATCCTTAAGCTGTCGGGAAGCATACGCGATCACTTTTCCATTTTGCATGAGAACGGCTCCCAATCCTATCTTGGAAGCATCGCTATATATCACGAAGTTCCCTTCCTCTACCACTGGAATTGTAAGAATTGGAGCACTAGTCAACTTACTTTTTAGCTCTTGAAAGTGTTCTTCACACTTAGTAGTCCATTCGTACTTTTTTCCTTTCTGTGTAAGTGCGGTGGGCGGCGCTGCTATCTTAGCAAATCCCTCGACGAAACGTCAGTAGTAGCCTGCTAAACCAAGGAAACTACGTACTTCGGTGACGTTTTTCGGAGCTAGCCATCTACTTACGGCTTCAATCTTGGCCGGATCTACAGATATGCCTTCTTTGGAAACCACATTTACTGATAAAATTATGAATTTCGCATTGATATTCACAATTTTCATGAAACATCACAAAAACACATAGTACGAACTTAAATTTCTTATATACGCGGAAATCATGAGTCCGTATAAATTTTTGGTTATTACAATCCACCCTCCTTACAAAATTTTCGTCCTAAAAAATTAGAATAATTCTGGGTGGCTTTTCTTCATATCCACTTCACGTTCCTATGTTGCTTCCTCAATCTCATGATTTCGTCATAGAACCTTGACTAAAGGTATAACTTTGTGCCTTAGCACCTTTTCTTCTCGTGCCAAAATTCGAACCGGTTTTTCCTCATAAGTCAGATCCTCGTGAACCTCAATTGGTTCATGGTTCAATACGTGTGAGGGATCCGAGATGTATTTCTTTAGCATCGACACATGAAATACATTGTGCACATATGCTAATTCTTAGGGCAAAGCCAACTTATAGGCCACATTACCGACTCTTTCGAGTACTTCGAATGGCCCTATGTATCTCGGACTTAGTTTCCCTTTCTTTCCAAATCTCATGACTCCTTTGAACTGAGCAATCTTGAGGAAAACCAAGTCTCCTACTTGGAATTCTAGAGGCCTTCTGGTTTGTCAGCATAACTCTTTTGTCGATAAATGCAGTTTCCATCCGTCGACATATAAGTTTTATGGCCTCAGTGGTTCTCCGTATAAAGTCCGTAGACACAAGTTCTTTCTCTCTTGTCTCGTACCAATGGACTGGAGATCTATACCTTCTCCCATAGAGAGCTTTATAAGGAGCCATTCCAATCAAGGCTTGGAAACTGTTGTTGTACGAGAATTCAATCAAAGGAAGCTTCTTATCCCAAGTTCCCTTGAAGTCCATCACACATGCTCGTAACATATCTTCTAGAGTCTGAATGGTCCTTTCTGAGTGTCCATCCGTCTGTGGGTGAAAAGCTGTACTAAAAGTAAGCTTTGTACCCATTGCTTGATGTACACTCCTCCAAAATTTAGAAGTGAAATGACCATCACGATATGAGATGATCGATTTTGGAATCCCATGGTAGCGAACAATCTGTGCGACGTACAGTTCTGCTAGCTACTCCACTAAAAAGCTAAGCTTGATGGCCAAGAAGTATGCAGATTTCGTTAATCGATCAACAATCACCCAAATAGCATCGTTGCCGCTGGGAGTTCGGGGTAGACCAACCAGGAAATCCATCGTCACTTGGTCCCATTTCCATTATGGGATGGAAATTTTCTACAATTCTCCGCCAGGACGTTGATGTTCAGCCTTTACTTTTTGACACGTAAGGCATTTACTAACAAATGTGGCAACGTCATTCTTCATTTTGGGCCACCAAAAACTTTCCTTCAAGTCTTTATACATCTTTGTGGCTCCAGGATGAACGGAATACGGAGTCTCATGAGCTTCTTTCATGATCCGCTCCTTCAACTCGTCCTAATTAGGAATGCATAGTCTATTTTTCCGATAGAGTATGCCCTCATCATATATATTGAAGTCTGACTCCTTTCCTTCTAAGACTTCGTTTCTCGTCCTAAGCAGCGAGGCATCTCCTTCTTGACGCTCCTTCATGCCATCCAAGATGGTAGGTTGGAAGGTTAGGGCAGCTAAACCTCCCGTAATAAGCTCTATCCCAGCTTCTACTAGTTCCTTTTGAAGGGGCTCGATTAATTACTGAATTGATATCAATGAGGAAAACGACTTCCGACTAAGAGCATCGGCTACTTTATTTGCTTTCCTAGGATGGTAACGGATGTCTATATCATAATCTTTCACTAATTCAAGCCATCTTCTTTGTCTCATGTTAAGCTCATTCTGTGTGAAGATATACTTCAAACTCTAATGATCCGTATAGACTTCACACCTAGTGCCGTAAAGATAGTGTCTCCAGATTTTAAGTGCAAACACTACCGCCGCAAGTTCCAAATCATGCGTCGGATAGTTTTTCTCATGATCCTTAAGCTGTCGGGAAGCATACGCGATCACTTTTCCATTTTGCATGAGAACGGCTCCCAATCCTATCTTGGAAGCATCGCTATATATCACGAAGTTCCCTTCCTCTACCACTGGAATTGTAAGAATTGGAGCACTAGTCAACTTACTTTTTAGCTCTTGAAAGTGTTCTTCACACTTAGTAGTCCATTCGTACTTTTTTCCTTTCCGTGTAAGTGCGGTGAGCGGCGCTGCTATCTTAGCAAATCCCTCGACGAAACGTCAGTAGTAGCCTGCTAAACCAAGGAAACTACGTACTTCGGTGACGTTTTTCGGAGCTGGCCATCTACTTACGGCTTCAATCTTGGCCGGATCTACAGATATGCCTTCTTGGGAAACCACATGTCCTAAGAAATGGACCTTCTCCAACCAAAATTTACACTTGGTGAATTTAGCATAAAGCTGGTTTTGCTTTAGAATCCGTAAGGCAATCCTTAGATGCTCCTCATGCTTCTCCTTAGATCATGAATAGATCAAGATATCATCTGTAAAGACAATAACAAACTTGTCCAAATAGTCCTTGAATACTCGATTCATCAGGTCCATAAAGGCAGCTGGAGCATTTATCAATCCAAATGGCATAACGAGGAACTCGTAATGTCCATATCACGTACGAAAGGCCATCTTGGGAATATCTCCTTCCCTTATTCGAAGCTGATGATATCCTGATCGCAAGTCAATTTTCGAAAAAATTGAAGCTCCTTTCAACTGATCGAACAAATCGTCGATCCTGGATAATGGATACTTATTCTTGATGGTAATCTTATTCAATTCCCGATAGTCAATGCACATCCTAAAAGTGCTATCCTTCTTTTTAACGTACAAAACTGGGGCTCCCCATGGTGAATAGCTCTGACGGATGAATCCTCGATCCAGGAGCTCTTGAACTGAAGTTGCAATTCCTTAAGTTCGGCGGGGACCATCCTATAAGGTGCCTTGGATACTGGTGCTGATCCAGAAAGCAATTCAATCTCAAAAGAGATCTCTCACTCCGGTGGTAATCCTGGCAAGTCTTCAGGAAAAACTTCGATAAAATCCTTGACTATCGGTACTACTTCCGGCCTGCTCTTGGTTTCTTGCGTCTTATCCACCATGTTGGCTAAAAATCCCATACATCCTTCTTCCAACAACTTCTTAGCCTTTAGCGTAGAAATGAGCATTTTCGGCTGTTTCGGAGTTGATCCTCTAAAAATGAACTCCTCACTTCCAATTGGCGTGAACGTGACAATACGACGTTGACAGTCTATAAACGCGTTGTATTTCCCCAAGAAATCCATACCCAAAATGACATCGTAGTCATATAGGTCAATGACAATCAAGTTGACATACATTTCCCTGCCACATATAATTATTGGAACATGACGTATCCAATAATCAGACAACAGAATTTCCCCGGAGGGTAATGCAGTTCTGAAGGTTCTTTTGATCCTATCGCTTCCTCTACCTAGTTTCTTAGCAAACTTAGGTGATGTGAATGAATACGTAGCTCCAGAATCAATTAACACATAAGCATCTTGTTGGGCAAAAAGAAGCTGACCTGTCACCACTGTGGATGGTCCAGCTTGAACATCCTCCTTAGTGTAGGTGTAAATGCGTCCTTGAGGTTCTGGAGCTTCAAGTCTGCCTTGGAGATTTCAGGTCCTTCGAGCTTCATCTGTGCTGTATGAAGCTGATACCCCTGACTCTTTTGTTGGTTCTGCGGATTCTGGAAATTAGCATTGCAGTCCCTAGCATAGTGGCCTTCCTTGCCACACAGAAAGCAATGATTAGTTCCAACACGGCAATCTCCCGGATACTTCTTCCCACATTTCTGACAAATGGGATTTATGTTGCTATCAGGGGCATTCCTCTTCTGGGGAAAATTTTTTTGATTCCCTTGTACCCCTCCATTCCACTTCCTCTTCTATTGATTATTGCCGTACTGCTTGTTGTTGCTGTGTTGACCAAATGATCCTCCCTGCCCTTTCTGCTGCGGAGGTTGGCTTGGTCTTGCCTGAATCTGCTTAGCTTGGGCCTTCTCTTCTTTCTTTTCCTTAAAGAACTTAGCCCGTTGTTCTTTGTTCTGACCTACCCAATACTCAGCTCGAATTGCCCGGCTGACATATTCAGCAACGGTGATTGGTGGGTAGGGGCCACTGCTAATCACTACAGCGAAATCCGAGTGGAACATCCTCATCATCCTTCTTACTTTGTCCCTCTTAGAACTGATAAGGTGAGGACAAAGACGTGCTAGTTGCTCAAACTTTTTCACCGCCTCAGCTACCGACAGATTGCCCTGGCGAAAATTATTGAATTCATCTTGTTGAGCTTCCATAACGTCGATATTGAAGTATTTCTCCTTAAATTCATCAACAAAGTCCTCTCAAGTCATTTGTGTAACATCTCGCCTGATCTGGGCTGTTTCCCACCAGAGGCGAGCATCTTTCCTTAGCATGAAGGATGCACAGAGAACTTTCTCTTGATCATCGAGCCTGAGGAAGTTCAAGATAACCTGGAGGTCAATCAACCAGTTGTCGGCCTCAATTGGGTTTGTTGAACCTTCAAATTCTGGTGCCTTCATGCGCTGAAACCTGTCATATAATTCTTCCGGAGTTCGAACCAGAGGTGCTGGCGGAACAGCCCAAGGCGCAACAGGCACTTCAGGGGCTATAGGGTTTTCTGGAATCACTGGATCAGCATCAGGAATTTCCGGTGCAGCAGGCTGATTCATAGGTGCTGGTAGTACTTCGGTATCAGGAGGTCCCTGATTCTGTTGAGCCAATTGAGCTCTAAGCCCACCTATCTCTTGTTTTTGGGCTAACATCATCTGTCTTAGTTCATTCATTTGGGCCGCAAGATCAACGTCTTGGGTCTGAGCCATTCTATGTTTTGGTGGCATGGTTCTACACAGAAAACTTATGAAATAAGCTTCTTGTTCACTAAATTAATAAAATGATGTCTTTTGTATAGAACCATAATCTTAATTCCATATCATAACATAATCATGGAACATATCTGAATCCATCATAATCTTGTTCATATCTGCTTCATAACATAAATGCATAAGTATAACATTTAGGAAGGTGTAAAACTTTCCCATCATGTTTATACGTCACTTAATTGCCACCACCAAGCGAAGGCACCACCCAACGTCATCCCCGTATCCAATACTGTTCTTATGCGGCAGAGTTCCACAAATACAATATATAACTTCCATAATATTGATCCAATTCCATAGTGTGAGAAGTTCCCAGCGTGACCATTGACGAGAGATGCTTACTACGCACGCAAGATTCTAACTAATTCTACGCATAAGAAAAATAACTTAACTTACTTGGGCCGTGGCGAAAATGATGTGAGGCAAGGTGAAGTAGGCTGGTAGGATACCTCTCTGATACCAAACTGTAACGCCCCAACCTACGTAGGGTTGTTACCATATATATTTGTACTTTCATAACTGCTTAAACCTACTTGGAAAATTGAGAATAAATTTTTTTTTCAAACTTACATATAAAATAGGGTTGCTCATATGGTAAACTTACCATGCATACATACTGAGATGAAAACATACATACATAATTCTTACAACTTATTCGAGTCTTTAAATCCTCATATTTTTGTACAACATAACTTACTTTAAAATATATATGTATATATTTTAAACTTAACAGAACTTGCGGAAAATTTTGCGTAGTGGTATCCCATACCGCCCTTCACCCGCCGCATCGTCCACCTGGCCCACCAATTAAGCTACAGACCTCTTACCTACAGTATAAAATATACTGATGAGCTTTCGCTTAGCAAGTACAAACATAATTCTCACAAAACGTAACAAATATCGTGTAACTTATGCATGAATCAATTATGAATCTTTTATGACTAATTATTGACTTGAACTTATTATCTTGCTTAATATATGGGCCCCTAGTGTACGTACCAAAAGCGCGTAATCCCCAGAATGTCAGGGTTTGCAAGGCCCTTAACAATTATGGAAAACATAAACATAACCCTTCACGCATCAATGGAAGGTTGATTATTATTATACCTTCACGCATCAACGAGAGGTTGATAATCATAAACTTGAAACATACATGATCCTCCCGCATCAACAGAAGGTTGGTACAACACCTTATTTGTCTTGGTTTAGTCTTAGTCTTGTTACATTTCCAAGGCTAAGAATCTTTACATGGGATCTTATTAGTCATGATGCACATGAGACTAGACATGGTATAACTATAATTTCATAGCATAACTTGATATATCATGGCTTAACCTGACTTAACAAGGCTTATCGTATCATAACATGGCATGATATAGTATAACTTGGCATGACATAGCATAACTTGGCATGACATAGCATAACATGGCATAACATAACATAACATGTAATCATGTCATATACTTGAAAATAGCTTACTATTTTCCATACTGCATGTGAGGTTTGTACTTACCTCTTCTACTATGTCCGCTAATGTGTCGCTCCAAATCGGGACACAACAGCAGGTTATCTCCTGCTATAATAAAGGACATAGGTAAGGATTTAAAAATGTTGGGGATCTAACCAATATTTATGTATAACCATAGTTATATGTCCCCCCATATATGATATCTTACTGCGTTACAACAAGTAACCCTAAGTCTTAGCCCATTCTTAAACTTAGTATCTTGTTGGGCTACATTGGGTAACCCCGGGCTTTGGCCCAGTCCAATAACTTGGGTATCCTTCCAGATTACCGTTGGTCATTGTCTAGTCTCCATATCTTGGGTCCAAAATTTATTTTGGCTTTTCTTTGGGAAAAACTTAACATTTTAGGTCCTTTTAATTCAAAAATCCTTTGTTCAACTTATGAAAAATTATAATTCTTGAGTAGGATTTGTAAAATCATTAAGTGTTGAAAACTGCCCTTGGAACAGCTTTCCACAGTCAAACCATCAGTGTATGTGTAGGAATATCCTTTTCCTGCACTGTTTTAGAAAATCCTGAGCAGGAATTTCCTGTTTCCTGCACAGTTTTAGAAATCTAATTGTATTTAAAAATCTGGGTCGAATCCGTAAAAGTTTTCTTCATGAAAATTTTAGACCTTGAAAAACCTTACAAGTTTCATGTTTTACTCAAAATCCAGTTCGGATTTATCTTACTCTTATTCCCTGTTGAACCCACCTGGCCGTGCATGAAGTTTGGGCACAGTCAGGCTCGGATTTTTGTAAAAACCGAGGCCGTTGGAGCCTTATTTTGCAAAATAATCTATGCTACCCACTAGTAAAAACCCTTCTCTACAACTTTTATGTTTTAAGTTTTTCCAAATTCGGCCTCTAAAGGCCTCAAAATCAGCTTTCCAGAAAACTGGCCAGTTTTACCCGAACTGGCAGTTTTTATGCTTAGATTCATTTTACGTTCTAATACGTGCACTCTACCTTAATCGGCCGCAACCGAGAGCCTATACCAGCCACGTGGCGCTTTCTAACGTTCATTCCATTATCATACATCCATACAATTCATATACAAACCCTTAGGCAGTTTTGGAGACATATAACTACATCCTAGAACATTCATGCAAAACCCTAAAATCATACTATCAATCACATAACCATGCAAAGCTTATAAATCAAACCACCCTTAAATCTAATCAAGCACAAAAACCTAAATTTCTAAACTTGGGCATGGAAATTAAATTGAGCTTAAGCTCTTACAAACCAACTTGAAATACACTTAAATCTCCAAATTGAATGCTCAATTTAAAAGCTTAGGAGCCAAAAAAGATTACCTTAGTTAATCTTAAAGATTGGTGCTAGAATCTTGAACCAAATCTTTCCTCTTGGCTCCCTACCACAACTGGCCTCCCTAGGCTTTGTGGGTTCCAAAATTTTCGGCCAATCTTGGTGTGTGACTCTTCAATTTTCCGACTACCACTTGACCTTCAATTTCTCTTTTCTTTTTTTCTTCCTCTAGGGTTCGGATTTTAGGGTGATAATGTGTAACGCCCCGACCGTGCACGTAGGGGCATACTACGTAAACGTGGGCCGTTACGATACTTGCTTAACTTAAATCTTAGTCTTAGATACTTTACTTTATAGAAAATTTCAGAATAATTTTTTTTTTCTTTCTTTAAACTTTATTTTTAATAATCACAACTTAAAAACATTACATAGGTAACTCGAAACTAAACTTGTGCTTATGGGTAATCTTCATCATGCCTACCCATAACTTGTTATGCCGATTATAAGGTCACCATAACCTTTTAAATCGGACCTTGGAAACATTACATACATATACATACAACTTGATAATTTAAACCATTTGCGGAAAATCTTGCGTAGTGGTATCCCATACCGCCCTTCACTTGCTTCATCGTCTCCATAGCCCACCAAGTAAAGCTGCAGGCATCTACCTACAGTATGGAATATACTGATGAGCTTTCACCCAGCAAGTAAAAACATAATCTCACAAAACACAAGAAATATTGCACAACTTATGCATGAACCAATTATGTCCAATTATGAATCTTTTATGCACTTGAACTTATTATCTTGCTTAACATGTGGGCCCTTAGTGTACGTACCAAAAGCGCGCATCCTCAGAACGTCAGGGTTTGCAAGGCCCTTAACAATTCTGGAAAACATGAACATGACCCTTCACGCATCAACGGAAGGTTGATTATCACTTTACCCTCACGCATCAACGAGAGGTTGATAATCAAAAACTTGAACTTGTAACATACATGATCCTCCTGCATCAACAGGAGGTTGGTACGACACCTTACTTGACTTGGTTTAGTCTTAGTCTTGTTATTATTTTTTTCAAGACTAAGAATCTTTACGTGTGATCTTAATAATCATGATGCACATGAGACTAGGCATGGCATAACTTGATATACATAGCATAACGTGACATGACATCGCATAACTTAACATCATAACATGGCATGACATAACATAACATGGCATTGCATAACATAACATGGCATTACATAGCATAACATGGCATTGCATAGCATAACATGGCATTGTATAGCATAACATGGCATTGCACAACATAACATGTAATCAAGTCATATATTTGAAAATAGCTTTACTATTTCCCATACTGTAGGTGAGGTTTGTACTTACCTCTCGTCCTACGCTCTTGGTCTATCGTTCCATCGAAGCACGATAATATGTCATATTCCTGTTTCCAAACAGGTGTAAGATAAAAGTTATACATCTTTTATCTTACCTTAAATCATAATCGTTAAATGTTGGTGATCTATCCAACATTCGTTCATAGTCTTAGTTATATGTTCCCTCTATAAAAGATATTTTATTTGGTTACAATAAATCACCTCATTACTAAGCTCACATCCATATAGGTCGGGTTAGGTTACTATCCTAACCTTGGGCACATGACTTAACATTCTTGATTCATAATCCATTGGGTTATTACAAATAACCCTAGATCTTAGTTCATCATAATTTCAGTATCTCATTGGGTTTTGTTGGGTAACCCACGAGATGATAAACTTTGGTCAAACTTGGTTAACCAAAGTCAACTTTCTAAGGTCAAACTTGGACTTTGGGGGTTAAGCCCAGTAACTCGGGTATCCTTCCCGGTTACCATCCGTTACTATCTTGCTACATGTCTTTGGCTTTAAAATCCATTTTTCCCTTTGTTTCGGAAAATTTGTTGAATTCAACTTAAAAACCTTTGCTTAACTTATAAAATGTTTTAAGGACTGAAAACTGTCATTGGAACAGTTCTCACAGTCAAAACATTGGGATTGGTGAAAAATACAGTTTTCTTGTACTATTTTAGAAAATCCTGTGCATGAGCAGGAATTTCCTGCTTATGTACTATTTTTCTGAAAATCTTGTGCTGGAATTTCTATTTCCTGCACAGTCTTTAGAATCCAATTTTTACTTTAAAATCAGTTCCGAATTTGATAAAACTTTCTTCATAAAAGTTGTAGATCTCTTATAATACTACAACTTTCATGTTTTGAGGAAAACCCAGTTCTGCTTGGATTCTTGTCAGTTTTAATTTGAAACTTACTAGACGTGTAGACTAGGTCTGGGCAGATTAGCCTCGGATTTTCGTAAAAACGGAGGCCATTGGAGCCTGATTTTGAAAAACGGTCCGCGATACCCTCTAGGAAAAACCCTTATCTACAACTTTGTAGTTTTGAGTTTCTTCAAATTCGGCCTCTAAGGGCCTCAAAATACCATTTCCAGAACACTGCCCAGTCTTGACCCGAGACTGGCAGTTTCGGTTCTTAATTTCGTTTTACGTCCTAAAACGTGCACGCTACCTCAACCGACCACAGCGGGAGCCTAAAGTCACACATGCAATCGTTTCTAACGTTCCAATCCATCATGCAATAACCATACATTCATTCTAAAACCTATGGGGACTTATAACAAACACTTAGTAGACATATTTGAAAACATGCATCAAAACCATAAACTAGAGACCTTGAGACCCTAATCAAGCATAATCAAGCACTAAAAGGTGAGCTTATGCTCTTACATTCAATACTGGAAATACACTTAAACTTGAACTAAACATTAGAGGGTGGAGAGGATTACCTCAAGATCCAAGAAAATGGATCTACCCGTGGTTGCCTATAGCCTAGCCGGCCATGCTCCTCCAATGGGCACCAAAACTTTTTGGCCCCTTGGTGGCTGTCCTTACAAGATCCGGCCATTCCCCCTAATTCCTAACACTTTTCTCTGCTTTTTCTTGCTCACCACAACCGGCCATTCAAGCCACAAAATGGGTTTCCAATTTTTTTTCCACTCTTTCTTTTCTTCCTCACAAAATCCGAACTCTCCCTAAGGGATTGTCTCTTGGATTTTTGTTTTTGGTTCTTGTTTTCCTTTGGCTGCTAAGGGACGGTTTTGGAGCAGAAAAATGGGCAGAACTTGGCTCAATTTTCTGATTTTTTTGAATAAAATGGGCACCTATTTATAGGCAAATGCAAACTTTCCAAAATTTGCATTTTAGCCCCTAAACTTAGAGGAAATAATGCAATTGGCATGCTAGGTGTCAAGGTGGCCGGCCAAGACTTGGAGAGCAAGCAAGGAATGACATCATGGCTTACATCATCGCTTACCTCATTGCTTACATCACCAAATTTCCAAAATTTGCACTTTTGCCCCAAAAGTGAAAATTCTTACAAAAATGCCCCCTAGGTGGCCGGTTGTTTCTTGGTGAACAAGCCAAGCTTATCTCACCTTGATGACATCATCTTGATGACATCACTTCACTTACATCATCAATTTTCCAAAATTTTCACTTTAACCCCTGAAGATAAAATTTTGGCATTTTTGTCCCTGAGGTGGCCGGCCATGTCATCTTGTTCTAGAGAGTTCTTGGTTTTCTTTCCAAGCTTATTTAATCCAATTATGATGTCATAAATTAAAGATAGGATGATGTCATCCATATTAAGCCCCGTTTGGCTTTTCCTTAATATTCCGTCCATTTTTCTGCTACACAGATATTTCTAATACTGTGTTTGCTTAAACACAGTATTTTTATACTGTACTACAGTCCAAAATTTATCTGTGTAAAAATGAACTTTATCAAATTTTTCTTGTTTCTTAAAACCTTTCTTGCCCTTCGTATCTAACTTGGTGTGCTTGATTTTTCTAGGGTGATCTCATAGCTTATTCTAGCTATCTTGTCCGAAAAGACAATTTTCGCAGTATATTTCCAATACTGCTTTTCCTATTACTGTACAGTCATACATTTGACTGTTCTTAGTCAATCCATTGACTTTTTAGTCAATTTTGACTTTCTTGGTCAAACTTTGACCAACATGAAATTATGAAATTTCATCACGCCATTTTCCTTAAAACGCCTTATACTTGGCTAAGTAGTCTATTGTTGAGTCTCGTTACTAGTTAAATGAGAACTCAAACTTATACTGTTATTCCATTCCAATCTTGATCCAGACTTAGGTTTTCCTTGTTTCTAAGGAAATATAGAGTCATCAAAATTTCGGATATTACATTCTACCCTCCTTAAAAGATTTTCGTCCTCGAAAATTCGCATACTTCTAAGTGGCTTTTCTTTAAATCCACTATCAATCCATAGTAACTTGTTCATGTTCCTATTTTAATACTTTAATAGGATCATGTTTCTTATCTAGAACCATACTCTTATTTCTACATCATCATAATTCTTATCCTCATACTTTCATGCTTTCATGCATACTTTCATATCCTTATCATCATACTTTCATTCTTTCTCACTGCATCGCAAGAACTATCTACATAAATTTCTTAGCAAGTATTTCATATAACTTGCTATATTTGAAAAGCATATTATATCATATAGCTTTTCCATGCTTGAAAAGTATATTGTATCTTATATTTAAGATACTTTTCTTTAACTGTAATTGAGGGCTCAGTGAATATATCATATTGAAAATATTTTTCTTTCAATTTAGCTGAAGCTGAGGACCCTCTGGTACAATGTTAATCTTGTGTTATTAGAACCCTTTTTCTTTTCATGATGGCCCCTTTCTTGGAACTTTGTTCCTCAAGGTTTTCGGCCCTTTACTTTTCATGATGGCCCCTTTCTTGGAACTTTATTCCTCAAGGATTTGGCCCTTAACATAACATAACATGACATAACATGAGTTGGTTCTAATAAGCATAAGATCAAGCACCATACATAAAATAACTTCTTTGAATCTTCTTTTTATGGAAAACAATAATAAATAGTATTATTGAAAACATATTACTGTTCGAGTGATGCAGTGAAAGGTATCCTTGAATCAACTAGCTGCTTGTTAGCCAGTAGAACTTTCTCTTGTGCCTTCAGCACTTCCTTCATAGCACAAAGGCATAATCATAATTCTAAGGAATATCTAAAACTTCCCATCATTGCATAATTTTCATTACTTAAAGGATTGTACATAGTCGACCTTGGTTAAATCATTATATGTCGACTTCAAGGTTGTTGCTATCGATCTCAACCTCATTAACTTCATTGACAGACTCATAGTCATCATCATTATCATAGCCTAATAAATTGTTGTTGGTAGCATCCAACTCATATTGGCATATTGCTACCCCCAACCTAAGGCATCGTCAAAATTTTTCCCATATCTAATAATACTCTTATGGGGCAAAAGTTTCACAATCAGGAAACTTAACTTCCATGGTATTGATCCATTCTTAGAAGGAAAAGTCCCTTACTATCATTATACCTGAGATGAGGCGATAGGCTATATGATCTTAAAGCCTATTCATTTCTTATTGCTATTCTAATGATCATAACTTAACTACTACAGTTGCAAGATTAGGCTCTTGTAAAAATTTGGTTCGTTCGTACGAACGGCGAACCATCTTTTAATTCTAGTTCCTTATTCCTCTCATTTCTAATACCCATTCTGTCCTTCATATCTTATCATGTCCTATCTTGGAAATAGCATAACTTATCATAATCTCTTCACATCACATCGTAACCTTATCCATCACATACACTTCATGGTAAATTTTAGGATCACGGTAATGCATCCCATAAAATTAAAAGTATCATAGGTATCATCCTTCGTGTGACCATCGATGAGATATGCTCATTACATAAGCAATATCTTAACTAATTCTAATAAAGGAAAATAACTTAACTTACTTGGGCACTTGCAGAAACGATACGAAGCAAAGTGAAGTAGGCTGGCAGGATACCGCTCTGATACCAAACTGTAACGCCCCGACCCGTCCACGTAGGGGCATACTACGTAAACGTGGGCCGTTACGATACTTGCTTAACTTAAATCTTAGTCTTAGATACTTTACTTTATAGAAAATTTCAGAATAATTTTTTTTTTCTTTCTTTAAACTTTATTTTTAATAATCACAACTTAAAAACATTACATAGGTAACTCGAAACTAAACTTGTGCTTATGGGTAATCTTCATCATGCCTACCCATAACTTGTTATGCCGATTATAAGGTCACCATAACCTTTTAAATCGGACCTTGGAAACATTACATACATATACATACAACTTGATAATTTAAACCATTTGCGGAAAATCTTGCGTAGTGGTATCCCATACCGCCCTTCACTTGCTTCATCGTCTCCATAGCCCACCAAGTAAAGCTGCAGGCATCTACCTACAGTATGGAATATACTGATGAGCTTTCGCCCAGCAAGTACAAACATAATCTCACAAAACACAAGAAATATTGCACAACTTATGCATGAACCAATTATGTCCAATTATGAATCTTTTATGCACTTGAACTTATTATCTTGCTTAACATGTGGGCCCTTAGTGTACGTACCAAAAGCGCGCATCCTCAGAACGTCAGGGTTTGCAAGGCCCTTAACAATTCTGGAAAACATGAACATGACCCTTCACGCATCAACGGAAGGTTGATTATCACTTTACCCTCACGCATCAACGAGAGGTTGATAATCAAAAACTTGAACTTGTAACATACATGATCCTCCTGCATCAACAGGAGGTTGGTACGACACCTTACTTGACTTGGTTTAGTCTTAGTCTTGTTATTATTTTTTTCAAGACTAAGAATCTTTACGTGTGATCTTAATAATCATGATGCACATGAGACTAGGCATGGCATAACTTGATATAACATAGCATAACGTGACATGACATCGCATAACTTAACATCATAACATGGCATGACATAACATAACATGGCATTGCATAACATAACATGGCATTACATAGCATAACATGGCATTGCATAGCATAACATGGCATTGTATAGCATAACATGGCATTGCACAGCATAACATGTAATCAAGTCATATATTTGAAAATAGCTTTACTATTTCCCATACTGTAGGTGAGGTTTGTACTTACCTCTCGTCCTACGCTCTTGGTCTATCGTTCCATCGAAGCACGATAATATGTCATATTCCTGTTTCCAAACAGGTGTAAGATAAAAGTTATACATCTTTTATCTTACCTTAAATCATAATCGTTAAATGTTGGTGATCTATCCAACATTCGTTCATAGTCTTAGTTATATGTTCCCTCTATAAAAGATATTTTATTTGGTTACAATAAATCACCTCATTACTAAGCTCACATCCATATAGGTCGGGTTAGGTTACTATCCTAACCTTGGGCACATGACTTAACATTCTTGATTCATAATCCATTGGGTTATTACAAATAACCCTAGATCTTAGTTCATCATAATTTCAGTATCTCATTGGGTTTTGTTGGGTAACCTACGAGATGATAAACTTTGGTCAAACTTGGTTAACCAAAGTCAACCTTCTAAGGTCAAACTTGGACTTTGAGGGTTAAGCCCAGTAACTCGGGTATCCTTCTCGGTTACCATCCGTTACTATCTTGCTACATGTCTTTGGCTTTAAAATCCATTTTTCCCTTTGTTTCGGAAAATTTGTTGAATTCAACTTAAAAACCTTTGCTTAACTTATAAAATGTTTTAAGGACTGAAAACTGTCATTGGAATAGTTCTCACAGTCATAACATTGGGATTGGTGAAAAATACAGTTTTCTTGTACTATTTTAGAAAATCCTGTGCATGAGCAGGAATTTCCTGCTTATGTACTATTTTTCTGAAAATCTTGTGCTGGAATTTCTATTTCCTGCACAGTCTTTAGAATCCAATTTTTACTTTAAAATAAGTTCCGAATTTGATAAAACTTTCTTCATAAAAGTTGTAGATCTCTTATAATACTACAACTTTCATGTTTTGAGGAAAACCCAGTTCTGCTTGGATTCTTGTCAGTTTTAATTTGAAACTTACTAGACGTGTAGACTAGGTCTGGGCAGATTAGCCTCGGGTTTTCATAAAAACGGAGGCCATTGGGGCCTTATTTTGAAAAACGGTCCGCGTTGCCCTCTAGGAAAAACCCTTATCTACAACTTTGTAGTTTTGAGTTTCTTCAAATTCGGCCTCTAAGGACCTCAAAATACCATTTCCAGAACACTGCCCAGTCTTGACCCGAGACTGGCAGTTTCGGTTCTTAATTTCGTTTTACGTCCTAAAACGTGCACGCTACCTCAACCGACCACAGCGGGAGCCTAAAGTCACACATGCAATCGTTTCTAACGTTCCAATCCATCATGCATATAACCATACATTCATTCTAAAACCTATGGGGACTTATAACAAACACTTAGTAGACATATTTGAAAACATGCATCAAAACCATAAACTAGAGACCTTGAGACCCTAATGAAGCATAATCAAGCACAATCAAGCACTAAAAGGTGAGCTTATGCTCTTACATTCAATACTGGAAATACACTTAAACTTGAACTAAACATTAGAGGGTGGAGAGGATTACCTCAAGATCCAAGAAAATGGATCTACCCGTGGTTGCCTATAGCCTAGCCGGCCATGCTCCTCCAATGGGCACCAAAACTTTTTGGCCCCTTGGTGGCTGTCCTTACAAGATCCGGCCATTCCCTCTAATTCCTAACACTTTTCTCTGCTTTTTCTTGCTCACCACAACCGGCCATTCAAGCCACAAAATGGGTTTCCAATTTTTTTTCCACTCTTTCTTTTCTTCCTCACAAAATCCGAACTCTCCCTAAGGGATTGTCTCTTGGATTTTTGTTTTTGGTTCTTGTTTTCCTTTGGCTGCTAAGGGACGATTTTGGAGCAGAAAAATGGGCAGAACTTGGCTCAATTTTCTGATTTTTTTGAATAAAATGGGCACCTATTTATAGGCAAATGCAAACTTTCCAAAATTTGCATTTTAGCCCCTAAACTTAGAGGAAATAATGCAATTGGCATGCTAGGTGTCAAGGTGGCCAGCCAAGACTTGGAGAGCAAGCAAGGGATGACATCATGGCTTACATCATCGCTTACCTCATTGCTTACATCACCAAATTTCCAAAATTTGCACTTTTGCCCCAAAAGTGAAAATTCTTACAAAAATGCCCCCTAGGTGGCCGGTTGTTTCTTGGTGAACAAGCCAAGCTTATCTCACCTTGATGACATCATCTTGATGACATCACTTCGCTTACATCATCAATTTTTCAAAATTTTCACTTTAACCCCTGAAGATAAAATTTTGGCATTTTTGTCCCTGAGGTGGCCGGCCATGTCATCTTGTTCTAGAGAGTTCTTGGTTTTCTTTCCAAGCTTATTTAATCCAATTATGATGTCATAAATTAAAGATAGGATGATGTCATCCATATTAAGCCCCGTTTGGCTTTTCCTTAATATTCCGTCCATTTTTCTGCTACACAGATATTTCTAATACTGTGTTTGCTTAAACACAGTATTTTTATACTGTACTACAGTCCAAAATTTATCTGTGTAAAAATGAACTTTATCAAATTTTTCTTGTTTCTTAAAACCTTTCTTGCCCTTCGTATCTAACTTGGTGTGCTTGATTTTTCTAGGGTGATCTCATAGCTTATTCTAGCTATCTTGTCCGAAAAGATAATTTTCACAGTATATTTCCAATACTGCTTTTCCTATTACTGTACAGTCATACATTTGACTGTTCTTAGTCAATCCATTGACTTTTTAGTCAATTTTGACTTTCTTGGTCAAACTTTGACCAACATGAAATTATGAAATTTCATCACGCCATTTTCCTTAAAACGCCTTATACTTGGCTAAGTAGTCTATTGTTGAGTCTCGTTACTAGTTAAATGAGAACTCAAACTTATACTGTTATTCCATTCCAATCTTGATCCAGACTTAGGTTTTCCTTGTTTCTAAGGAAATATAGAGTCATCAAAATTTCGGATATTACATAATGGGAGAAGAAATTTTGGTATAATCTAAAGGTGTTTTCTCATTTTTGTGAACAAAATGAGCACCCCCTTCCACCTATTTATAGGTGAAAAAGATTTAATTTTTGGAATAATTTTTAATCCAAAATTTTCTCTTTCACTACTACAAAAAGTAGAGTACACGACGGAGATTACACAACGGTTCCAAACGAACCGTCGTGTAAAGTGAGGTTTACACGACGGTTTCAATGAACCGTCGTGTAAAGTGGTCTTCGCACCCACTTTACACGACGGTTTCTTGAAATCGTCGTGTAAAGTCCATACTTTACACAACGGTTCCTTGAAACCATCGTGTAAAGTGGTCTTCGCACCCACTTTATATGTCGGTTTCAATGAACTGTCGTGTAAAGTGGGTGCGAAAACCACTTTACACGACGGTTTCTTGAAACCGTCGTGTAAAGTCATACTTTACACGACGGTTTATTAGAACCGTCGTGTAAAGTGAACTTTTTGCACCCACTTTACACGACTGTTCCATGGAATCATTGTGTAAAGTTTCAGTTTGAACGACGGGTTTTTAAAACCCGTTGTGTATTCTTAATTTTTTTTCCACCAACCCTCATTTTATCTCACAGAACTATCGCGCAGCCGCGAAAAACATCACAGAAACCTGCCAATCCACGTCTCCTCCACTGCGAAACCACGTCTCCTCCACAGAAACTCGCATATATTGAATATTTGTAAGTATAGTGATTATTACTTACTCTTCTTTTTATTTATTTGATTTTTATTGACGATTAGTAGATGTCAAAAATGGTATATATTCTCATTTTTTTCTTTTCTTTTTAAGTATGATTATTTGTTGACTTGTTTCAATAGCTTCATATATTTATATATATGTTGTGTTTTTAAATGTAAAAACTTGATTATTGAATAAATTGTATGATATATTTAATATCATTTAGGTCGGGTTCTTGGAAATGGATCGAAAATGGATGTGGGCTAATAGTTTGACTAGAAAATATCGAGATGGTGTTGAAGAATTTTTATCATTTGCGGAAACTCACATGAAGAATGATAAGATTCGATGTCCTTGTGTGGATTGTGGAAATCATAGATCTCATTCAGTTGATGAAGTTAGAAGACACTTACTTTCCCATGGGATTATTTGTTCATACCAAACATGGTATTTACATGGTGAAATATGTTTTAATCCATCATCGAAGAACAAATTGAAAGAACCTATTGTTGAGGAAGATGTAGGAGATAATTTGTTTGATATGGTTAATGATTTGGAAGAACAGTTTGTGCATCATCCGGAGTTATTTGAAGCAATGATGAATGATGTCGAGATGCCCTTGTATGACGGGTGTAGTAAATATACGAAATTGTCCGTATTGGTCAAATTATAGAACATAAAGGCATCAGGAGGGTGGACAAATTCTAGTTTCACGGCTCTGTTAGAATTTCTAAGAGAGGTTCTACCAGTTGATAATAAAATACCCACTAGTATGTACGAAGCTAAGAAGACGTTGAGCAATTGGGGAATGGAATATGAAAAAATTCATGCATGTCCAAATGATTGCACCCTTTACCGAAATGCGTACGAGGATTTGGATGAATGTCCGGTTTGTAAGGAGTCAAGATGGAAGAAGGGCAAGAATCCAACGAATTGTAGCAAAGGTGTGTCGGCAAAGGTGTGTCGGCAAAGGTGTTATGGTACATTCCTCCGGCACCGCATCTGCGGCGTTTATTCCGTAATGCCGAGCATGTCAAGAATTTGACTTGGCACCATGATAAACGTGTTGAAGATGACATGCTTAGACATCCAGCCGATGCACCACAATGGAAGACCTTTGATGCCGATTATCCTGAATTTTGTGCGGAACCACGGAATCTACGTCTTGGTTTGTCGGCAGACGGAATGAACCCACATGGTAATATGAGTAGTAGGCATAGTACTTGGCCCATTATACTTGTCAACTACAATCTCCCACCGAAGTTGAGTATGAAGCGGAAGTTCTTGATGTTGACATTATTGATATTTGGTCCTCAACAATCAGGGAATGACATTGAATTGTACTTAGTACCACTAATCGATGATCTAAAGAGCTTATGGGAAAAGGGGTTCAAAGTTAGAGATGCGTACCGTCATGAAACATTCATACTCCGTACAATGTTGATGTGGACAATTAATGACTTTCCTGCTTATGGAAATCTATCTGGTTATTCAGTCAAGAGTTCTATCGGCTGTCCCGTTTGTATGAAAGAAACATCTTCCATCCGATTGAAGAATGGTAAGAAAACCGTTTACCTTGGTCATAGGAGATTCTTACCACAAAATCATCGATACCGCAAACAGAAAAAGGCTTTTGATAGTAATACGGAAGAAAGAACCCCTCCCCGGGTTTTGACGGGCGAAGATGTTTATGAGATGGTTAAGGATTTGAAAGTGGTGCTCGGGAAAAGAAAACGGCGTAACAATGATCCCGTGGTTGATGGACCTTGGAAAAAGCAGTCAATCTTCTACGAACTTCCATATTGGAGGACACTTTTTGTTCGTCATTGCTTGGATGTCATGCATATTAAGAAAAACGCTTGTGAATCAATTGTGGGCATGTTGCTAGACATTCCTAATAAGAGCAAAGACGGTGAAAAAGCACGGTTGGATCTTAAGGAATTGAAGATTAGACTTAACTTGATCCCTATGAAAAAAGGGAATGCAACTTACTTACCTCCGGTGAAGTACACCTTATCAAGACAGGAAAAAAGAAAGCTTTGTGAGTGGCTCGCTTCTGTTAAAGTGCCCAACAGGTATTCTTCCAACATCAAAAGGTTGGTGTCTATGAAGGATCTGAGGCTGATTGGAATGAAAACACATGATTGTCATATCTTGATGCAACAGTTATTACCGCTGGCCTTGCGAGGAGTTTTAACGAAGGATGTGAGATTCGCAATTACCAAATTATGCTCTTTTTTCAACTCAATATGCTCCAAGGTAATTGATCCATTGACACTAGATTCTCTACAATCAGAGTTGGTTAAGACGCTATGCTTACTTGAGAAGTACTTTCCACCCTCATTTTTTGACATAATGATTCATCTAATGGTGCACTTAGTCCGGGAAGTGAAGCTATGTGGACCAGTTTACTTGAGATGGATGTATCCTTTTGAAAGGTACATGAAGGTTTAGAAGGGTTATGTCAAGAACCGAAATAGGCCAGAAGGATGTATAGTAGAAGCTACATTGCAGAGGAATGGTCGAATTTTGCTACAAGTATTTGTCCACTGCGGAAGCGATTGGGTTGCCAAAGACTACATACATTTACTGGAAAGGACTATTCGTCGGTATTCTATCACCGGTAAATCGAGGTGAATGGGAGAAAGCTTGTCTCTATACCTTACATAATAGGGTTGAAGTTGAGCCTTTTATTGAGGTTCACCTATAGGAATTAAGAGATAGAAATCCAAGAATAGGAAGAAATGAAAAGTTACTACAAGATGAACACAATCGGCGTTTTGTCAGTAGCTACGAAGACATGTCTTACAGAATGACGGCTTTTCGCAAGAGTTAATGAACCTCGCTAGAGGACCGTCGACCATGGTTACACGTTATACATCATACTTCGTCAATGGTTATACATTCTACACACACGAAAGAGATGAGAAGCATCCTGTTTAAAATAGTGGTGTTAGTATCCGAGTCAAGTCCATGCATATTTCATCTGTAAAGGACAAGAATCCAGTTTATGGAACTATGAACTTCTTCGGTTTCATTGAAGATATTTGGGAACTCGATTACTGTGGGTTACATGTAGCACTATTTAAGTGCAAATGGGCCGACAATAATTATGTAAGGATTGACAGTGATGGCATCACAGTAGTGGACTTTAGACGATTGGGATACAAAAATGATCCATTCATTATGGCATCACAAGCAATCCAAGTATTTTATACAACGGATCCCAGAAATTTAGAGTTGTCCTTAGTAGTACCAATGCAGCCAAAAATGATCCATGGTCAAGAAGATGAGGAAGATTGCTCCGACATTCTTCCTTTCACACAGGGATTGCCACCGGTTGAGGAGATTGACGAATTCGATGATGATGTTTCCCACTTGGTTCGACCTGATATTGAATGGACCCGTGTTGAGCAAGCAAAGAGAAAAAAGAAAAAAACTTGAACATTATACCATTTATTCTGTACAACACATTACTTTATTTATATTATAATTCAAGATGTATTATATATTTATTTTGTTATGTTCATTGCTTTGTATATATATACCGTGACTATTAATTTTGATCCAAGCCACTACAGTAGTATATATGAGAAAATTTTGTAAATAAAACAGGGTTATTAGGCCGTCGGATTGTGATGACAAAACGGGATTAGACGAAAATCAGGTTTTTAAAAGAAAATCAGGTTTTTTAAGGGCTCTTGGCTGGGGAAACGAGCTGCCCTCCTAGGCTGGGGAAGCGCGCGGGCGCGCGCCAGATTCGGCCTGATTGAGCACACGGGCGTGGGCCTGGGTAGCGCTGGCGCGCGCCTGGTTCTGATCTCCGCGGGCGCTGGGCTTGCCTCTGGCCTCTGGTTTGGCTGGGGGCGCACGGGCGAGGGCGCGCGTGGCTTACACGACGGTCACCAAGGGGACCGTCGTGTAAGCTCCAAACACAGGAAGCTTACACGACGGTCCTTTAGGGACCGTCATGTAATACCCAAATGAGGGCGGCTTACACGACGGTCCCTTGGGTGACCGTCGTGTAATCCGTGATGGGGATTACACGACTATCTCTGGGGACCGTCGTCTAATCCCCCATGATTGGGGTTTAGACGACGGTCCCGGAATGACCGTCGTCTAATCACAAGATTAGACGACGGTTTTTTTTCCGAACCGTCATGTAATGCTCAAAAATTTTAAAAATTTTAAATTTCATTTTTTGAATTCCGCGCGAAAACTAATTACTTAAATACAATTTCCTCTTCATTTCTCTTCATATTCGCTCGCATATCCTTATTTCTCTTTACACTCTCTACTTTTCTCAAGTACCCACACATACTTCACCAACCTCCCGACACCTCGCTTTTAAATTCAGGTCAATCCACCGTTGCCGTCGTTGCCGCCGCCGCCTCCTTCTTGCTTTGGCCGTGCGTGACTATTCTTTGTCAAAGAAAAGTAAGGTGACTTCATATATAAACTAAACCACATTTACTTGTTTGTATTGTTGTTTGTCACTAAAGATCCATTGTTGTAAATTAGTGTGTTTGTTTTAATATTTCTCTTTGTAGAGGAGAAAAATGATTGTGGATCGTTAATTTTGACATTTTACACATATTTATGATCATGCTTTTTTACGCTAACAACATGCTCGACGGAATGCCACAATGAGTTTTCCTTTTCTAAAAAGATAATAGAGTTTGATCAATATTCAAAGCATAACTAAGTAAGATTACATGAAGTCTTCTAGCATGAAAATATAAAAATAATGGCTCAAAACGGCCTATGACCCTTCGAAACCACGACGGGCGCCCGTGGGGGGTGCCTGGCACCCCCTCGGTGTGGGGCGCCTGACGCCCCCTAGGTGGGGGGCGTGTGGGCTCCCTCTCGATCGCGCCTGGCGCCCCCTCGGTGGTGGGTGCCTGGCGCCCTCTCGCTACACCTGGGCACCCATGGAGGGTGCCTAGCGCCTGTGGGTATTTTAAAAAAATTAGTTTGTACCCGTGCTTTTTTATGGACGAATTTCCAACTAAATAAGTTTGTTCACCTTTGCGGTTGGATAAAAAATTAATATATTGTGTGATTAGTAGTTAAAGTTAAATTGATTCGATTATATTGGTATGACATATTTGTTTTTTATTTTTTATTTTGACAATAACTATAGATAAACGAATACAATGGAACATTCCAAAAAGGGACGAGCACGAAGGAAAAACCCGTTGGATCCCAATGTTGATGGCAAGCGAAAGGCAACTATAATGAAATGCGTCCATATGGCAAGGAAAAGGGGTGAACGAATTCCAGTCACGTTTGACGAGAAAGGACAACCGGAAGGAAAGCACGGTGACGAATTGATGAGTTGGATTGGTGTGCTCGCTCGAGAGCACATTCCAATATGGATGCAAGATTAGAGATATCGTGATTTAGACGGACTGAAAGATATTATTTGGAAAGAAACCGTTACTTCTTTCACCATTGATGAAAGCTTTCGGAATCCGTGTATAAAATCATGTGGTGAAGCTGCACGGAATTTCCGGTATGATTTGTACAAGACGTTTGTCGAGGGATTTTTAACAAAAGAAAGTGTTTGGACACGACCACAAAAAGTTATTGACAACTACCCTAATATAGAAGAAGAGGATTGGGTGAAATTCGTTCAGTATAGAACATCCTCACAATTCCAACAACTATCTGATCGTGGAAGCGAAATAAGGACAAACAACGAATACTCATCAAGAGGAGGCCGAGACGGATATAGGAAGCTCGACCAGGAAAAGGTATGTCAATAGAACATGTTCATACTAAATCATATGCCATTTATAGAACATTATGTCCGCATTTATACTAACAATGTTCAATTACAGTTTAAGAAGACTGAGAAATGGGAAAAAAAAGATAGTTTGTGGCTTGAGCAACAGATAAGCCTTGATGGAGAGTTGAAAGATCCAACATGTAAAAAAGTTAGCGAGTTGATAGTAAGTTTACTAACTAACAATTAATTTTTCATCACTAGTATATGTACTTACAACCCTTAATCGTAAATGAGTTATGTTAATTATCTTGTAGATGGAGTACAACACACAGGAGAGCCAAGGCACTTTCGAATCAATTGGCAATAGTGATGTATTGTCGCAGGCATTATCTAGACCCGAATACAGAGGGCGTGATCAAAGTTCGTAAAGCCGTCTCAGTACTTTAACCTAAATCGAAGTTCGAGTAAAGACAATGAAGTACAGTCAATGAGACGTGAAATAGAAGAATTAAAGGCATTGGTGCGTGGTCTATGTGCGAGCAAAGATGTGGCACCGTCGGTTGATCCCAACAATGTGCCAGCAGTGGACCAACACAACAGCTTTAATGCTAGTTGCTCTGCTCAAGAAAAACAACATGGAGTTTCTGATCCGCCAACTATTGCGGTCGACAGTCAGGAGTGTAAGCTATGTATTTTCGATGCAGTGTAGGGTGGACAGTTGCTTGTTGCGTTTGGAAGAGCATGGCTAGAGAGCCTTCCCGCAGATACGGTGCATGGGATTCCACTGGGGGAAGGGAACGTGCGAGTGTCAATCAATGTGCCAAAATTAAAAAAAGCACAATTACCTATACCGACGTACGAGGCAACAACTGTGGATGATGCTATTAATGGGTTTATTGCTTGGCCTAAAACATTAGACGAGCTTGACACGAGTATGAACAAGGCAAGTCGAGGGCCTAGTCACGTTCCTGACCCAGCAGCTGGAAAGAAAAAATGCCAAAAAAAGCTTCGAAATAAAACTATCGACTCTCGGACAGAGGTACAACATGGTGTGCAACAACAACAACCTTTGTTCGACTTTAATAACATGAACATGGCTATGCGGCCTTTGGCTTATTGTACACATAGTTCCCTGCGTCAAGGTAATCAGATTGAGGTCCCAATACCATGCACGATCATGACTTTTGAAATGTCTGTCTTTCTGATCTTTGAAGATATTTATGAGTTCATTAATTTACAAGAAATCAATGCAAATTGTATATTAGTCTACATGAGGTACGGCATTTTATCTCTAAAATTTGTGTAATCTGGAAATTCTTCTATATGTCAGGTACAGTAACAATTTTGATACGCTTATATGCAGATATTTGGAGGAACTATGTAGGATTAACGGGCAAGCTGAGAAGTTTGCGTTTGTGTCTCCAACCTTGATCTCACCGGTGAGAATAGATACTGAAGATGCTGGCATGAGAGACCAAGCAGACAATCTTATCAGCTTTTTGCGCGACGGATCAAAAGGCCAGATTTATCTTGTGCCACATAACAGAGGGAGACATTGGGTTTTGGGAGTCATTGACCCATGGGAGGACTTCGTCCTTTATTTTGATCCTCTTCGAGAGAATAAACGAGATGATTTTACGGAGCTAATGAACATGTAAGTCAATTTTAATATGTTAATTTTATTTAATCTTAATTATTATATGTATCTTAATTAATTAGTTTCAATTTTACTAATTTGCTAGGGCCCTATCGGATTGGAAGATTATAGCCGGTCAAGGGATTAGAAGGAGACAAGACTATAAAACCATAATCTCAGACCGTCATTGTCCTCTCCAATAGGAAAGTGTTGAATGTGGTTATTTTATTTTAGGTTTATGAGGGACATAGTGTTGAATGGAATTGATGTAACGCCCCGGCCGTTCATGTAGGGCCGACTACGTAAACGTGGGCCGTTACCATGCTTGCTTAACTTAAACTTTAGTCTTAAATAATTAACCTTATAGAAAATTTCAGAATAATTTTTTTTTCTTTAAACTTTATTATTATTATTATTATTTATCACAACTTAAAAACATTGCATATATAACATTGTGCATATTCCTTAAAACATATATATACAACTTGATAATTTAAATAGTTTGCGGAAAAACTTGCGTAGTGGTATCCCATACCGCCCTTCACTTGCTGTATCGTCTCCATGGCTCACCAAGTAAAGCTGCAGGTATTTACCTACAGTATGGAATATACTGATGAGCTTTCGCCCAGCAAGTACAAACGTAATCTCACAAAACACAAGAAATATTGCACAACTTATGCGTGAACCAATTATGTCCAATTATGAATCTTTTATGCACTTGAACTTATTATCTTGCTTAACATGTGGGCCCTTAGTGTACGTACCAAAAGCGCGCAAGCCTCCGAACGTCAGGGTTTGCAAGGCCCTTAACAATTCTGGAAAACATGAACATAACCCTTCACGCATCAACGGAAGGTTGATTATCACTTTACCCTCAAGCATCAACGAGAGGTTGATAATCATAAACTTGAACTTATAACATACATGATCCTCCTACATCAACAGGAGGTTGGTACGACACCTTACTTGTCTTGGTTTAGTCTTAGTCTTGTTACATTTCCAAGACTAAGAATCTTTACGTGTGATCTTAATAGTTATGATGCACATGAAACTAGACATGGCATAACTTGATGTATCATGGCTTAACATGACTTAACATGGCTTATCGTATCATAACATGGCATCACATGGCATAACATAACATGGCATAACATAACATGGCATAGCATAGCATGACATAGCATAACTTGGCATAACATGTAATCATGTCATATATTTGAAAATAGATTACTATTTTCCATACTATAGGTGAGGTTTGTACTTACCTCGTCTACTATGTCCAGGGTTATGCTACTCCACGTCCGGATACAGCTGCAGGCTACCTCCTGCTTGAATGAAGGACATAGGTAAGGGTCTATGGTCATTACCGAAAAATGTTGGTGACCTAACCAACGTGCGTTCATAGTCTTAGTTATATGTCCCCTCCTATACAAAATATCTTATTTGGTTACAATAAGTAACCTCGTTGCTAATCCCACATCCATACAGGTCGGGTTAGGTTACTATCCTAACCTTGGGCTTCTTAACATTCTGGGTCCATAATCTATTGGGTTATTACAAATAACCCTAAATCTTAGTTATCACAATCTTGGTACCTCATTGGGTTATGTTGGGTAACCCTTGAGGTGATGAACCTTGGTCAAACTTAGTCAACCAAAGTCAACCTTCTAAGGTCAAACTTGGACTTTGGGGGTTAAGCCCAATAACTCGGGTATCTTTCCTAGTTATCATTTGTTACTGTCTTGCTACTTAACCTTAGCTTTAAAAATCTCTTTTTCCTTTATCTTGTAAAATTTGTTGAATTCGGTTTAAAATCCTTTGCTTGACTTATAAAATTTGTTAAGAGCTGAAAACTATCATTGGAACAGTTCTCACAGTCAAAACATTGGGTTTGGTGAAAAATACAGTTTTCCTTTATTATTTTTAGAAAAACCTGTGCATGTGCAGGAATTTCCTGCTTATGTACTATTTTTCTGAAAATCCTGTGCTGGAATTTCTGTTTCATGCACAGTTTTGAGAATCAAATTTTTCTTTAAAATTAGTTCCGAATTTGATAAAACTTTCTTCATAAAAGTTGTAGATCTCGAATAATACTACAACTTTCATGTTTTAAGGAAAATCCAGTTCGGAATTTAACATGCCCTTATTCTTCGTTGAACTCACCTGGCCGTGCATAAATCCTGGGCACAGTCAGGCTCGGATTTTCATAAAAACTGAGGCCTTTGGAGCCTTATTTTTAAAAACCGTCTATGCTGTCCTCTAGGAAAAACCATTATCTACAACTTTGTAGTTTTGAGTTTCTTCAAATTCGGCCTCTAAGGGCCTCAAATTACCATTTCCAGAACGCTGCCCAGTCTTGACCCGAGACTGGTAGTTTGGTTCTTAAATCTGTTTCTCGTCCTAAAACGCGCACACTACCTCAACCGACCACAGCGGGATCCTAAGATCACACATGCAATCGTTTATAATGTTCCATTCCATCAATCACATAATCATACATTCAATCTTAAACTTATGGGGACTTATAACAAACACTTAGTTGGCATAATCAAAAACCTACAAGCATATCATCAAACATGCATCAAATCATAAACTAGAGATCACCAACCCTAATCAAGCATAATCAAGCACTAAAAGGTGAGCTTATGCTCTTTACATCCAATGCTGGAAATACACTTAAACTTCCAATTTAAAACTCAATCGGGGAGCTTATGATTAAAGGAGATTACCTTGATTGAACACAAGGCTAGGCTAGGAGTTTGGTTCATTTTTCTGCCCTTTCTCCTTGGCTGCCTATAACTGGCCTTGCTCCTCCAATGAGCACTAAAACTTTTAGGTCATTTGGTGGTTCTTCTTACAAAATCCGGCTATCCTAAACCCACTTTTCTTCACTTTTTTCTTTTCTTTCTCTTCCTCTCCCATGGCGGCCTCTTGGCCTTTCAAATGGTACCCAAATTTTTTCAACTTTTTCTTGTGGTTCTAGCTAAAAATCCGACCACCCCTAGGCTTTTTCTCTTTGGTTTTCTACATTTTCTTTCTTCTCTATCTCTTCTATGGCTCGGCTTTTTGTGGAGAGGTGAGGGAAAATTTTGCCATAGTTTAGCTAAGGTTACAAAACTTACTCAAAAATTGTGAACCAACATCACCTATTTATAGGTGAAAATCATAGTTTCTAGAATTGCATATAAGGGTCTAAGAGCAAAAATATTTGCTCATCTACCCTCCTAGGTGGCCGGCCATAGTGAATCCTTGTTGGGCAAGTTTCTTGCTCACCAAGTCTTGCTTACATTACCTAATGACATCACTTTGATGACATCACCTTGGTGACATCACTTGCTTACATCACCTTGATGACATCACATTGATGACATCAACTTGATGACATCATCAAACCAAATACTTGTTCTCCAAGCACACAAAGAACCGGCCATTAGGAATCCTTGAACTTGCCCACCAAGTTTGGCTTACATCACCCCCGTGACATCATTCGCTTACATCATTTTGACGACATCATCTTGATGACATCATCAAGCCAAATGCTTGCTCACCAAGCATTAGAAAATCTGGCCATGCATGTGTGGAAGATAAGGAAAAATCTTTCCAAGCTTATCCTATTTAATTCCTTGTTCCAATGTAACTAGGCTTGTAACCAATTTTTTGGCCTAGTTGGAACCTTGGTTAGGAATTCCATGATTCTTATAATTACATACGAATCCATCATTACTATACTTTTCTAAAATTGCACTTTGGCCCCTACAGATAAAAATATTTACAATTTAGTCCTTGTAGGTCGCCAACTATGGCGGCGCCACTTGGCTTTCATTTCGTGCATAATTATCCACTTGATACTAAAAATCCAATAATATAATCTTGCAGTCCATTTTTTTACCAACTTACATAATATCAATACTGTTTTTCACCAAAAACAGTATTGTCATATTGGACTACAGTCCAGAATTCATCTGCATAATTATTAGACTGTGTATCGGATTTTCTTAGGACTTAAAACTATTTAGTCCTTATCGCTCTACAAATTGTGCTTGATTTTTCTACGGTGGTCTCATAGCTTATTCTTACTTATTTGTCCGTAAATGACGGTTTTTCGCAGTATAATTTCATACTGATAATCACACTGCAGTACCGCCTCAGTCAAACATAAAGTCAACCTGGTCAAACTTTTGACCGACATAAAATCATAAATTACCATTTTGCCCTTTTTCCTCAAAAGGCCATGCTTGACTTAAGCAAACTATTGTT
>CM046362.1:19148681-19199643 GCA_025413025.1 Ficus hispida | reverse complement strand
TTCAATGGAACCGTCGTGTAAAGTGGTCTTCGCACCACTTTACACGACTTCTTGAAATCGTCGTGTAAAGTCCATACTTTACACGACGGTTCCTTGAAACCATCGTGTAAAGTCTTCGCACCCACTTTACATGACGGTTTCAATGAACGTCGTGTAAAGTGGGTGCGACCACTTTACACGACGTTCTTGAACCGTCGTGTAAAGTCATACTTTACACGACGGTTTATTAGAACCGTCGTGTAAAGTGAACTTTTTGCACCCACTTTACACGACTGTTCCATGGAACCATTGTGTAAAGTTTCAGTTTGAACGACGGGTTTTTAAAACCCGTTGTGTATTCTTAATTTTTTTTTCCACCAACCCTCATTTTATCTCACAGAACTATCGCGCAGCCGCGAAAAACATCACAGAAACCTGCCAATCCACGTCTCCTCCACTGCGAAACCACGTCTCCTCCACAGAAACTCGCATATATTGAATATTTGTAAGTATAGTGATTATTACTTACTCTTCTTTTTATTTATTTGATTTTTATTGACGATTAGTAGATGTCAAAAATGGTATATATTCTCATTTTTTCTTTTCTTTTTAAGTATGATTATTTGTTGACTTGTTTCAATAGCTTCATATATTTATATATATGTTGTGTTTTTAAATGTAAAAACTTGATTATTGAATAAATTGTATGATATATTTAATATCATTTAGGTCGGGTTCTTGGAAATGGATCGAAAATGGATGTGGGCTAATAGTTTGACTAGAAAATATCGAGATGGTGTTGAAGAATTTTTATCATTTGCGGAAACTCACATGAAGAATGATAAGATTCGATGTCCTTGTGTGGATTGTGGAAATCATAGATCTCATTCAGTTGATGAAGTTAGAAGACACTTACTTGCCCATGGGATTATTTGTTCATACCAAACATGGTATTTACATGGTGAAATATGTTTTAATCCATCATCGAAGAACAAATTGAAAGAACCTATTGTTGAGGAAGATGTAGGAGATAATTTGTTTGATATGGTTAATGATTTGGAAGAACAGTTTGTGCATCATCCGGAGTTATTTGAACCAATGATGAATGATGTCGAGATGCCCTTGTATGACGGGTGTAGTAAATATACGAAATTGTCCGTATTGGTCAAATTATAGAACATAAAGGCATCAGGAGGGTGGACAAATTCTAGTTTCACGGCTCTGTTAGAATTTCTAAGAGAGGTTCTACCAGTTGATAATAAAATACCCACTAGTATGTACGAAGCTAAGAAGACGTTGAGCAATTGGGGAATGGAATATGAAAAAATTCATGCATGTCCAAATGATTGCACCCTTTACCGAAATGCGTACGAGGATTTGGATGAATGTCCGGTTTGTAAGGAGTCAAGATGGAAGAAGGGCAAGAATCCAACGAATTGTAGCAAAGGTGTGTCGGCAAAGGTGTGTCGGCAAAGGTGTTATGGTACATTCCTCCGGCACCGCATCTGCGGCGTTTATTCCGTAATGCCGAGCATGTCAAGAATTTGACTTGGCACCATGATAAACGTGTTGAAGATGACATGCTTAGACATCCAGCCGATGCACCACAATGGAAGACCTTTGATGCCGATTATCCTGAATTTTGTGCGGAACCACGGAATCTACGTCTTGGTTTGTCGGCAGACGGAATGAACCCACATGGTAATATGAGTAGTAGGCATAGTACTTGGCCCATTATACTTGTCAACTACAATCTCCCACCGAAGTTGAGTATGAAGCGGAAGTTCTTGATGTTGACATTATTGATATTTGGTCCTCAACAATCAGGGAATGACATTGAATTGTACTTAGTACCACTAATCGATGATCTAAAGAGCTTATGGGAAAAGGGGATCAAAGTTAGAGATGCGTACCGTCATGAAACATTCATACTCCGTACAATGTTGATGTGGACAATTAATGACTTTCCTGCTTATGGAAATCTATCTGGTTATTCAGTCAAGAGTTCTATCGGCTGTCCCGTTTGTATGAAAGAAACATCTTCCATCCGATTGAAGAATGGTAAGAAAACCGTTTACCTTGGTCATAGGAGATTCTTACCACAAAATCATCGATACCGCAAACAGAAAAAGGCTTTTGATAGTAATACGGAAGAAAGAACCCCTCCCCGGGTTTTGACGGGCGAAGATGTTTATGAGATGGTTAAGGATTTGAAAGTGGTGCTCGGGAAAAGAAAACGGCGTAACAATGATCCCGTGGTTGATGGACCTTGGAAAAAGCAGTCAATCTTCTACGAACTTCCATATTGGAGGACACTTTTTGTTCGTCATTGCTTGGATGTCATGCATATTAAGAAAAACGCTTGTGAATCAATTGTGGGCATGTTGCTAGACATTCCTAATAAGAGCAAAGACGGTGAAAAAGCACGGTTGGATCTTAAGGAATTGAAGATTAGACTTAACTTGATCCCTATGAAAAAAGGGAATGCAACTTACTTACCTCCGGTGAAGTACACCTTATCAAGACAGGAAAAAGAAAGCTTTGTGAGTGGCTCGCTTCTGTTAAAGTGCCCAACAGGTATTCTTCCAACATCAAAAGGTTGGTGTCTATGAAGGATCTGAGGCTGATTGGAATGAAAACACATGATTGTCATATCTTGATGCAACAGTTATTACCGCTGGCCTTGCGAGGAGTTTTAACGAAGGATGTGAGATTCGCAATTACCAAATTATGCTCTTTTTTCAACTCAATATGCTCCAAGGTAATTGATCCATTGACACTAGATTCTCTACAATCAGAGTTGGTTAAGACGCTATGCTTACTTGAGAAGTACTTTCCACCCTCATTTTTTGACATAATGATTCATCTAATGGTGCACTTAGTCCGGGAAGTGAAGCTATGTGGACCAGTTTACTTGAGATGGATGTATCCTTTTGAAAGGTACATGAAGGTTTAGAAGGGTTATGTCAAGAACCGAAATAGGCCAGAAGGATGTATAGTAGAAGCTACATTGCAGAGGAATGGTCGAATTTTGCTACAAGTATTTGTCCACTGCGGAAGCGATTGGGTTGCCAAAGACTACATACATTTACTGGAAAGGACTATTCGTCGGTATTCTATCACCGGTAAATCGAGGTGAATGGGAGAAAGCTTGTCTCTATACCTTACATAATAGGGTTGAAGTTGAGCCTTTTATTGAGGTTCACCTATAGGAATTAAGAGATAGAAATCCAAGAATAGGAAGAAATGAAAAGTTACTACAAGATGAACACAATCGGCGTTTTGTCAGTAGCTACGAAGACATGTCTTACAGAATGACGGCTTTTCGCAAGAGTTAATGAACCTCGCTAGAGGACCGTCGACCATGGTTACACGTTATACATCATACTTCGTCAATGGTTATACATTCTACACACACGAAAGAGATGAGAAGCATCCTGTTTAAAATAGTGGTGTTAGTATCCGAGTCAAGTCCATGCATATTTCATCTGTAAAGGACAAGAATCCAGTTTATGAAACTATGAACTTCTTCGGTTTCATTGAAGATATTTGGGAACTCGATTACTGTGGGTTACATGTAGCACTATTTAAGTGCAAATGGGCCGACAATAATTATGTAAGGATTGACAGTGATGGCATCACAGTAGTGGACTTTAGACGATTGGGATACAAAAATGATCCATTCATTATGGCATCACAAGCAATCCAAGTATTTTATACAACGGATCCCAGAAATTTAGAGTTGTCCTTAGTAGTACCAATGCAGCCAAAAATGATCCATGGTCAAGAAGATGAGGAAGATTGCTCCGACATTCTTCCTTTCACACAGGGATTGCCACCGGTTGAGGAGATTGACGAATTCGATGATGATGTTTCCCACTTGGTTCGACCTGATATTGAATGGACCCGTGTTGAGCAAGCAAAGAGAAAAAGAAAAAAACTTGAACATTATACCATTTATTCTGTACAACACATTACTTTATTTATATTATAATTCAAGATGTATTATATATTTATTTTGTTATGTTCATTGCTTTGTATATATATACCGTGACTATTAATTTTGATCCAAGCCACTACAGTAGTATATATGAGAAAATTTTGTAAATAAAACAGGGTTATTAGGCCGTCGGATTGTGATGACAAAATGGGATTAGACGAAAATCAGGTTTTTAAAAGAAAATCAGGTTTTTTAAGGGCTCTTGGCTGGGGAAACGAGCTGCCCTCCTAGGCTGGGGAAGCGCGCGGGCGCGCGCCAGATTCGGCCTGATTGAGCACACGGGCGTGGGCCTGGGTAGCGCTGGCGCGCGCCTGGTTCTGATCTCCGCGGGCGCTGGGCTTGCCTCTGGCCTCTGGTTTGGCTGGGGGCGCACGGGCGAGGGCGCGCGTGGCTTACACGACGGTCACCAAGGGGACCGTCGTGTAAGCTCCAAACACAGGAAGCTTACACGACGGTCCTTTAGGGACCGTCATGTAATACCCAAATGAGGGCGGCTTACACGACGGTCCCTTGGGTGACCGTCGTGTAATCCGTGATGGGGATTACACGACTATCTCTGGGGACCGTCGTCTAATCCCCCATGATTGGGGTTTAGACGACGGTCCCGGAATGACCGTCGTCTAATCACAAGATTAGACGACGGTTTTTTTTCCGAACCGTCATGTAATGCTCAAAAATTTTAAAAATTTTAAATTTTCATTTTTTGAATTCCGCGCGAAAACTAATTACTTAAATACAATTTCCTCTTCATTTCTCTTCATATTCGCTCGCATATCCTTATTTCTCTTTACACTCTCTACTTTTCTCAAGTACCCACACATACTTCACCAACCTCCCGACACCTCGCTTTTAAATTCAGGTCAATCCACCGTTGCCGTCGTTGCCGCCGCCGCCTCCTTCTTGCTTTGGCCGTGCGTGACTATTCTTTGTCAAAGAAAAGTAAGGTGACTTCATATATAAACTAAACCACATTTACTTGTTTGTATTGTTGTTTGTCACTAAAGATCCATTGTTGTAAATTAGTGTGTTTGTTTTAATATTTCTCTTTTTAGAGGAGAAAAATGATTGTGGATCGTTAATTTTGACATTTTACACATATTTATGATCATGCTTTTTTTACGCTAACAACATGCTCGACGGAATGCCACAATGAGTTTTCCTTTTCTAAAAAGATAATAGAGTTTGATCAATATTCAAAGCATAACTAAGTAAGATTACATGAAGTCTTCTAGCATGAAAATATAAAAATAATGGCTCAAAACGGCCTACGACCCTTCGAAACCACGACGGGCGCCGTGGGGGTGCCTGGCACCCCCTCGGTGTGGGGCGCCTGACGCCCCCTAGGTGGGGGCGTGTGGGCTCCCTCTCGATCGCGCCTGGCGCCCCCTCGGTGGTGGGTGCCTGGCGCCCTCTCGCTACACCTGGGCACCCATGGAGGGTGCCTAGCGCCTGTGGGTATTTTAAAAAAATTAGTTTGTACCCGTGCTTTTTTATGGACGAATTTCCAACTAAATAAGTTTGTTCACCTTTGCGGTTGGATAAAAAATTAATATATTGTGTGATTAGTAGTTAAAGTTAAATTGATTCGATTATATTGGTATGACATATTTGTTTTTTATTTTTTATTTTTGACAATAACTATAGATAAACGAATACAATGGAACATTCCAAAAAGGGACGAGCACGAAGGAAAAACACGTTGGATCCCAATGTTGATGGCAAGCGAAAGGCAACTATAATGAAATGCGTCCATATGGCAAGGAAAAGGGGTGAACGAATTCCAGTCACGTTTGACGAGAAAGGACAACCGGAAGGAAAGCACGGTGACGAATTGATGAGTTGGATTGGTGTGCTCGCTCGAGAGCACATTCCAATATGGATGCAAGATTAGAGATATCGTGATTTAGACGGACTGAAAGATATTATTTGGAAAGAAACCGTTACTTCTTTCACCATTGATGAAAGCTTTCGGAATCCGTGTATAAAATCATGTGGTGAAGCTGCACGGAATTTCCGGTATGATTTGTACAAGACGTTTGTCGAGGGATTTTTAACAAAAGAAAGTGTTTGGACACGACCACAAAAAGTTATTGACAACTACCCTAATATAGAAGAAGAGGATTGGGTGAAATTCGTTCAGTATAGAACATCCTCACAATTCCAACAACTATCTGATCGTGGAAGCGAAATAAGGACAAACAACGAATACTCATCAAGAGGAGGCCGAGACGGATATAGGAAGCTCGACCAGGAAAAGGTATGTCAATAGAACATGTTCATACTAAATCATATGCCATTTATAGAACATTATGTCGCATTTATACTAACAATGTTCAATTACAGTTTAAGAAGACTGAGAAATGGGAAAAAAAAGATAGTTTGTGGCTTGAGCAACAGATAAGCCTTGATGGAGAGTTGAAAGATCCAACATGTAAAAAAGTTAGCGAGTTGATAGTAAGTTTACTAACTAACAATTAATTTTTCATCACTAGTATATGTACTTACAACCCTTAATCGTAAATGAGTTATGTTAATTATCTTGTAGATGGAGTACAACACACAGGAGAGCCAAGGCACTTTCGAATCAATTGGCAATAGTGATGTATTGTCGCAGGCATTATCTAGACCCGAATACAGAGGGCGTGATCAAAGTTCGTAAAGCCGTCTCAGTACTTTAACCTAAATCGAAGTTCGAGTAAAGACAATGAAGTACAGTCAATGAGACGTGAAATAGAAGAATTAAAGGCATTGGTGCGTGGTCTATGTGCGAGCAAAGATGTGGCACCGTCGGTTGATCCCAACAATGTGCCAGCAGTGGACCAACACAACAGCTTTAATGCTAGTTGCTCTGCTCAAGAAAAACAACATGGAGTTTCTGATCCGCCAACTATTGCGGTCGACAGTCAGGAGTGTAAGCTATGTATTTTCGATGCAGTGTAGGGTGGACAGTTGCTTGTTGCGTTTGGAAGAGCATGGCTAGAGAGCCTTCCCGCAGATACGGTGCATGGGATTCCACTGGGGGAAGGGAACGTGCGAGTGTCAATCAATGTGCCAAAATTAAAAAAAGCACAATTACCTATACCGACGTACGAGGCAACAACTGTGGATGATGCTATTAATGGGTTTATTGCTTGGCCTAAAACATTAGACGAGCTCGACACGAGTATGAACAAGGCAAGTTGAGGGCCTAGTCACGTTCCTGACCCAGCAGCTGGAAAGAAAAAATGCCAAAAAAAGCTTCGAAATAAAACTATCGACTCTCGGACAGAGGTACAACATGGTGTGCAACAACAACAACCTTTGTTCGACTTTAATAACATGAACATGGCTATGTGGCCTTTGGCTTATTGTACACATAGTTCCCTGCGTCAAGGTAATCAGATTGAGGTCCCAATACCATGCACGATCATGACTTTTGAAATGTCTGTCTTTCTGATCTTTGAAGATATTTATGAGTTCATTAATTTACAAGAAATCAATGCAAATTGTATATTAGTCTACATGAGGTACGGCATTTTATCTCTAAAATTTGTGTAATCTGGAAATTCTTCTATATGTCAGGTACAGTAACAATTTTGATACGCTTATATGCAGATATTTGGAGGAACTATGTAGGATTAACGGGCAAGCTGAGAAGTTTGCGTTTGTGTCTCCAACCTTGATCTCACCGGTGAGAATAGATACTGAAGATGCTGGCATGAGAGACCAAGCAGACAATCTTATCAGCTTTTTGCGCGACGGATCAAAAGGCCAGATTTATCTTGTGCCACATAACAGAGGGAGACATTGGGTTTTGGGAGTCATTGACCCATGGGAGGACTTCGTCCTTTATTTTGATCCTCTTCGAGAGAATAAACGAGATGATTTTACGGAGCTAATGAACATGTAAGTCAATTTTAATATGTTAATTTTATTTAATCTTAATTATTATATGTATCTTAATTAATTAGTTTCAATTTTACTAATTTGCTAGGGCCCTATCGGATTGGAAGATTATAGCCGGTCAAGGGATTAGAAGGAGACAAGACTATAAAACCATAATCTCAGACCGTCATTGTCCTCTCCAATAGGAAAGTGTTGAATGTGGTTATTTTATTTTAGGTTTTATGAGGGACATAGTGTTGAATGGAATTGATGTAACGCCCCGGCCGTTCATGTAGGGCCGACTACGTAAACGTGGGCCGTTACCATGCTTGCTTAACTTAAACTTTAGTCTTAAATAATTAACCTTATAGAAAATTTCAGAATAATTTTTTTTTTCTTTAAACTTTATTATTATTATTATTATTTATCACAACTTAAAAACATTGCATATATAACATTGTGCATATTCCTTAAAACATATATATACAACTTGATAATTTAAATAGTTTGCGGAAAAACTTGCGTAGTGGTATCCCATACCGCCCTTCACTTGCTGTATCGTCTCCATGGCTCACCAAGTAAAGCTGCAGGTATTTACCTACAGTATGGAATATACTGATGAGCTTTCGCCCAGCAAGTACAAACGTAATCTCACAAAACACAAGAAATATTGCACAACTTATGCGTGAACCAATTATGTCCAATTATGAATCTTTTATGCACTTGAACTTATTATCTTGCTTAACATGTGGGCCCTTAGTGTACGTACCAAAAGCGCGCAAGCCTCCGAACGTCAGGGTTTGCAAGGCCCTTAACAATTCTGGAAAACATGAACATAACCCTTCACGCATCAACGGAAGGTTGATTATCACTTTACCCTCAAGCATCAACGAGAGGTTGATAATCATAAACTTGAACTTATAACATACATGATCCTCCTACATCAACAGGAGGTTGGTACGACACCTTACTTGTCTTGGTTTAGTCTTAGTCTTGTTACATTTCCAAGACTAAGAATCTTTACGTGTGATCTTAATAGTTATGATGCACATGAAACTAGACATGGCATAACTTGATGTATCATGGCTTAACATGACTTAACATGGCTTATCGTATCATAACATGGCATCACATGGCATAACATAACATGGCATAACATAACATGACATAGCATAGCATGACATAGCATAACTTGGCATAACATGTAATCATGTCATATATTTGAAAATAGATTACTATTTTCCATACTATAGGTGAGGTTTGTACTTACCTCGTCTACTATGTCCAGGGTTATGCTACTCCACGTCCGGATACAGCTGCAGGCTACCTCCTGCTTGAATGAAGGACATAGGTAAGGGTCTATGGTCATTACCGAAAAATGTTGGTGACCTAACCAACGTGCGTTCATAGTCTTAGTTATATGTCCCCTCCTATACAAAATATCTTATTTGGTTACAATAAGTAACCTCGTTGCTAATCCCACATCCATACAGGTCGGGTTAGGTTACTATCCTAACCTTGGGCTTCTTAACATTCTGGGTCCATAATCTATTGGGTTATTACAAATAACCCTAAATCTTAGTTTATCACAATCTTGGTACCTCATTGGGTTATGTTGGGTAACCCTTGAGGTGATGAACCTTGGTCAAACTTAGTCAACCAAAGTCAACCTTCTAAGGTCAAACTTGGACTTTGGGGGTCAAGCCCAATAACTCGGGTATCTTTCCTAGTTATCATTTGTTACTGTCTTGCTACTTAACCTTAGCTTTAAAAATCTCTTTTTCCTTTATCTTGTAAAATTTGTTGAATTCGGTTTAAAATCCTTTGCTTGACTTATAAAATTTGTTAAGAGCTGAAAACTATCATTGGAACAGTTCTCACAGTCAAAACATTGGGTTTGGTGAAAAATACAGTTTTCCTTTATTATTTTTAGAAAAACCTGTGCATGTGCAGGAATTTCCTGCTTATGTACTATTTTTCTGAAAATCCTGTGCTGGAATTTCTGTTTCATGCACAGTTTTGAGAATCAAATTTTTCTTTAAAATTAGTTCCGAATTTGATAAAACTTTCTTCATAAAAGTTGTAGATCTCGAATAATACTACAACTTTCATGTTTTAAGGAAAATCCAGTTCGGAATTTAACATGCCCTTATTCTTCGTTGAACTCACCTGGCCGTGCATAAATCCTGGGCACAGTCAGGCTCGGATTTTCATAAAAACTGAGGCCTTTGGAGCCTTATTTTTAAAAACCGTCTATGCTGTCCTCTAGGAAAAACCATTATCTACAACTTTGTAGTTTTGAGTTTCTTCAAATTCGGCCTCTAAGGGCCTCAAATTACCATTTCCAGAACGCTGCCCAGTCTTGACCCGAGACTGGTAGTTTGGTTCTTAAATCTGTTTCTCGTCCTAAAACGCGCACACTACCTCAACCGACCACAGCGGGATCCTAAGATCACACATGCAATCGTTTATAATGTTCCATTCCATCAATCACATAATCATACATTCAATCTTAAACTTATGGGGACTTATAACAAACACTTAGTTGGCATAATCAAAAACCTACAAGCATATCATCAAACATGCATCAAATCATAAACTAGAGATCACCAACCCTAATCAAGCATAATCAAGCACTAAAAGGTGAGCTTATGCTCTTACATCCAATGCTGGAAATACACTTAAACTTCCAATTTAAAACTCAATCGGGGAGCTTATGATTAAAGGAGATTACCTTGATTGAACACAAGGCTAGGCTAGGAGTTTGGTTCATTTTTCTGCCCTTTCTCCTTGGCTGCCTATAACTGGCCTTGCTCCTCCAATGAGCACTAAAACTTTTAGGTCATTTGGTGGTTCTTCTTACAAAATCCGGCTATCCTAAAACCCACTTTTCTTCACTTTTTTCTTTTCTTTCTCTTCCTCTCCCATGGCCGGCCTCTTGGCCTTTCAAATGGGTACCAAATTTTTTTCAACTTTTTCTTATGGTTCTAGCTAAAAATCCGACCACCCCTAGGCTTTTTCTCTTTGGTTTTCTACATTTTCTTTCTTCTCTATCTCTTCTATGGCTCGGCTTTTTGTGGAGAGGTGAGGGAAAATTTTGCCATAGTTTAGCTAAGGTTACAAAACTTACTCAAAAATTGTGAACCAACATCACCTATTTATAGGTGAAAATCATAGTTTCTAGAATTGCATATAAGGGTCTAAGAGCAAAAATATTTGCTCATCTACCCTCCTAGGTGGCCGGCCATAGTGAATCCTTGTTGGGCAAGTTTCTTGCTCACCAAGTCTTGCTTACATTACCTAATGACATCACTTTGATGACATCACCTTGGTGACATCACTTGCTTACATCACCTTGATGACATCACATTGATGACATCATCAAACCAAATACTTGTTCTCCAAGCACACAAAGAACCGGCCATTAGGAATCCTTGAACTTGCCCACCAAGTTTGGCTTACATCACCCCCGTGACATCATTCGCTTACATCATTTTGACGACATCATCTTGATGACATCATCAAGCCAAATGCTTGCTCACCAAGCATTAGAAAATCTGGCCATGCATGTGTGGAAGATAAGGAAAAATCTTTCCAAGCTTATCCTATCTTAATTCCTTGTTCCAATGTAACTAGGCTTGTAACCAATTTTTTGGCCTAGTTGGAACCTTGGTTAGGAATTTCCATGATTCTATAATTACATACGAATCCATCATTACTTACTTTTCTAAAATTGCACTTTGGCCCCTACAGATAAAAATATTTACAATTTAGTCCTTGTAGGTCGCCAACTATGGCGGCGCCACTTGGCTTTCATTTCGTGCATAATTATCCACTTGATACTAAAAATCCAATAATATAATCTTGCAGTCCATTTCTTTACCAACTTACATAATATCAATACTGTTTTTCACCAAAACAGTATTGTCATATTGGACTACAGTCCAGAATTCATCTGCATAATTATTAGACTGTGTATCGGATTTTCTTAGGACTTAAAACTATTTAGTCCTTATCGCTCTACAAATTGTGCTTGATTTTTCTACGGTGGTCTCATAGCTTATTCTTACTTATTTGTCCGTAAATGACGGTTTTTCGCAGTATAATTTCCATACTGATAATCACACTGCAGTACCGCCTCAGTCAAACATAAAGTCAACCTGGTCAAACTTTGACCGACATAAAATCATAAATTACCATTTTGCCCTTTTTCCTCAAAAGGCCACATGCTTGACTTAAGCAAACTATTGTTGAGTCTCGTAGCTAATTTAACGAGAACTCAAACACATACTGATATTTAACTCAGATCATGATTCAGACTTAGGATTTCATTGTTCCTACGGAACTCTCAAGTCATCAAAATTTCGGGTATTACAATTGACGTACTAGAAAGTAAAGAATTTTATACTTCTGAGGATTTGGATTTGATTAGGGGAGAATGGACTAGCCATGTAATGCAATTTATTAATTATGATATGTGAACTTGTAATGTAAAAATTGGTATGTATTTTTAATTTGATAATTGAAGTTACTATCTTGGATCGTGTATTGGATAACATGCAGGTTAGGCTAGCACAGGAAATCACCAAAAAAACCAAAATATATTTTTTAAATAAAATATTACACGACGGTTCTTGCCCGAACCGTCGTGTAATGTGTGTACATTACACGACGGTTCGGGCAAGAACCGTCGTATAACTAACCGTCGTGTAATGTGCACATGACTGACGGCACGCCGTGGTGTAACATTAAGATACGACAGCAGTAACGGGACCGTTGTGTTATCTACCACGACACTGGATTACACGACGGTTGGTAAACCATCGTGTAAACTTTACACGACGGTAAAAAACCGTCGTGTAATCCACAATTTTTACTAGTGATTAGTCCTTGAGCCAACAAAAATTTCTCTCCTAATTCTTGTGAGGTGGCCGGCCATCCTTGGTGAACAAGGAAAGATTACTTTCCTTGATTCCAAAATTCAATAAATGATGTCATTAATCCATGGTAAGGTGAAGTCATCATTAAGGCCTCGTTTGGCCTTTCCTTTAAAATGTAGTCCATTTTTATGCTAACACAGATATTTCCAATACTGCTATTAACTAATAACAGTATTTTACACTGTACTGCAGTCCAAAATTTATCTGCGTAAAAATGAACTGTATAAAAATTTTTCTTATTTCTTGAAACCTTTCTTGCCCTTAATATCCTACTTGGTGTGCTTGATTTTTCTATGGTGGTTTTAAATCTTATTCATGCTATCTTGTCCGTAAAGACGGTTTTTACAGTATATTTCCTATACTGCTTATTATATCTCAGTACATTCATCTATTTGACCTTTCTGGTCAACTTTTGACTTTTTCGGTCAACTTTGACTTTTTCGGTCAAACTTTGACCAACATGAAATCATAGAATTTTTCTTCCCTTTTTGCTCAAAGGTCATATGCTTGGCTAAGCCTTATTGAGTCTCATAGCTAATTAAATGAGAACTCAAACATTTATTGATAAAATTATGAATTTTGCATTAATATTTACAATTTTCATGAAATATCACAAAAACACATAGTACGAACTTAAATTTCTTATATACGAGGAAATCATGAGTCCGTATAAATTTTTGGTTATTACAGAGGTCGACAAAGGTCTGTCAAGATAACAAGAAAGGCAATCTCGTGGGTCGCATGTCGCGCGATTCTTGTCCCATCATGGCAGCTTGCACTACTCGCCGTTGAATCTTGCATTTCTTGTTTCATCATCATGATCAGCAGCATTGATTGGTTTCGATGATGATGTTGCAACTCCAATTCTGACAAGGACGATGACACTTGTTTCTTCGACAAGGACAGTGGTGGTTTTTCAAGACTGGGACGGCTGGCAAAGGTGAGAATAGTCACGACATTGATCCTGGCACCATTACCCATCACCGTTGCGATTGACTGTTGTGTCTTTGATGGGGAAAGAGTGAGATAGATGGACAAAAGTAGGAAAGAGGAGAAAGTGAGAGAGACGGAGGGGTAGTTTTGGATTTTTATCTTATTATTCATCCTATTTATACTCTTTGGTAACAACATTTTAAATTATGCTATAATTTTAAAATCAGGTATTATATTATGCTATTTTGGTCTTTCTCCCATATTATCTGTAATAACAAAAATAAGAAAACACCCCAAAACCATGCCAAAATTTCTTCTCACACTCTCCCCCTAAAACAAACCCGAACCCTAGAGGAAAGAAAAAGATAAGAAAAAGTGTTAGGTGGTGGTGGTCGAAAAACTTGGAGAAACACCAACCAAAGGTAGCCGAAAATTTTGGAACCAACCTAGCCAGGGGAGGCCGGTTATGGTAGGGAGCAAGGAGAAAAAAAATTGGTTCAAGAATCTAGCACCAATCTTGGAGATTGGTTGAGAAAGTAGCCTGTTATTGCAACCTAACTTGGAACAACACAGCATAGGACATAGTATTCGAGGTAAGTACCAACCTCACCTACAGTATGGAAAATAGTAAATACTATTTTCAATTATGACATGTTTAATATGCTATGTTATGCTATAATATGCCATGTGTTGTGGTTAATATTATGTTATGTTATATGTTACATTATAGTGACATCATGAAGCATGTTTACTAATATTAAATCATATGGTAAGAACATGTTTCAAGTTATAAGATAAGACAAGTAAGGTGTCGTACCAACCTCCCGTCATATCGTGGAGGATTATACATGTTTCAAGTTTAAGACATTCAGACCTTCTGTTGATGCGTGAAGGGTTATGTATATGATTATTAACCTCCCATTGATGCGTGAGGGTATAATTAACATCAACCTTCTGTTGATGCGTAAAGGATCATGTATGTTCAAGAAAATTTTCAAACCTTTTGTTGATGCAGAAGGGTTATGTTTCATGATTCCTAAAATTATTAGAGACCTTGCAAACCTTAACTTTCTGTGGAATACGTGCAATCGGTACGTACACAAAGGGCTCATATGTTAAGTAAGATAATAAGTTCATAATAAGTTTATAATGGAGTTTAAGACATTCATAATCGATCATAATTAGATCATGCATAAGTCATACGATGTTTGTTATGTTTTTGTGAGATTATGTTTGTACTTACTGGGTGAAAGCACATCAGTATATTCCATACTGTAGGTAAGATGCCTGCAGCTTTACTTGGTGGGTCATGGAGACGATGCAGTAAGTGAAGGGCGGTGTGGGATACCACTACGTAGATTTTCCGCAACCTCTTTTGAAACAAATATATAAGTATATATATATAAGTACGAGACTAAGTTGATTTTTAAGCTTGAGTTAAAAAAAAAAAATTTACCCTCAAATTTTCAAGTGAGTTTAAGTATTTAAAACCGAGATGTAGTTTAAGTAAGTACGATAACGGCCATACGTAAGTCGGGGCGTTACATTATCAACATAATAAATATAATATACAATCAAAATATTGAAATAGAAGCAGAATTTGACTGGGTTCCTTGGATAATTATGACTCAAAAGAAAAATAATTTAAACTAACCTTCTCGAGCTCCCACAAATTTTATTTTCGAAATTTCCTCGAATTATAATCTCATTATAATTCTAATTTCAAAATGAAGATTATTTATTCCTAATTAATAACCTTTTTCCTTTTTCAGAATTCAAAATTCAATTAAGTTTCAAAAACTTAATTTTCAGGAAAGTATTTAAATTCTAAAGATAAAAGTTAAAAATGAATTTGACTTTCTATAGTTAAATTTCTAAAATTAAAATTACAGTTAAATCTTTTAAATATATATTTGTCAACCAAATCCAATATAGTCAAGACTATATTTAAATTCAAAAGATAAAAGTCATAATCTAATTTGAGTTTCTATAATTTAAATTTCTAAAATTTAAACTATAGTTAAATCTTTTAAATTTAAATTTGCGAAGCAAATTCAATTTAGTCAAGATTCCATATTTAAATTCGAAAGATAAAAGTCAGAAACTAATTGGAAAATTTAAATTATAGTTAAAATTTTCAAATCTAAACCATAAGAATCAAATCTTATTTACACTTTATATAATTATCCAATTTTCAAAATTTGAATTTCATTCAATTAAGGATTATTATTAAGTAACTTTAAATTTCAAAAATTGAAATATTTAAAAACCTAATTTTTGAACATTTTGAAACTTTCTGGATCACGCTTCCAGAAGCACGAAAACATACTGGCGATAGGACTATCCCATCTCCTACCCACTAGGGTGGCATGAGCTGGCTATGGCCGTTTCCTGCCAGTTATGGCTTTTTCGTGTCCTTTGATGTTCCAGAAGAATTCCAGGCATCAAACTTTTTCAAAATTTTACCCACAAAAATTCCGAAAAATAGAAATTAAAAATTTATTGACTGTCTTCATTCTTTCCATCATTGAATCTTCGTGTTCTCCTTCTTTGAATCTTCATGTTCTCGATCGTCCATTGAATTAATTAGTAAATACCTATACCGTTTCCGGCGTATAAAAATTCTAGGAAAGCAAAAAGGAACTGTTATGGAAAACACGGTGATGATAGACCACCCCTCTGGCGATTACAACCAAAAAAATTAAAATTTATCCTAGGAGCCATATACTTAACGACCAAATTTATTATTCATACATTCATCACATGAATCATAAGCATCCAAAAAAAAAATAGAACATACATTATATGCATAGTGCCTACTCATAGTAATTTACATAAAGGTGAGATCATGATTATCATTTAATCATTATATTAAAATAACATGAGCTAAAATTATGGTTCTGATTGTTGGCTTTGAAAATGAAATTGGTGAAAAACTAGCGGAAGCGTAGAACTATGAACAACAAAAATTTCTCAAACTTCGTGTTATTCAATAGCTATATTAGTTTAATATATAAAAGGATAAAGGATAAGAATTGTATCATCATTCGATTAGCTCAACTTCATCAAAATAAACTTTCAAACCTACGAACGATTCTATCATTCAAGACCACGTTCTTTCACACCTTACCTTCTTCACTTGATTGAACGAATGGATGGTGTTCTATTGAGGGATTGATTCACTCACTCACTTTTGATGTTTTTGTTTTGGTCCTCAACACATGAGAAAAAATAAAGAGTACAAAGGAGAACTCTTTTCTATTTAGGTGGTGGAGAAACACTGGCCTTGGAGAAAAGTTGGACTTTGCAAGGGATAGGTTGATGGAGAATTTCTTATGGATGGCTGGAGTTGTGTTTGAGCCTGAATTTGGATATTGTAGAAGAATGTTAATCAAAGTAAATGCCCTGATTACAGTAATCGACGACATATATGATGTGTATGGTACACTCGATGAATTGGAGCTAGGTCTTCACTGATGCTGTTGAGAGGTTGGTAGTCGTCATTATATGGCTCACATATGCTTTATAATTATTTAACCAAGTTTGATTTAAAGTCATTTAATAAACTCAATATATATATATTTATCTCTTTTTAAATTTAAAGTCATTTACTCTCTCACATGAGTTATTCTGGTCTCTGTTTTCCTAATCACACAAAAATCATCATTAATCTCACATTTAGTTAAAATAAAACATTGAAAAAGACGCGTATCTGATATCTAAAATAAATTATGGTTCTTTGAGAGAGAAAACCCCAAGACAATATCTATGATCTTCTACAATTTTCCGCGTTTGAATGTAATCCTTCTTTATTCTGGAAAGATTTGTTGTTTCGGATACTAGACCAAGTTGCCTTAAAATCATAACCACAGTTTCTTTTAGACAAAGTTTTCTAAAACAAACCTTTCTATTCTTATATTGTCGATTCTATTGCTTTATCGTAGTTGTGGTTTTCATTTGGAAGCAGTAGATCGATTAATATTTGCGATCAAATTGGATATTGTAGGAACGAACATATGGGGAGCGAATAGAGAACCTGAAAGAAGAGGTAAGGGCAATGTTTAAGAAGCTGGAAAATGATCAGTTGGCTCAACTTGAGCATGTAGATATACTACAGAGACTTGGACTGTCTTACCACTTTGGGGATGAAATAAAGAGCACATTACAAGGAATATTCACCAACAGTTCCTGTAATAATATTTGGAAGGAGAAAACTCTGTATGCCATGTCTCTCGAATTCAGACTCCTTCGGCAACATGGATATTCAGTTCCTCCAGGTACGGTAGTGTCTATTGGTCGATGAAAAAACAAAGGAAAAAAAAAAAAAAGCTGCTATGACGACATCATAATATTGAAGAAACAACTTGGGAATTAGAAGAAGAAATGAGAAAAAGCTATCCCAATTTGTTTTAATTTTCGGGGACGAAAATTTTTAAGGGGGGTAGATTGTAATAACCACCCTTTTTACTAATTCATGATTTCCTTGTTAAGGAATATGAATGTTTGTGTAAAATATCTGATTTAATTTTATCAGATTATATTTGAGTTCTTATAGCCTTATCAGACTCGACAATAGTTTGCTTAGTCAAGCATTAAGCCTTTTGAAGAAAAAGATAGAATAAGAATTTATGATTTTCTTCTGGTCAAAGTTTGACCAGAATGACTCAAGACATGATTATGACAGTACTATAGTATAGCAAGTTGTATAGAAATTATACTACAAAAAACCGTCATCACAGATGGAAATGTAAGAATATGGTACGATACCACTTTAAAAGAATCAAGTACAATATTTAGAGTAATAGGGACTAAGTGGCTTCAAGTCCTAAGAAAAACCTACACGCAGTCCAGTTAATTGCAGATAAATTCTGGACTACAATCTAGTACAACTATACTGTTATTAGTTGAAAACAGTATTAGCACTATCTGAGTTATTAAGAAAATGGACTGCATATTAAGGAAAGTGCCAAACATGGTCTTAGTGGGTGACACCTCATTCAAGATAAATAAGTAATTTTTGAATTAAAATTAAGTGGATAATTATGCATTTATTGAGTGCAAAATGGCACCCTTATGGCCAGCCACCTCTAAGGGGGTTATTAGCAAATATTTTGTTGTTAGCGTTGGATGTGAAATTTATGGAATAAAAATAATTCTAGAAATTTAATTATTTTTCACCTATAAATAGGTGATGGTGGGGGGATGTTGGATCATTTAGTTACACCCTAAAACTCTGGCTCATTTCCAACTCATTCTCTCTTCCACCCTAGGAGCCGAACCCTAAAGAAAAAAATAATAAAAAGGGAAGGTAGTGGCTAGTTGTGAGGGGGAGAAGAAAGAAAATAAAATTTTCTCAAGACCTAGAGGTAATCCTCTTAACCCCCTAAGTATTCAATTGAGTTTTGATGGAGGATTTAAATGTATTTCAAGGATGGGTTTGTAAGAGCATAAGTTCACACTTTCTATTTTCATGCAATAGCCTAGATTGCTTGATATGTGCTTGATTAGGGTTTAGTGGTCTTGATTTATGATTTGAAGCATGTTTATGATGCTGTGTTAGAAATTACATAGTATGTGTGAATACCTATTATATGTTTATAATATGTCCCTACATACTCAAGAAGAGGTATGGTATGAATGATAATAATGATGATGATGTATGATAAATGGAGGGTTAAAAATTAACCCAAAACCCTAATTTGGTAAAGGTTACCATTTGGGTTTGTAAGGTTGAGAAATCAATGATGATGATGGAAACTATATATAACACTCTGCATGTTTGTCATAGGCTCACGGTTTCAACCTTTTGAGGTAGGGTTTGCGTAATTTTACGTAAAAAATCAACCGAAGTTGAAAACTGCCAGTTTCGGATTAAACTGGACAGCAATCTATAGATCGAATTTTGGGGCCTTTAGAGGCCGAATTTGGGAAAGTACAAAGTTTTAGAGAATAAAAAATTCTAGGGGACAACGTCGACAGTTTTTAAAAATAAGGCTCCAAAGGCCTTTATTTTTATCAAAACCCGAGACTAGCTTGAGCAGGCAAGTGTGCACGGCCAAGCAGCTGCAACAAGAAAAACGGATAGGTTAAATGCAGAACCAAGTTTTGAGCAAAGAACAAAATTTGTAGAATTTTTCAAGGTCTACAACTTTCATGAAGAAAACCTTTTCAAATTCGAAATAAATTTTAAGATAAAACTGGATCTTAAAAACTGAGCCGGAAACAGGAAATTCCTGCATATGATTTTCAAAACAGTGCATAAATAGGCAATTCCTGCACATGCACTGATAACTTAAATTATGGAACTGTTTTCAAATATTGCTTTTAGAATTTGATAGTTTTGTTTAAAAGTTACAGTTTTATAAAAATACGGTTTTAAGAGATTAAAGTTTTACAAAAGATTTTAAAATAAAATAAAAAAATAAAAAAAGACTAAGTCTTGTTAAGAAAAGAGGAAAATAAATACACACTACTAGAATTTATAGATACCACGACGGAAATTCAACGATGGTTTTTAAAAAAACCGTTGTCAGAAATTCGGAAAAACACGGAGCCTGAAAGCAACAAAAAAACCGTCATGGAAGGACGAGATTCCACGACGGTTTTAAATAACCATCGTGGAAGCTCCTAGATTCCACGACGGTTAACAAAAACCGTCGTGGAAACTCGGAGCTTCCACGACGGTTCACAAAAACTGTCGTGGAAACTCGGCTTCCACGACGGTCTTTTGACCGTCGTGGTTGGTCCCCAATCGCGCGGGCGCGCGCCTGGGTGCTTCTTTGACATCCTTCCATGACAGTCAAAAGACCGTCATGGTAGGTCCTCCCCGAGAACCTACCACGATGGTCTTTTGAGACCGTCGTGGTAACTTTTTATACCACAACGGTTTTTTAAAAAAACCGTCGTCGTATCCATTCTGTGAAATTTTAAAAATAACCCGGGAAGCGTACGCGCTTGTATGTTGTCCAAATTTTACGTCCTACATATATAAAATCAAATGAAAGACCTTATTTCATATACTCTCTATCTCTAATTTTCAGTACATCTCTCCCCTCTCTCCCTCTTTGCTTGCCTTGCATTCTTCATTTGCAATGGAATTTTTGGCATTGCATAGTCCATTCTCTCTCAAATTTTCGGTAATTTACTCAACTTTCTCTCTGAAATTTTCGGCAACTCCACTTTATCCCTCTTTGTTTGCCTTGCATCCTCCATTCTCTCTCAAATTTTCGGCCACTCACTCAACTTTCTCTCTCAAATTTTGGTAACTCCCTCAACTTTCTCTCTCAAATTTTCGGCAACTCCACTTTCTCCCTCTTTGTTTGCCTTGCATCCTCCATTCTCTCTCAAATTTTCGGCCACTCACTCAACCTTCTCTCTCAAATTTTAGTAACTCCCTCAACTTTCTCTCTCAAATTTTCGGCAACTCCACTTTCTCCCTCTTTGTTTGCCTTGCATCCTCCATTCTCTCTCAAATTTTCGACAACTCTACTTTTTCCCTCTTTGTTTAAGAACCGTCGTGGTAACACGGCTACCAAGACGGTTTAAGAACTGTCATGGTAGCACGGCTACCACGACGGTTACAAAACCGTCGTCGTAGCCATGCTTCCATGATGGTTCTTAAACCGTCGTGGTATCATGGATACCACGACGGTCCTAAGAACGTCATGTAATCCAAGATACCACGACGGTTTTAAAACCGTCGTGGAATCCATATATTTACCACGACTGTGGATTCCACGACGGTTTTTAAACCGTCGTGGAAGTGTTACCACGACGGTTTTTAACCGTCGTGGAATCTGATTTCTGTAGTAGTGACATGGGCCAAAACTATTTTGAAAACACAAGAACAAGATGATGATCATCAATATCCGGATAGGATACCCAAGCTATTGGGTTAGGCTTAAAACCTATGGTTACCAATAGTAACCTAATAAGTTATTACTTTAAAAGTAATTGGGCCTTGATAACCTAATAGGGTATTAGTCCAAATATGATTGGACTTATACCCAATATTACTAATAGTAACATAATAAGATGTTATTTACTATTTAAGTATAATTGGGTCTTGTACCCAATGTTGCATCTAGTAATAAAACAAGATACTGTTTAATTGTAATTGGGTGTTGTGTCCTAGGGTTACATTTAGTAACTGAATGAGATATCATTGTAATGTGTGGGGGACATGTAACTAGGGTTAATGATGAATGTTAGTTAAGGATATCAGCATTGAATGTAATGATTTATGGTAAGGTAGGATGATCCTTATCTTACGTCCTTTTTGGAAAAAGGAAAGTAACATGTTGTTGCAACCTGTTAGAGCAACAAATCGAAGACGTAACATAACCGGTAAGTACAACTCCGCTATAGCATAGGCAAAATGTTTTTATTGCTTTGTATGTTTTTAAAGCTCATGTATTCATGTATGTGTTGCATATGATTTATGCTTTATTATTGTGGCATCATGAAACATGCTCACAAATGATAATTCACATGTTAAGAAGAAGATTACATTTCAAGTAAGAAACTGTTTACAAGTATGAAATGGTTTTTGAAATATGTTTTAAAGTAAGAACAAGTTTTCAAGTATGATGGCAAGCAAATTGCCTTGTATCATACCGACCCGTTCTAGGTCGGGTTTGGTCCATGGTTTGAGTTGGATTGGACTGGCCGCCCCAACCACTCCATGGCTACGTGCCACATTACGTATGCTCATTTTATGTAAGGGGCCCAAAAAGATGCTAACATAAGGAAGCATAACTGATGTAATAAGAAAGCACAAATGGTTCATGCATTTCTTTATCAAAATTATTTTGCGGATGATAAGTTGTACTTGCTGAGCGAAATCTCATGACTTACGTTTATGCTGTAGGTAAGCAGCCTATTAGTAATGTATGATACAAGGCTATGGAGATGGTGCTGCGGACTGTGAAATTCGGGGTTGGTCACTACCACACGTTTTGAAATTTTATTGTGTTATGTGATGTTGGTTTGAGGGTATTAATATCTAATAATTAGTATGAGTTGCAAGATATCTTACAAAGATTTGAACTATAGTATATACTTATACGTATATATATATATAAGTATCAGGTTTTGAATTTAAGTTTATATAAAAAAAAAATTATGTACTTCTTCAAGGATAAGTAAGATAAGTATTTAAGTAAAGTAAGTATGGTAATAGCCCTATATAGGCGGGGTGTTACAAGGAATTTCCTGTTCATGCACTGTTTTGAAAATTATGTACAATAATTTTTTTTACCCTACATAGTTTTGAAAATCTAGTTTTTCCTTAAAATTTGTTTTGAATTTGAAAAAGTTTTCTTCATGAAAGTTGTAGAACTCGAAGGATCCTACAACTTTCATTGTTTACTCAAAACTTAGTTCTATATTTATCCTATCTGTTTTCCTTTTTGAATCCTCCTAGCCGTCTGTTCAGACCAGTCTTGGATTTTGATAAAAACAGAGGTCTTTCGAGCTTTATTGTTAAAAACTGTCTATGTTTCCCCTTATGATTTTCAATTTCCTATAACTTTATAGTTTTAACTTTTTTTAAATTCGGCCTCTAAGGGCTTCAAAATTACGTTTCCAAATCACAGTCCCACTTGATCTGAGAATTGACAGTTTTATATTTGGTTAATTTTTACATAAAGTTTCGCATACCCCACCTCAAATGGTCGAAACCGTGAGCCTATGGCAAACATGTAGCGTGTTATGTACATTCCTATCATCCATACACTTGATCATCTTTACTTGAAACCCAAATAGGTAGATCCTTACTTGTTTTACCAAATTAGGGTTTTAGGTTAATTTTTCAACCCTTCATTCATCATACATCATCATCATCATTCATACAATGCTTCTTCTTAATCATGTGGGGACATGTTACAAATACAAGATAGGCATACAAACATTCCACATTCTTTCTAAAGCATAAAATCATATGCATGCTTAAACTTATCAATCAAGACCATCTAAACCTAAATCAAGCACATAATAAGCATATAAAACTATTGCATGAAAAATAGAAAGGGTGAGCTTATGCTCTTACAAACCCATGCTTGAAATACATTTAAATCCTTAATCAAAGCTTAATAGAAAATATGTATATTGTATTTCGGTGAAATTGGAAACATGTTGGAGCGTACCTACAGTTACCACCAATGGAGTCACAAAGCCGAAAGATTGGAAAGATTGGAGTGTTGGGGATACGAGGAAGCTACTTAGAACTTGAAAGGATTAAATGCAATTTTTAATGCCGCAGATGTGAATCAATTTAAACTGACTTCAACTTGTAAAGAAGCTAGAACTGCATGGAAGAAGTTGGAAATGGCCCACGAAGGATCCTTTGGGGTTAAAAGATCCAAGCTCCAATTACTTGCCACCAAATTTGACAGTCTTGAGATGCTCGAATAAGAAACTTTTGCTGAATTTTATTCAAAGCTATGTGACATGGTGAATTCTTCGTTTGCCTTAAGCGAAGTACGCACTGATGCCAAGAGTGTTAAAAAAAAAATATAGACCCACAGTGGGACAATGAAAGCCAATCATAATTTAGTGTGATTAATAAAAGAAAAAGTAAAATCTGTTGTTGGAGAAAAAGTTGCCGCACTACATATTTACTGTAGCTATATATATATAGCTCAATTGCAATATCCAGGAAAGAAAATAAAGTTGCAACTTGCACCCAGAAATATAAAATATATAAATTTGTACGAGAGATTATGAAGACGTGCATGCTTTGTTGCATAACATATCTCTAAACAAATGCACAAATGAGTGGTAAGTAAGCATGATTGTCATTGTTCACTCTTCCCAAGCAAAAGTATCCAAATAATGTTTCTTATTTTGCTATATTATGGTTTTTATATGGTTAGTGTATGCTAGATCTATGCTTTGGTTATCTTATTTGCTAGCTCTAATGGGTTTGGTTTTATACTCTAGGATGAGTTTTAAGGTTATGAGTGTAATAACCGAAATTTTTACGAACTCATGATTTCCTTATATGTAAAGGAATTTAGGTCCGTACTATGTGTTTATGTGATGTTTCATGAAAATTATGAATATCAATGTGAAATTCATAATTTTACTATCAGTATATATTTGAGTTCTCGTTTAATTAACTATGAGAGTTCTCGTTTAATTAGCTATGAAACTCAATAATAAGTTTGTTATGTCAAGAACGAGGCCTTGTGGTAAAAAGGAAGAATCATGATTTATATTTTTATTCTGGCTTAAGTATGACCAGAATAACTCATGACCTATATAAGATGGTACTATAGTACAGTAAGTAGTATTAAAATTATACTGCAGTCGACCATCATTACAGATGCAGAGCTAATAATAAGGTATGGAATTGCTTTAGAATAATTAGAAGTAATATTTTGAGCAATGAGGGCTAAGTAGCTTCAAGTCCTAAGAAAAACTTATATGCGGTCCAGTTAAGTGCAGATGAATTCTGGATTGCAGTTCAGTATGATTATACTATTTATAGTTAAAACAATATTGGTACTATCTGGATTATTAAGAAAATAGACTGTGTATTAGGAGGGAATGCCAAACATGACATTACTTGGAGGCCAAGTAAGTTAAGATAAATATGTGAATTTTGGGATTTTTGAAAATATGGGGAAATGGATAATTATGAAAGGATTTTTGGCCTAAAATGCTTCCACATGGCCGGCCACCTAAGAGAAATTATGAGCAAATATTTTGTTTTTAGGGTTAAACGAGCAATTTTAAGAATAAAGATAATTGTTAGAAATTTTATAATTTTCACCAATAAATAGGTGTGTGAGATTGTAGTTACATCTTTTAGTTGAACCTCAAAATTTCTAATTCTCTTCCAACCTTCCCTCTAACCCTTAGGAACCGAAAAAAAAAAAAAAAAAAAAAAAAAAAAAGAGAGAAAGCAAGAGAGTGGCTGGTTGGTGTTAGTGGAGTAAGGAGGAAAATTTTTCTCATCTGAAATTATAGATCCACCCCTCAAGCTTTAGAGCTATTCCTCTTAATCCTCTAAGAATTTCATTAAGTTTTGATTAAGAATTAATGCGTATTTCAAGCTTGGGTTGTGAGAGCATAAGCTCATAATTTTTATGTTGCCCTGTGTTATCGTATTATATGATTAGTATTGTAATAATAGAAATTTTTACGGACTCATAATTTCCTTATATGTAAAGGAATTTAAGTCCGTACTATATGTTTATATGATGCTTCATAAAAATTATGAATATCAATGTAAAATTAATAATTTTGTTATCAGTATATGTTTGAGTTATCGTTTAATTAGCTATGAGACTCAACAATAAGTTTATTATGTCAAGAATGAGGCCTTGTGGTAAAAAGGAAAAATCATGATTTATGTTTTTATTCTGGCTTAAGTATGACCAGAATAACTCATGACCTGTATAAGACGGTATTGTAGTATAATAAGCAGTATTGAAATTATACTGTAGTCGACCATCATTACCGATGCAAAGTTAAGAATAAGATATGGGATTGCTTTAGAAATATCAGGAATAATATTTGGAGCAAGGAGGACTAAGTAGTTTCATGTCCTAAGAAAAATCCATACATGGTCTAGTTAAGTGTAGATGAATTCTGGACCGCAGTTCAGTATGACTGTACTATTTATAGTTAAAACAACATTTGTAATATCTACACCAGTAAGAAAATGGACTGCATATTAGGAGGGAATGCCAAACATGGCATTACTTAGAGGCTAAGTATGTAAAGATAATTATGTGAATTTTGGGATTTTTGGAAATTGGAAGGAATTATCTGGAAGATTTTGATTGGATAATTTAGTGATAACTTTGAAGAGATTTCTTGGGCTCCAAGGATTCCTCAGGGCCGGCCACCTAAGGGGGATTTATGAGCAAATATTTTGTTTTTAGGGGTTAATATGCACTTTTAAGAATAAAAATAATTGTTGGAATTTCAAGAATTTTCACCTATAAATAGGTGATATGGGTTTGCATGTGGACCATTTACTTAAGCCTAAAAGTTTTTAGTTCTCTCCGAACCTTCCTCTAGCCCTTAGGAACTGAACAATGAGAGACAGAAAGAGAGAGGGGGATGGCCGGTTCCTATGGTGGAGAGTGGAGCAAGAATATTTTCTCCTGCAAGGATCTAGAACCACTCTTGTAAATGCTTTAGAGGTATAATCTCAACCCTCTAACTAAGAATTTCATTAAGTTGGTTTATGAGATTAATGTGTATTTCAAGCAATGGATTGTAAGAGCATAAGCTCATGCTTCTTATGTAATGGTTTTTGATGATTGGTTATGCTAGATCTATGTTTAGGTTGATTTGGTTGATAGATCTAAGCATATGCTTGAATTTTGCTCTAGAATGAGTTTATGGTTATGATTGCTCACCAAGTATTTGGGAATATGCCTTCACATGATTGAATATGGATGGTTTGTGAATGATGGTTATGTGGATAATCTAAGTATGATGGTTATGGAATTTAATCTAAAAACACAATTTGGTAAACTAGAAAGTTATCAAATGTTGTGTTTTTCATGAATATGAATAAGTGAGTTATGGAATGTTAAGGATGAATCCCACATATTGCATGTTGATGTAGGCTCATGGCTGAGACCGTTTGAGGTAGTGTGCAAGGATTTTTAAGCAAAAACCAACAAAAAAATGAAAACTGCCAATTTTCATATTCAACTGGACAGTTTTTTGGAAACTGAATTTTGAGGCCCTTATAGGCCAAATTTGGGAAAAGTCAAAACTGTAAAGTTGTAGAAAATTGAAAAATCCAAAGGCTCTGTTTTTATCAAAATCCGAGACTGGCCTGCACAGACAGTGTACACGGCCATAATTTTTCAAAAGGATAAACGAGTAAGTTAAAGGTAGATTTAAGTCTTGATCAAAAAACAAAAGTTGTAGGTTTCGATGAGATCTACAACTTCCATAAGAAAGTTTTCCCAAATTCTAAACCGATTTAAAGATGAAATGGGATTTCCAAAACTATATAGAGTACAGGAAATTCCTGCACAGGATTTTCAAAACTATGCATGATACAGGAAATTTCCTGCACACATGCTTTCTAGTTAATTAAAACGATGCTTTGAAAGCATTTTTTAAGGTTTTATAATCCCTTTAAAAAGAGACTGAGATTTTATGAAAATGGTTTCAAAAAGGCAATTTCAAGTATTATGGTAAGAAATACTTAATTTACATTTTCAAACAAACAAAATGTTTTTAAGAAAAGAAAATAAACTAAGTTATATAAGAATATGGTAACAAGTATATGACCAATGATAATCGGATGGGATACCGATTTGTTATGTTGGGGCCTGTATCCATGATTACCAATGGTAATCGGATATGATATCGGTTTACTATGTTAAGATAGCAATGGTAATCGAATAGGATACCGGTTTCCTATGATAGAATTTGTATCTTTTATTACCTTATCAGATAGGATACCGATCTAGTATGTTATGGTTTGCAGTAAGTAAGACGACTCTTATCTTACACTCTGTTTGAAACAGGAATATGACATGTTGTCATGCCTTGATGGAACGATAGACGAAGAGCGTAGGACGACTTGTAAGTATAACTCCGCCTATAGCATGGGCAAAATATTTTTGTTACTTTGCATGTTTTTCAAAAAAAAAAAAAAAAACTCATGCATTCACTACTAGAATTTATGGATACCACGACGGAAATTCAACGACGATTTTTAAAAAAACCGTCGTCGTAAATTCGGAAAAACATGGAGCCGGAAAGCAACAAAAAAAATGTCGTGGAAGGACGAGATTCCATGACGGTTTTAAATAACCATCGTGGAAGCTCCTAGATTCCACGACGGTTAACAAAAACCGTCGTGGAAACTCGAGCTTCCATGACGGTTCACAAAAACCGTCGTGGAAGCTCGGCTTCCACGACGGTCTTTTGACCGTCGTGGTTGGTCCCCAATCGCGCGGGCGCGCGCCTGGGCCGCGCGGGCGCGCTCCTGGCTCTGGCATGAGGGAGGCAGAGCGTTCCACGACGGTCTTTTGACCTTCGTGGTTGGTCGCCAAGCACGCGGCCGCGCGCTTGGGCCGCGCGGGGGCGCGCCTTGGCTGCGCGTGCGTGGGCCATGGCCGCGCTGGCGTGCGCCTGGGCGCTTCTTTGACATCCTTCCACGACAGTCAAAAGACCGTCGTGGTAGGTCCTCCTTGAGGACCTACCACGACGGTCTTTTGAGACCATCGTGGTAACTTTCTATACCATGACGGTTTTTTTAAAAAACCGTCGTCGTATCCATTCTGTGAAATTTTAAAAATAACCCGGGAAGCATACGCGCTTGTATGTTGTCCAAATTTTACGTCCTACATATATAAAATCAAATGAAAGACCTTATTTCATACACTCTCTCTCTCTAATTTTCAGTATATCTCTCCCCTCTCTCCCTCTTTGCTTGCCTTGCATTCTTCATTTACAATGGAATTTTCGGCCTCGCATAGTCCATTCTCTCTCAAATTTTAGGTAATTTACTCAACTTTCTCTCTGAAATTTTCGGCAACTCCACTTTCTCTCTCTTTGTTTGCCTTGCATCCTCTATTCTCTCTCAAATTTTCGGCCACTCACTCAACTTTCTCTCTCACAGTTTGGTAACTCCCTCAACTTTCTCTCTCAAATTTTCGGTAACTCCACTTTCTCCCTCTTTGTTTGCCATGCATCCTCCATTCTCTCTCAAATTTTCGGTAACTCACTCAACTTTCTCTCTCAAATTTTCGGCAACTCCCTCAACTTTCTCTCTCAAATTTTCGACAACTCTACTTTCTCCCTCTTTGTTTGCCTTGCATCCTCCATTCTCTCTCAAATTTTCGGCAACTCCACTTTTCCCTCTTTGTTTAAGAACCGTCGTGGTAACACGGCTACCAAGACGGTTTAAGAACTGTCATGGTAGCACAACTACTACGACGGTTACAAAACCATCGTCGTAGCCATGCTTCCACGACGGTTCTTAAACCGTCGTGGTATCATGGATACCACGACGGTCCTAAGACCGTCGTGTAATCCGAGATACCACGACGGTTTTAAAACCGACGTGGAATCCATATATTTACCATGACTGTTGATTCCACGACGGTTTTTAAACCGTCGTGGAAGTGTTACCACGATGGTTTTTAACCGTCGTGGAATCTGATTTCTGTAGTAGTGATTGATTTAAATGTTTTTACTGCTTTGCATGTTTTTCAAAGCATCATGTGTTAATGTATGTGATGCATATGATTTATATTTTTATTATTGTGGCATCATGTAAGCATACTTACTAATAATAAATCACTTGACAAGACTAAGACTAAACAAAGACAAGCAAGGTATAGTACCAACCTCCCATTGATGCATGGACGATTATGTATGTTTAAGAAAATTCTTGGACCTTCCGTTTATGCGTGAAGGGTTATGTATATGATTCCCAGAATTATTAGGGACCTTGCAGACCCTAACTTTTTGTAGATTGAGCGCATTTTGTACGTACACAAAGGGCCCATAAGTTAAACAAGATACTAAGTTCATAATGAAAGTATAATTGATTCATAAGAAAGCATATTGGTTCATTCATTATCAATTCATACATTCTTTTTCCAAAATGATTTTGTGGAAAGAAAGTTGTACTTGCTGAGCGAAAGCTCATAACTTACATTCATGTTATAGGTAAGCAACCTACCGGCAATGCTTGATACAAGACTGTAGAGAGATGACATTGCAGACTGTGAAATTTGGGTTGGACACCGCTACGGGGTTTTGAAAATATGTTATGTAAAATATGTTTGTATTATGTTATGATAAGTCGATAGTACTAGTATATGATAACTAGTATGATTTGTTAGAATGTGGTTTTATAGCTCGGTATTTAAGTGAGTACATATATATATATATATATATATAAGTATGAGTATAAGTTGAGTTTAAAAAGAAATTTAAATTTAAAAGAGAAAAATATTTCTGTATTTTTACGAAATATAAAAGTATGTTTAAGTATGTTAAATATGAAATAACGGTCACGTAAGGTGGGTCGCCATATGATTTAGTATGTAAGCATGGTAATGGCCCTGCATGAGTCGGGGTATTATAGGTATGGCCTAGATCTATAATTAGGTTTATTTGATTTCTAGATCTAAGCATGAGTTTGAATTTTGCTCTAAAATGAGTGTTATAGTTATGGTTGCTCACTAAGTATTTGTGAATATGTTTTCACATGTTTGATTATGGTTATTTAGTGAATGATGGATAATGGTTTACCACATGTGTGTTGGTTAAAGAATTAACTTAAAAACACAATTTGGAAAACTTGAAAGTTATCACATATTGTGTTTTCATGAAGATGAAACAAGTGAATGATTGAATATTAAGAACGAATCCAACGCATTGCATATTGACGTAAGCTCACGGCTTGGTCCGTTTGAGGTAGTGTGTATGGATTTTAAAGCAAAAACAAACAAATTTCAAAACTATTAATTTTCAGATTAAACTGGACAGTTTTTTGAAAACTAAATTTTGAGCCCCTTAAAGGCCGAATTTGAAAAAAGTTATAACATAAAAGTTGTAGAAAATTGAAAATTATAGGAGTAATGTGGACAGTTTTTAAAAATAAGGCTTCAAATGCCTTTATTTTTATCAAAATCTGATACTAGCCTATACAGGCAACGTACACGGCCATAATTTTCAATAGGAGAAACAAGCAAGTTAAAGGCAGATTCAGATTTTTGACAAAAAATAAAAGTTGTAAATTTCGATGAGATCTACAACTTTCATGAGAAAAATTTTTCAAATTCTAAACCGATTTAAAGACAAAATTGGATTTTCAAAACTGTATAGGGTATAGGAAATTCCAACATAGGATTTTTAAAACTGTGCATGGTACAGAAAATTCCTGCACATGCCCCTTCATTCAAACTACAAGGCTATTTTCAAAAGTAGTTTTTAAAGTTTTATGATTTTATAATTCCGATTAAAAAGAAATCACGGTTTTACAAAGAAAACAGTTTTAAAGGGTTTTAAAACTTCTATAAGTGGTTTTAAAAGGTAATTTTAAGTATTAAATCAAGATAATACTTGAAATTATAAAAGCAAGGTATTTTTAAGAAAATGAGAGAAGGTCCAAGATTTGTTAAATAATAACAGTTTTATGACAAAGGATAGTCAAATAGGATATCGACTTGTTATGATAAGGTTTGTATCCCTGATTACCAATGATAATCAGATTGGATACCAACAATATATTTTATGGCTGGTTGATTTATGTGGTAGAACGATTCTTACATTCTATTTGTAAACCGGAATATAACCTATTGCTTCGCCTTTTTGTATGATAGGACAAGAGCTTAGAACAACTTGTAAGTACAAACATCACCTACAGTGTGAAAAATAGTAAATTATTTTCAAGCATGACATGTTTACATGTGTGCCATGATATGTCCTGTTTATGTATATGACATGTTTTTAACGTTATGCCATGAGCAAGTATATGCTATGTTTTACAATAATGCCAGACTTTACTATTATGCCATAATTTACGATAATACCATGTTTAAAATAGTGTCATGTTTTATAAACATGCCACAAGTTGTTTCATGCCATTGATCTTTATGTCATACCATATTCATGTATCACATATATCATGACTAATAAGATCACAAGTTAAGAATCTTAATCTTGAAATTACTCTTTCTTAAAGACTACACGTGGAAGCATGATTTTAAGCATCCTCATCAAGAGTTAAATAACAAGACTAAGACTAAACCAAAACTAGTAAAGTGTCGTACCAACCTCTTACATATCGTGGAGGATTATGTATGTTTATAAAGAAAATTTCTTAGACCTTTCATATATCGTGAAGTATATGATTCCCATAATTGTTAAGGACCTTACAAACCCTAACTTTTTGTGGATTGCGCGCATTTGGTACGTACACAAAAGGCCCATATATTAAGCAAGATAATAAGTCCAAAATGGAGCATAAGAGATTCATAATTGATCATAAATGATTCATGCATAAGTTGCACGATATTTATTATGTTTTGTGAGATTAAGTTTGTACTTAATGAGCGTAAACTCATTCGTATATTTCATACTGTAGGTAAAAAGCCTGTTGCTTAATTGGTGGGCTATAAGGATAATGCGGCAAGTGAAGGGTGGTGTAGGATACCACTACACAAATTTTTCTACAAGCTCTTTTCAACCAAAATATATATATATATATATATATAAATTATGTTATACTATATAAATGATGTTTGAAGACTTGAGTGAAATGTAAGGAGTATGTAAATCTTTATATTTTGGAAAACAAATAATATGTATGCACAGAAAGTTTACCTATATGGATTAGTCTATTTATATGGTGTTTAAAAAAATTATTCTAAAATTTTCAGTAAGCTTAAGTATTTAAGACCGAGATTTAATTTAAGTAAACATAGTAATGGCCCTATGTAGGTCGGGACGTTACAATGAGTGCTCACTATGTGTTTATGATTATGCTTTCACATGTTTAATTATGGATATTTTATGTATGATGGTTATGTGAATACTTTGTGTATGTTGGTTAAAAAATTAAACTAAAGACACAATTTGATAAATAAATAAGTTATCAATATTATGTTTATCAGAAACATTTCGACTGTTTGAGGTAGTGTGGATGGATTTTAACCAAGAATCAACAAAATATAAACTGTTGGTTTTTGAAAATAATTGGGACAGTTTTTTGGAAACGTAATTTTGAGCCCCTTAAAGACCGAATTTGGAAAAAGTTATAACTATAAAGTTGTAGATCACAGAAACTTCTAGGGGCATTCATGGACAAATTTTGAAAAAAGGGCTCTAAAGGCCTTTATTTTTATAAGTATTCAAAACTGGTCGGTCCAAGTACTATACATGGCCAGATCATTTCAAGGGGAAAACGAGAAAGTTAAAGTGAGAATTAAGCTTCAAGTAAAACATGAAAGCTGTAGTTCTCGACGAGATCTACAACTTCTATATAGAAAACTTTTTCAAATTCTAAACCAATTTAAAGATAAAATTAGATTTTTAAAATTGTATATGATACAGGAAAATTCCTGCACTTATACATTCAAGCAAATTAAAGGGTGTTTTGAAATCATTTTTTAAGGTTTTATGACTTCTTTAAATAGAGACTATGATTTTATGAAAATAGTTTCGAAAAGGTTTAAATCCATTTGAATTTTACAAGTGAATTTTAATACATATTAATAATATTATGTCTTATAGAAGGCAATTTCATGAAATTCCAAGTATTTGTGTTAAAAAATACTTGATTTGTAAAGTTAAGATATTTTTAAGTAAACAAGATATTTTAAAGAAAAAGGAAAAAAAAATAGACTAAGTCTAAGTTACTTAAGAATATAGCAACAATTCTATGATTACCAATGGTAATCGGATTGGATACCAATTTGTTTTGTCAGGATTTGTATCTATGATTACCAATGTTAATTGGATTGGATACTGATCTAGTATGTTGTGGTTTGTAGTAAGATCGAATGATTCTTATCTTACGCCCTATTTGAAAACAGGAATATAACCTGTTGTCATGCTTTGCTGGAATGATAGCAAATGTGTGCACTAGTTTGAAAAAAAAATTATTAAGCCAAATATTTGATATAATTATTGTAATAATCGAAATTTTCACGAACTCACAATTTTCTTGTAAATAAGAATTTATAGTTCGTATTATGTGTTTATGTGCAATTTTATGAAAATTATGAATATTAATACAAAATTCATGATTTATCAGTATATGATTGAGTTCTCGGTAAATTAATTACGAGACTTCATGATAGGCCTTTTAAGTAAAAAGGTATGACGAAATTTCATGAATTCATGATAGTCAAATTTTGACAAGAGAGTCAATGATTGACAAGAAAGTCAATGGTTGACCCGAAAAATCGAAAATGAGGCGGTACGGTTAAATATTTTTCAGCATAAAAATTGTATCGTGTAAAAACCATTTTTACGGATAAAATGGTATGTTTAAGATTCAAAAACCACCATAGAAAATCAAGCACATTAGTTAGGTTATCTTTGGCCAAGAAGTTTGATTGTATAAGAAAATTTTTATACAGTCCATTTCTACACAGATGAATTTTGGACTGCAGTTTAAAATAACAGTACTAAATTGTACTGTCTATTAGTGAAAGAAGTATTTGAAATATCTGTGTTGGATTTAAAGTGGACTACATTAAAGAAAAAGCCAAACAAGGCTTTAAGATGACATCACCTAAGCTTGGAATTATGACATCATCCCATTTTTGATTTATGACATCATAAATGGTGGAAACAACTCACACCTAGCCACCTAGCACCATGCATGGCCGGCCACATGGAGGGTCTTTTGGCAAAATTTTGTGCAATTATTTTTGCTCCAAGGATTTATGAGCAAAAGGTGAACCAAAAAGATTTGCAATGTGATCCAAAACCTCACCTATAAATAGGCCAAGGGGGGTGGTCGGTTTTTAGTCCAAAAAAATCAGAAAAAGCAGCCAAATTCTGCCCATTTTCCCTCTCCAAAAATCTGCAATCTCAAGTGGGTGATTGAGTGAAGAAAAAAATTGAGAAACTTAGGGGTTTTGATGTTGTAGTCTTCGGTTTTCCCTAGCAAGTTCAATCAGAAATTTTGACAGTTTTTGGTGTCCATTTTAGGGGCCAACAGCCGGCTGCCAAGGGGGGGTGAGTGAGTGAGAAAATTTGGATTTAAGAGAGCTTAGTTTAGGTGCAAGCAGCCACCAAGAATCAGCCAATTTTGGTGCCAATTGGTGCAACAAAACCGGCCTTGGGTGGTGTCCTAGGAGGAAAAGTTTTGTGAGCCAAACCCTAACCAATTTTTGGAGATAAATCAAGGAAGTAACATGCAGTCGAGGTCAGAGTGGAAATCAACGAAGCCTGGATTACAATAAGTCAGGCAAGTATCGAACCTCACCTACAGTATGAAAATAGTAAATACTATTTTCATATATGCTATGTTAAAATGTACATGCTATGTTGTATGATGTTAAATGATGTTATGTGATGATATGCTATAACATGTTACATATTATGCCATGTTTTCTAAAATGTCATGGTTTTAAAAATGTCATGTTTCAAGAATGCCATGATATGGCAAATGTTAAAGTTTGAATATGACATAGTGACATCATGAAGCATGTTCACTAATGTTAAATCATATGGTAAGATAATCAAGGAAGGTGTCGTACCAACCTCCCGTGATCGAGGAGGATACATGTTTAAAACCAGTTGTGACATTTACCTCTCGTTGATGCGTGAGGGTCACGTTTTAATTCCCAGAACTGTTAGGGCCTTGCAAACCCTAGCTTTGTCTGGAGGCTGCGCGCTTTGGTACGTACACTATGGGCCCACATGTTGAGACAAGATAAGTTAAAGATTGAGTCTAAAATGAAGCATAAGACTTTCAATCCATCATAAATGGCTCATGCATAAGTTACATGATGATTGACATGTTTTAAGATGATTAAATTATTTTTGTGAGATTATGTTTGTACTTGCTGGGCGAAAGCTCACTCTTATATTTCATACTGTAGGTAAAAAGCCTGCAATTTAAGTGGTGGGCTATGCAGACGATGCGGCGAGTGAAGGGCGGTGTGGGATACCACTACGCATGATTTTCCGCATTCGATGTTAAGAAAATATTTTAATATTCTAAAGTAAATTATGTTTTGTTATATGTATAAAGTTTGAAGACACGAGAAGGTATTCTCAGTTTAATATATATATGGGTGACATATTATTCTCCACAAGATAATTTATGTGAATATGTTTTAAAGAAAAAAAAAAATTTCTCACAAATTTTCAAGTAAAGAACAAGTATGTATGGTGTCGACCTGGCTTGGGAAGTCGGGGCGTCACAGTTTGGTATCAGAGAGGTATCCTGCCAGCCTACTTCACTTCGCCTCACATCGCTTCTGCAATGGCCCAAGTAAGTTAAGTTATTCTTCTTCCGATTAGGATTAGTTAAGATTTTATATGCGTAGTAAGTATCTTTCTTCGACGGCCATGCTGGAGAATGTCGGATACAAGGATGACGTTGGGTGGTGTCTTAGCTTGGTGGTAGCAACTAGGTGACGTACGGAAATGATGGGAAAGTTTTATATCTTCCCCAAATGTTATGGTTATGTACTCCTGTTGTGAAGGAGATACGAACGAGAACATGATGAATTCAGATATGTTCATATTATGCTTTTATATGGAATGAAGATTATGGTTCTATATAAAAGGCATGATTTCAAGAAGCTGAATTTATTTCCTTATTTCCGTACAGAACCATGCCACCAAAGCGTAGAAGAGTACCGACCCAAGACATTGACCTTGCGGCTCAGCTGAATGAGCTAAGACAGATGATGTTAGCCCAACAGCAAGAGATAGGGGGGCTTAGAGCTCAGATAGCTCAACAGAATCAGGGACCTCCTGATGCCAGGGTACCACCAGCACCTATGAATCAGCCTGCTGCACCGGAAATTCCTGATGATGTCCCGGTGATCCCAGAGAACCCCATAGCCCCTGAAGTACCTGTTGCGCCTGCAGCTGTGCCACCAGCACCTCTGGTTCGAACTCCAGAAGAACTTTATGACAGATTTCGGCGAATGAAGGCACCGGAATTCGAGGGGTCCACGAACCCAATCGAGGCTGACAACTGGTTGATTGACCTCCAGGTCGCCCTAAATTTCCTCAGACTCAACGATCAGGAGAAAGTCCTTTGTGCATCATATATGTTACGAAAAGATGCTCGCCTCTGGTGGGAAACAGTTCAGATCCAGCGAGATGTGACTCAGATGACTTGGGAGGACTTTGTGGAGGAATTTAAGGAAAAGTACTTCAATACTGAGGTCATGGAGGCTCAACAAGACGAGTTCGACAAGTTCCGCCAAGGAAATCTGTCAGTAGCCGAAGCTGTCAAAAAGTTTGAGCAGCTAGCACGTCTCTGCCCTCACCTCATCAGTTCCGAAAGGGACAAAGTAAGAAGAATGATGAGAATGTTCCGCTCAGATTTAGCAGTAGTAATCAGCAGTGGCCCCCATCCACCACTCACTGTTGCTGAATGTGTCAGCAGGGCAATTCGAGCTGAATATTGGGTGGGTCAGAACAAGGAGCAAAGGGCTAAATTTTTCCAGGAGAAGAGGGAAGAAAAAGCCCAGGCCAAACAGAACCAGACCAAGCAGGGCCAAACTCCGCAACAGAAAGGTCAAGGAGGACCTTCGGGCCAGAACAACAACAACAACAGGCAGTACGGCAACAACCAGCAGAAGAGGAAGTGGAATGCAGGAGGTCAGGGGAATCAACAGAATTTTCCCCAAAAGAGAAATACTCCTGATAACAACAATAATCCCACTTGTCAGAAATGTGGGAGAAAGCACCCGGGAGAGTGCCGTGTTGGAAGCGGTCGCTGTTTTCTTTGTGGCAAGGAAGGCCACTATGCTAGAAGCTGCAATCTTAACCCCCAGAGTCCGCAGAACCAACAGAGAGGACAGGGACCTCAACTTCATGCGGCACAGATGAAGCTCGAGGGACCCGAAATCTCCCAAGGCAGGTTGGAAGCTCCAGAACCGCAAGGACGTATTTACGCATATACAAAGGAGGATGCTCAAGCTGGACCTTCCACAGTGGTGACAGGTCAGCTTCCTTTTGCTCAACAAGATGCCTATGTGTTAATTGATTCTGAAGCTACGCATTCATTCACATCGCCTAGATTCGCTAAGAAACTAGGTAGAGCAAGTGATAGGATCGGAAAAACATTTAGGACTGCATTACCCTCCGGGGAGATTCTGTTGTCTGATTATTGGGTACGTCATGTTCCAACAATTATATGTGGTAGGGAAATGTATGTCAACCTGATCATCATAGACCTATTCGACTACGACGTCATCTTGGGAATGGATTTCTTGGGGAAATACAACGCGGTGATCGACTGTCCACGACGAACGGTCACGTTCAAGCCAGTTGGAGACAAGGAGTTTATGTTTAGAGGATCGACTCCAAAACAGCCGAAAATGTTCATTTCTGTGCTGAAGGCTAGGAAATTGTTGGCAGAAGGATGTATGGGATTTCTAGCCAACATAGTGGATAAGACGCTTGAAACCGAGAGCAGACCGGAGGAAGTACCGATAGTCAGAGAATTTATAGAGGTTTTTCCTGAAGAGTTGCCAGGACTACCACCAGAACGAGAGATTTCCTTTGAGATTGAGTTACTTCCTGGATCAGCACCAGTATCCAAGGCTCCGTATAGGATGGCGCCTGCCGAACTTAAGGAACTGCAGATTCAGTACAAGAGCTTCTGGATCGAGGATTCATTCGTCAGAGCTACTCGCCATGGGAAGCTCCAGTTCTGTTTGTTAAAAAGAAGGACGGCACTCTTAGGATGTGCATTGACTATCGGGAATTGAACAAGATAACTATCAAGAACAAGTATCCCTTGCCTCGGATCGACGATCTGTTTGATCAGCTGAGAGGAGCTTCAATTTTCTCGAAGATTGACCTGCGATCCGGATATCACCAGCTTCGAATTAGGGAAGGAGACGTTCCCAAGACAGCCTTTCGTACGCGATATGGACATTACGAGTTCCTCGTTATGCCATTCGGACTGACAAATGCTCCAGCAGCCTTTATGGACCTGATGAATCGAGTATTCAAGGATTACTTGGATAAATTTGTTATCGTCTTTATAGATGATATCTTGATTTATTCAAGATCAAAGGAGGAGCATGAGGAGCATTTAAGGATTGCTTTACGAATTTTAAAGCAAAACCAGCTCTACGCTAAATTCACAAAGTGTGAATTTTGGTTGAAAAAGGTCCATTTCTTAGGACATGTGGTCTCCAAGGACGGCATATCTGTAGATCCGGCCAAGATTGAGGCAGTAAGTGAATGGCCAGCTCCGACAAACGTCACCGAAGTACGTAGTTTCCTCGGCTTGGCGGGCTACTACCGACGTTTTGTTGAAGGATTTGCTAAGATTGCAGCGCCGCTCACCGCACTTACACGGAAAGGAAAGAAGTACGAATGGACTGCAAAGTGTGAAGAGCACTTCCAAGAGCTGAAAAACAGGCTGACTCGCGCTCCGATTCTCATAATTCCGAATGTGGAAGAAGGAAACTTCGTGATATACAGCGATGCTTCTAAAATAGGATTGGGAGCCGTGCTCATGCAAAATGGAAAGGTGATCGCTTATGCTTCACGCCAGCTAAAGGATCATGAGAAGAACTACCCGACGCATGATTTGGAACTTGCGGCGGTGGTATTTGCGCTCAAAATCTGGAGGCACTACCTTTACGGCAGTAAGTGTGAAGTCTACACGGATCATCAGAGTTTGAAGTATATCTTCACACAAAAGGAGCTTAACATGAGGCAAAGAAGATGGCTAGAATTGGTGAAGGATTATGACATAGACATCTGTTACCATCCAGGGAAGGCTAACAAAGTAGCTGATGCCCTCAGTCGGAAGTCGTCTTCTTCGTTAATGTCCATGCAGTCGTTAATCGAACCTCTTCAGAAGGAGCTAGTGGAAGCTGGGATAGAGCTCATCACAAGAAGTTTAGCTGCCCTAACTTTCCAACCTACCATTTTGGATAGCATGAAGGAGCGACAAGAAGGAGATGCCTCGCTGCTCAGAACAAGGAACGAAGTCCTGGAAGAAAAGGAGTCAGACTTCAACATATCGGATGAGGGCATACTCTATCGGAAAAATAGATTATGCATCCCTAACGACGACAAGTTGAAAGAACAAATCATGAAGGAAGCTCATGAGACTCCGTATTCCGTCCATCCAGGAGCTACAAAGATGTACCAAGACTTGAAGGAAAGTTTTTGGTGGCCCAGAATGAAGAATGACGTCGCTACATTCGTTAGCAAATGCCTTACATGTCAAAGGGTGAAAGCAGAACACCAACGTCCAGGGGAAGAATTGCAGAAAATTTCCATTCCAGAATGGAAATGGGACCAAGTGACGATGGATTTCGTGGTTGGACTACCCCGAACTTCCAGTGGCAATGATGCTATATGGGTGATTGTTGATCGTTTGACGAAGTCTGCACACTTTATCGCCATCAAGCTTAGTTTTTCGGTGGAACAGCTGGCGGAACTATACGTCGCGCAGATTGTTCGCTACCATGGGATTCCAAAGACAATCATCTCTGATCGTGATGGTCGTTTCACTTCTAAGTTCTGGAGAAGTGTACATCAAGCCATGGGTACCAAGCTTACCTTTAGTACAGCTTTTCATCCTCAAACGGACGGGCAATCCGAGAGGACCATTCAGACCTTAGAAGACATGTTGCGAGCATGCGTGATGGACTTCAAAGGAACTTGGGATAAAAAGCTTCCTTTGATTGAATTCTCGTACAACAACAGTTTCCAAGTTTCAATTGGAATGGCTCCTTACGAAGCTCTGTACGGAAGAAGGTGCAGATCTCCAGTCCATTGGTACGAGACCAGGGAAAAGGAACTTGTGTCCACGGATTTTGTTCAAAAAACCATTGAGGCCGTGAAACTTATACGCCGACGGATGGAGACTGCATTTAGTCGACAAAAGAGCTATGCCGACAAGCGCAGAAGGCCTCTAGAATTCCAAGTAGGAGACTTGGTTTTCCTCAAAATTGCTCCATTCAAGGGAGTTATGAGATTCGGAAAGAAGGGGAAATTGAGTCCACGATACATAGGGCCATTCGAAATATTGGAAAGAATTGGCAACGTGGCCTATAGGTTGGCTTTGCCCCCAGGAATTAGCATATGTACACAACGTATTTCATGTGTCGATGCTAAAGAAGTACATCTCGGATCCATCCCATGTATTGGACCACGAACCAATTGAGGTTCACGAAGATCTGACCTATGAGGAGAAACCAGTTCGAATCTTAGCCCGAGAAGAAAAGGTGCTAAGGAACAAGGTTATACCATTAGTCAAGGTCCTATGGCGAAATCATGAGATTGAGGAGGCAACCTGGGAACGCGAGGATGAGATGGAGAAAAGCTACCCCGAATTGTTCTGATTTTCGAGGACGAAAATTCTTTAAGGAGGGTAGATTGTAATAATCGAAATTTTCACGAACTCACAATTTTCTTGTAAATAAGAAATTTATAGTTCGTATTATGTGTTTATGTGCAATTTTATGAAAATTATGAATATTAATACAAAATTCATGATTTTATCAGTATATGATTGAGTTCTCGGTAAATTAATTACGAGACTTCATGATAGGCCTTTTAAGTAAAAAGGTATGACGAAATTTCATGAATTCATGATAGTCAAATTTTGACAAGAGAGTCAATGATTGACAAGAAAGTCAATGGTTGACCCGAAAAATCGAAAATGAGGCGGTACGGTTAAATATTTTTCAGCATAAAAATTGTACCGTGTAAAAACCATTTTTACGGATAAAATGGTATGTTTAAGATTCAAAAACCACCATAGAAAATCAAGCACATTAGTTAGGTTATCTTTGGCCAAGAAGTTTGATTGTATAAGAAAATTTTTAAACAGTCCATTTCTACACAGATGAATTTTGGACTGCAGTTTAAAATAACAGTACTAAATTGTACTGTGTATTAGTGAAAGCAGTATTTGAAATATCTGTGTTGGATTTAAAGTGGACTACATTAAAGAAAAAGCCAAACAAGGCTTTAAGATGACATCACCTAAGCTTGGAATTATGACATCATCCCATTTTTGATTTATGACATCATAAATGGTGGAAACAACTCACACCTAGCCACCTAGCACCATGCATGGCCGGCCACATGGAGGGTCTTTTGGCAAAATTTTGTGCAATTATTTTTGCTCCAAGGATTTATGAGCAAAAGGTGAACCAAAAAGATTTGCAATGTGATCCAAAACCTCACCTATAAATAGGCCAAGGGGGGTGGTCGGTTTTTAGTCCAAAAAAATCAGAAAAAGCAGCCAAATTCTGCCCATTTTCCCTCTCCAAAAATCTGCAATCTCAAGTGGGTGATTGAGTGAAGAAAAAAATTGAGAAACTTAGGGGTTTTGATGTTGTAGTCTTCGGTTTTCCCTAGCAAGTTCAATCAGAAATTTTGACAGTTTTTGGTGTCCATTTTAGGGGCCAACAGCCGGCTGCCAAGGGGGGGTGAGTGAGTGAGAAAATTTGGATTTAAGAGAGCTTAGTTTAGGTGCAAGCAGCCACCAAGAATCAGCCAATTTTGGTGCCAATTGGTGCAACAAAACCGGCCTTGGGTGGTGTCCTAGGAGGAAAAGTTTTGTGAGCCAAACCCTAACCAATTTTTGGAGATAAATCAAGGAAGTAACCTGCAGTCGAGGTCAGAGTGGAAATCAACGAAGCCTGGATTACAATAAGTCAGGCAAGTATCGAACCTCACCTACAGTATGAAAATAGTAAATACTATTTTCATATATGCTATGTTAAAATGTACATGCTATGTTGTATGATGTTAAATGATGTTATGTGATGATATGCTATAACATGTTACATATTATGCCATGTTTTCTAAAATGTCATGGTTTTAAAAATGTCATGTTTCAAGAATGCCATGATATGGCAAATGTTAAAGTTTGAATATGACATAGTGACATCATGAAGCATGTTCACTAATGTTAAATCATATGGTAAGATAATCAAGGAAGGTGTCGTACCAACCTCCCGTGATCGAGGAGGATACATGTTTAAAACCAGTTGTGACATTTACCTCTCGTTGATGCGTGAGGGTCACGTTTTAATTCCCAGAACTGTTAGGGCCTTGCAAACCCTAGCTTTGTCTGGAGGCTGCGCGCTTTCGGTACGTACACTATGGGCCCACATGTTGAGACAAGATAAGTTAAAGATTGAGTCTAAAATGAAGCATAAGACTTTCAATCCATCATAAATGGCTCATGCATAAGTTACATGATGATTGACATGTTTTAAGATGATTAAATTATTTTTGTGAGATTATGTTTGTACTTGCTGGGCGAAAGCTCACTCTTATATTTCATACTGTAGGTAAAAAGCCTGCAATTTAAGTGGTGGGCTATGCAGACGATGCGGCGAGTGAAGGGCGGTGTGGGATACCACTACGCATGATTTTCCGCATTCGATGTTAAGAAAATATTTTAATATTCTAAAGTAAATTATGTTTTGTTATATGTATAAAGTTTGAAGACACGAGAAGGTATTCTCAGTTTAATATATATATATATGGGTGACATATTATTCTCCACAAGATAATTTATGTGAATATGTTTTAAAGAAAAAAAAAATTTCTCTCAAATTTTCAAGTAAAGAACAAGTATGTATGGTGTCGACCTGGCTTGGGAAGTCGGGGCGTCACAATTATAACGTGAAATATATTCTTCTTTGCTAATCAACGATTATTATAATATTTGATACAATCATTAAATTTTTTGATAATATTTTATTGAATTCAGTGAAACATTATGTCAGTTCTGGTGATTTCATTGGGAAAAAAAAATGTTTAAAGCAAAAATGTAACAATAAAATTTAGAAAAAAGGGTAAGATAGGAATTCCCCAATGTTTATGGGGATTAAACCTGATCAAAACCACATAAAAAAAAGGTTAAAACTGATTTCGCGATAAGTTATTTTTCTTAAGTAAATACTATAGACTTCTAAAAAAGACAAAGAGAAAGCAATCAATCTACTGAAAGGCGAAGAAAAGTAAGAAGACATTTGACATAGTAGTTTTGTTCACATCTGTTTTAGTTGCAATAATCATGTATTGTTAATTTAATGTCGTACATATATTAGTTCTCTTTTTAAGATCTTGTCGTTTTCTCTGAACGTTATCGTTTTTTAGATTTGCGTTTTTAGGTTATGATGCAGATTTTGTTGTGTTGCTGTCACTTACTCTCATTGATATGTGTGTGTACATATATATATATTTACTTCTGGTGAAGTACAACAATTAGCAAAGGAGGCGTGGTCTTCCCTCTTCTATATATCTTATAGATTTACAGATATAAATATAGACTAGATATTTTTTGTGGTATATTTAACTAGAAAAAAAAAAGACATTACTAAAAAAATTTATACAGTTAAAAGACGTGACAATATTAGCTATATTCGCTGTGAAAAGTGGAAGCCAGCAATGAGTAAGTGAAATTCATTAAACAAATCTGCAAAATAAAACTACTTACTGTAGCTAAAGTGTAGATTAGTACAACCAGGTATGATATAAAATATTCAAACACACGACAGAAATGTGAAATTTGCAAGCCTATATATATATATATATATATATATATATATATTACATACAAATGACATTATCAAAATAAGAAAAACGAGTGGTGAATTTTTCTCTCTGTCGAATCGACAGCCACAGTAAAGGAGATTGATTATTGAGAGCATTTGGTTTAAAATAAGAAAAATTATCAAAATAAGAAAAACGAGTGGTGAATTTTTCTCATCCGAAATTATAGATCCACCCCTCAAGCTTTAGAGCTATTCCTCTTAATCCTCTAAGAATTTCATTAAGTTTTGATTAAGAATTTATGCGTATTTCAAGCTTGGGTTGTAAGAGCATAAGCTCATAATTTTTATGTTGCCCTGTGTTATGGTATTATATGATTAGTACTGTAATAACAGAAATTTTTACGGACTCATAATTTCCTTATATGTAAAGGAATTTAAGTCCGTACTATATGTTTATATGATGCTTCATAAAAATTATGAATATCAATGTAAAATTAATAATTTTGTTATCAGTATATATTTGAGTTATCGTTTAATTAGCTATGAAACTCAACAATAAGTTTATTATGTCAAGAATGAGGCCTTGTGGTAAAAAGGCAAAATCATGATTTATGTTTTTATTCTGGCTTAAGTATGACCAGAATAACTCATGACATGTATAAGACGGTACTGTAGTATAATAAACAGTATTGAAATTATATTGTAGTCGACCGTCATTACCGATGCAAAGTTAAGAATAAGGTATGGGATTGCTTTAGAAAAATAAGGAATAATATTTGGAGCAATGAGGACTAAGTAGTTTCATGTCCTAAGAAAAATCCATACGTGGTCTAGTTAAGTGTAGATGAATTCTGGACTGCAGTTCAGTATGACTGTATTATTTATAGTTAAAACAACATTTGTAATATCTACACCAGTAAGAAAATGGACTGCACATTAGGAGGGAATGCCAAACATGGCATTACTTAGAGGCTAAGTAAGTAAAGATAATTATGTGAATTTTGGGATTTTTGGAAATTGGAAGGAATTATCTGGAAGATTTTGATTGGATAATTTAGTGATAACTTTGAAGAGATTTCTTGGGCTCCAAGGATTCCTCATGGCCGGCCACCTAAGGGGGATTTATGAGCAAATATTTTGTTTTTAGGGGTTAATATGCACTTTTAAGAATAAAAATAATTGTTGGAAATTCAAGAATTTTCACCTATAAATAGGTGATGTGGATTTGCATGTGGACCATTTACTTAAGCCTAAAAGTTTTTAGTTCTCTACGAACCTTCCTCTAGCCCTTAGGAACTGAACAATGAGAGACAGAAAGAGAGAGGGGGATGGCCGGTTCCTATGGTGGAGAGTGGAGCAAGAATATTTTCTCCTGCAAGGATCTAGAACCACTCTTGTAAATACTTTAGAGGTATAATCTCAACCCTCTAACTAAGAATTTCATTAAGTTGGTTTATGAGATTAATGTATATTTCAAGCAATGGATTGTAAGAGCATAAGCTCATGCTTCTTATGTAATGGCTTTTGATGATTGGTTATGCTAGATCTATGCTTAGGTTGATTTGGTTGATAGATCATAGCATATGCTTGAATTTTGCTCTAGAATGAGTTTATGGTTATGATTGCTCATCAAGTATTTGGGAATATGCCTTCACATGCTTGAATATGGATGGTTTGTGAATGATGGTTATGTGGATAATCTAAGTATGATGGTTATGGAATTTAATCTAAAAACACAATTTGGTAAACTAGAAAGTTATCAAATGTTGTGTTTTTCATGAATATGAATAAGTGAGTTATGGATTGTTAAGGATGTACAGGCAATGTACACGGCCATAATTTTCAATAGGAGAAACATGCAAGTTAAAGACAAAAAACAAAAGTTGTAAATTTCGATGAGATCTACAACTTTCATGAGAAAAAATTTTCAAATTCTAAACCGATTTAAAGACAAAATTGGATTTTTAAAACTGTATAGAGTACAGGAAATTCCAACATAGGATTTTTAAAACTGTGCATGGTACAGAAAATTCCTGCACATGCCCCTTCATTCAAACTACAAGGCTATTTTCAAAAGTAGTTTTTAAAGTTTTATGATTTTATAATTCTGATTAAAAAGAAATCACGGTTTTGCAAAGAAAACAGTTTTAAAAGGTTTTAAAAATTCTATAAGTGGTTTTAAAAGGTAATTTTAAGTATTAAATCAAGATAATACTTGAAATTATAAAAACAAGGTATTTTTAAGAAAATGAGAGAAGGTCCAAGATTTGTTAAATAATAATAGTTTTATGACAAAGGATAGTCATATAGGATATCGACTTGTTATGATAAGGTTTGTATCCCTGATTACAAATGATAAACTATTTGTAAACCGGAATATAACCTATTGCTTCGCCTTTTTGTATGATAGGACAAGAGCTTAGAACAACTTGTAACTACAAACATCACCTACAGTGTGAAAAATAGTAAATTATTTTCAAGCATGACATGTTTACATGTATGCCATGATATGTCCTGTTTATGTATATGACATGTTTTTAACGTTATGCCATGAGCATGTATATGCTATGTTTTACAATAATGCCACACTTTATTATTATGCCATAATTTATGATAATACCATGTTTAAAATAGTGCCATGTTTTATAAATATGCCACAAGTTGTTTCATGCCATTGATCTTTATGTCATACCATATTCATGTATCACATATATCATGACTAATAAGATCACAAGTTAAGAATCTTAATCTTGAAATTACTCTTTGTTAAAGCCTACACGTGGAAGCATGATTTTAAGCATCCTCATCAAGAGTTAAATAACAAGGCTATGACTAAACCAAAATTAGTAAAGTGTCGTACCAACCTCTTACAGATCGTGGAGGATTATGTATGTTTATAAAGAAAATTTCTCAGACCTTTCATATATCGTGAAGTATATGATTCCTATAATTGTTAGGGACCTTGCAAACCCTAACTTTTTGTGGATTGCACGCATTTGGTACGTACACAAAAAAGGCCCAAATATTAAGCAAGATAATAAGTCCAAAATGGAGCATAAGAGATTCATAATTGATCATAAATGATTCATGCATAAGTTGCACGATATTTATTATGTTTTGTGAGATTAAGTTTGTACTTGACGAGCGTAAACTCATTCGTATATTTCATACTATAGGTAAAAAGCCTACAGCTTAATTGGTGGACTATAAAGATGATGCGGCAAGTGAAGGGTGGTGTAAGATACCACTACACAAAGTTTTCTACAAGCTCTTTTGAACCAATATATATATATATATATATATATATATATAAATTATGTTATACTATATAAATGATGTTTGAAGACTTGAGTGAAATGTAAGGAGTATGTATATCTTTATATTTTGGAAAACAAATAATATGTATGCACAGAAAGTTTACCTGTATGGATTAGTCTATTTATATGGTGTTTAAAAAAAATTATTCTAAAATTTTCAGTAAGCTTAAGTATTTAAGACCGAGATTTAATTTAAGTAAACATAGTAACGGCCCTATGTAGGTCGGGACGTTACAATGAGTGCTCACTATGTGTTTGTGATTAGGCTTTCACATGTTTAATTATGGATATTTTATGTATGATGGTTATGTGAATACTTTGTGTATGTTGGTTAAAAAATTAAACTAAAAACACAATTTGATAAATAAATAAGTTATCAATATTGTGTTTATCAGAAACATTTTGACTGTTTGAGGTAGTGTGGATGGATTTTAAGTAAGAATCAACAAAATATAAACTGTTGGTTTTTGAAAATAATTCGGACAGTTTTTTGGAAACGCAATTTTGAGCCCCTTAAAGACCGAATTTGGAAAAAGTTATAACTATAAAGTTGTAGATCACAAAAAATTCTAGGGGTATTCATGGACAAATTTTGAAAAAAGGGCTCTAAAAGCCTTTATTTTTATAAGTATTCAAAACTAGTCGGTCCAAGTACTATACACAGCCAGATCATTTCAAGGGGAAAACGAGAAAGTTAAAGTGAGATTTAAGCTTCAAGTAAAACATGAAAGTTGTAGTTCTCGATGAGATCTACAACTTCTGTATAGAAAACTTTTTCAAATTGTAAACCAATTTAAAGATAAAATTAGATTTTTAAAATTGTATATGATACAGGAAAATTCCTGCACTTATACATTCAAGCAAATTAAAGGGTGTTTTGAAATCATTTTTTAAGGTTTTATGACTTCTTTAAACAAAAACTATGATTTTATGAAAATAGTTTCGAAAAGGTTTAAATCCATTTGAATTTTACAAGTGAATTTTAATACATATTAATAATATTATGTCTTATAGAAGGCAATTTCATGAAATTCCAAGTATTTGTGTTAAAAAATACGTGATTTGTAAAGTTAAGATATTTTTAAGTAAACAAGATATTTTAAAGAAAAAGGAAAAAAAATAGACTAAGTCTAAGTTACTTAAGAATATAGCAACAATTCTATGATTACCAATGGTAATCGGATTGGATACCAATTTGTTTTGTCAGGATTTGTATCTATGATTACCAATGTTAATCGGATTGGATACTGATCTAGTATGTTGTGGTTTGTAGTAAGATCGAATGATTCTTTTCTTACGCCCTATTTGAAAACAGGAATATAACCTGTTGTCGTGCTTTGCTAGAATGATAGCAAATGTGTGCACTAGTTTGAAAAAAAAATTATTAAGCCAAATATTTGATATAATTATAACGTGAAATATATTCTTCTTTGCTAATCGACGATTATTATAATATTTGATACAATTATTAAATTTTTTGATAATATTTTATTCAATTCAGTGAAACATTATGTCAGTTCTGGTGATTTCATTGGGGAAAAAAAATGTTTAAAGCAAAAATGTAACAATACAATTTAGAAAAAAGGGTAAGATAGGAATTCCCAATGTTTATGATCAGGATTAAACCTGATCAAAACCACATAAAAAAAAGGTTAAAACTGATTTCGCGATAAGTTATTTTTCGGAAGTAAATACTATAGACTTCTAAAAAAGACAAAGAGAAAGCAATCAATCTACTGAAAGGGGAAGAAAAGTAAGAAGACATTTGACATAGTAGTTTTGTTCACATCTGTTTTAGTTGCAATAATCATGTATTGTTAATTTAATGTCGTACATATATTAGTTCTCTTTTTAAGATCTTGTCGTTTTCTCTGAACGTTATCGTTTTTTAGATTTGCGTTTTTAGGTTATGATGCAGATTTTGTTGAGTTGCTGTCTCTTACTCTCATTGATATGTGTGTGTACATATATATATATTTACTTCTGGTGAAGTACAACAATTAGCAAAGGAGGCGTGGCCTTCCCTCTTCTATATATCTTATAGATTTACAGATATAAATATAGACTAGATATTTTTTATGGTATATTTAACTAGAAAAAAAAAAAAGACATTACTAAAAAAATTTATACAGTTAAAAGACGTGACAATATTAGCTATATTCGCTGTGAAAAGTGGAAGCCAACAATGAGTAAGTGAAATTCATTAAACAAATCTGCAAAATAAAACTAGTTACTGTAGCTAAAGTGTAGATTAGTACAACCAGATATGATATAAAATATTCAAACACACGACAGAAATGTGAAATTTGCATGCCTATATATATATATATATATATATATTACATACAAATGACATTATCAAAATAAGAAAAACGAGTAGTGAATTTTTCTCTCTGTCGAATCGACAGCCACAGTAAAGGAGATTGATTATTGAGAGCATTTGGTTTAAAATAAGAAAAATTATCAAAATAAGAAAAACGAGTGGTGAATTTTTCTCTCTGTCGAATCGACAGCCACAGTAAAGGAGATTGATTATTGAGAGTATTTGGTTAGTGTTTTAGTCAAAATTGGCGGCCTCCAAACGGACACATGTATTTTGTGTCTAAAAAACAAATGGTGGATCGGATAAACTTGAGATATATGTTATTTCCTTCTCCAAAAGTGTATAAAAGGAAGCTAACCACGTCATGTTCTCGCCACTGAGTACTAAAGAGTTCTTGTCTATTCTTTTCTCAC
>CM046362.1:19126300-19148581 GCA_025413025.1 Ficus hispida | reverse complement strand
ATGTAAAGGAATTTAAGTCCGTACTATATGTTTATATGATGCTTCATAAAAATTATGAATATCAATGTAAAATTAATAATTTTGTTATCAGTATATATTTGAGTTATCGTTTAATTAGCTATGAAACTCAACAATAAGTTTATTATGTCAAGAATGGCCTTGTGGTAAAAAGGCAAAATCATGATTTATGTTTTTATTCTGGCTTAAGTAGACCAGAATAACTCATGACATGTATAAGACGGTACTGTAGTATAATAAACAGTATTGAAATTATATTGTAGTCGACCGTCATTACCGATGCAAAGTTAAGAATAAGGTATGGGATTGCTTTAGAAAAATAAGGAATAATATTTGGAGCAATGAGGACTAAGTAGTTTCATGTCCTAAGAAAAATCCTACGTGGTCTAGTTAAGTGTAGATGAATTCTGGACTGCAGTTCAGTATGACTGTATTATTATAGAAACAACATTTGTAATATCTACACCAGTAAGGAAAATGGACTGCACATTAGGAGGGAATGCCAAAACATGGCATTACTTAGAGGCTAAGTAAGTAAAGATAATTATGTGAATTTTGGGATTTTTGGAAATTGGAAGGAATTATCTGGAAGATTTTGATTGGATAATTTAGTGATAACTTTGAAGAGATTTCTTGGCTCCAAGGATTCCTCATGGCCGGCCACCTAAGGATTTATGAGCAAATATTTTGTTTTTAGGGGTTAATATGCACTTTTAAGAATAAAAATAATTGTTGGAAATTCAAGAATTTTCACCTATAAATAGGTGATGTGGATTTGCATGTGGACCATTTACTTAAGCCTAAAAGTTTTTAGTTCTCTACGAACCTTCCTCTAGCCCTTAGGAACTGAACAATGAGAGACAGAAAGAGAGAGGGGGATGGCCGGTTCCTATGGTGGAGAGTGGAGCAAGAATATTTTCTCCTGCAAGGATCTAGAACCACTCTTGTAAATACTTTAGAGGTATAATCTCAACCCTCTAACTAAGAATTTCATTAAGTTGGTTATGAGATTAATGTATATTTCAAGCAATGGATTGTAAGAGCATAAGCTCATGCTTCTTATGTAATGGCTTTGATGATTGGTTATGCTAGATCTATGCTTAGGTTGATTTGGTTGATAGATCATAGCATATGCTTGAATTTTGCTCTAGAATGAGTTTATGGTTATGATTGCTCATCAAGTATTTGGGAATATGCCTTCACATGCTTGAATATGGATGGTTTGTGAATGATGGTTATGTGGATAATCTAAGTATGATGGTTATGGAATTTAATCTAAAAACACAATTTGGTAAACTAGAAAGTTATCAAATGTTGTGTTTTTCATGAATATGAATAAGTGAGTTATGGATTGTTAAGGATGTACAGGCAATGTACACGGCCATAATTTTCAATAGGAGAAACATGCAAGTTAAAGACAAAAAACAAAAGTTGTAAATTTCGATGAGATCTACAACTTTCATGAGAAAAATTTTCAAATTCTAACCGATTTAAAGACAAAATTGGATTTTAAAACTGTATAGAGTACAGGAAATTCCAACATAGGATTTTTAAAACTGTGCATGGTACAGAAAATTCCTGCACATGCCCCTTCATTCAAACTACAAGGCTATTTTCAAAAGTAGTTTTTAAAGTTTTATGATTTTATAATTCTGATTAAAAGAAATCACGGTTTTGCAAAGAAACAGTTTTAAAGGTTTTAAAATTCTATAAGTGGTTTTAAAAGGTAATTTTAAGTATTAAATCAAGATAATACTTGAAATTATAAAAACAAGGTATTTTTAAGAAAATGAGAGAAGGTCCAAGATTTGTTAAATAATAATAGTTTTATGACAAAGGATAGTCATATAGGATATCGACTTGTTATGATAAGGTTTGTATCCCTGATTACAAATGATAAACTATTTGTAAACCGGAATATAACCTATTGCTTCGCCTTTTTGTATGATAGGACAGAGCTTAGAACAACTTGTAACTACAAACATCACCTACAGTGTGAAAAATAGTAAATTATTTTCAAGCATGACATGTTTACATGTATGCCATGATATGTCCTGTTTATGTATATGACATGTTTTTAACGTTATGCCATGAGCATGTATATGCTATGTTTTACAATAATGCCACACTTTATTATTATGCCATAATTTATGATAATACCATGTTTAAAATAGTGCCATGTTTTATAAACATGCCACAAGTTGTTTCATGCCATTGATCTTTATGTCATACCATATTCATGTATCACATATATCATGACTAATAAGATCACAAGTTAAGAATCTTAATCTTGAAATTACTCTTTGTTAAAGCCTACACGTGGAAGCATGATTTTAAGCATCCTCATCAAGAGTTAAATAACAAGGCTATGACTAAACCAAATTAGTAAAGTGTCGTACCAACCTCTTACAGATCGTGGAGGATTATGTATGTTTATAAAGAAATTTCTCAGACCTTTCATATATCGTGAAGTATATGATTCCTATAATTGTTAGGGACCTTGCAAACCCTAACTTTTTGTGGATTGCACGCATTTGGTACGTACACAAAAAAGGCCCAAATATTAAGCAAGATAATAAGTCCAAAATGGAGCATAAGAGATTCATAATTGATCATAAATGATTCATGCATAAGTTGCACGATATTTATTATGTTTTGTGAGATTAAGTTTGTACTTGACGAGCGTAAACTCATTCGTATATTTCATACTATAGGTAAAAAGCCTACAGCTTAATTGGTGGACTATAAAGATGATGCGGCAAGTGAAGGGTGGTGTAAGATACCACTACACAAAGTTTTCTACAAGCTCTTTTGAACCAATATATATATATATATATATATATATATATATATAAATTATGTTATACTATATAAATGATGTTTGAAGACTTGAGTGAAATGTAAGGAGTATGTATATCTTTATATTTTGGAAAACAAATAATATGTATGCACAGAAAGTTTACCTGTATGGATTAGTCTATTTATATGGTGTTTAAAAAAAATTATTCTAAAATTTTCAGTAAGCTTAAGTATTTAAGACCGAGATTTAATTTAAGTAAACATAGTAACGGCCCTATGTAGGTCGGGACGTTACAATGAGTGCTCACTATGTGTTTGTGATTAGGCTTTCACATGTTTAATTATGGATATTTTATGTATGATGGTTATGTGAATACTTTGTGTATGTTGGTTAAAAAATTAAACTAAAAACACAATTTGATAAATAAATAAGTTATCAATATTGTGTTTATCAGAAACATTTTGACTGTTTGAGGTAGTGTGGATGGATTTTAAGCAAGAATCAACAAAATATAAACTGTTGGTTTTTGAAAATAATTCGGACAGTTTTTTGGAAACGCAATTTTGAGCCCCTTAAAGACCGAATTTGGAAAAAGTTATAACTATAAAGTTGTAGATCACAAAAAATTCTAGGGGTATTCATGGACAAATTTTGAAAAAAGGGCTCTAAAAGCCTTTATTTTTATAAGTATTCAAAACTAGTCGGTCCAAGTACTATACACAGCCAGATCATTTCAAGGGGAAAACGAGAAAGTTAAAGTGAGATTTAAGCTTCAAGTAAAACATGAAAGTTGTAGTTCTCGATGAGATCTACAACTTCTGTATAGAAAACTTTTTCAAATTGTAAACCAATTTAAAGATAAAATTAGATTTTTAAAATTGTATATGATACAGGAAAATTCCTGCACTTATACATTCAAGCAAATTAAAGGGTGTTTTGAAATCATTTTTTAAGGTTTTATGACTTCTTTAAACAAAAACTATGATTTTATGAAAATAGTTTCGAAAAGGTTTAAATCCATTTGAATTTTACAAGTGAATTTTAATACATATTAATAATATTATGTCTTATAGAAGGCAATTTCATGAAATTCCAAGTATTTGTGTTAAAAAATACGTGATTTGTAAAGTTAAGATATTTTTAAGTAAACAAGATATTTTAAAGAAAAAGGAAAAAAAATAGACTAAGTCTAAGTTACTTAAGAATATAGCAACAATTCTATGATTACCAATGGTAATCGGATTGGATACCAATTTGTTTTGTCAGGATTTGTATCTATGATTACCAATGTAATCGGATTGGATACTGATCTAGTATGTTGTGGTTTGTAGTAAGATCGAATGATTCTTTTCTTACGCCCTATTTGAAAACAGGAATATAACCTGTTGTCGTGCTTTGCTAGAATGATAGCAAATGTGTGCACTAGTTTGAAAAAAAAATTATTAAGCCAAATATTTGATATAATTATAACGTGAAATATATTCTTCTTTGCTAATCGACGATTATTATAATATTTGATACAATTATTAAATTTTTTGATAATATTTTATTCAATTCAGTGAAACATTATGTCAGTTCTGGTGATTTCATTGGGGAAAAAAAATGTTTAAAGCAAAAATGTAACAATACAATTTAGAAAAAAGGGTAAGATAGGAATTCCCAATGTTTATGATCAGGATTAAACCTGATCAAAACCACATAAAAAAAAGGTTAAAACTGATTTCGCGATAAGTTATTTTTCGGAAGTAAATACTATAGACTTCTAAAAAAGACAAAGAGAAAGCAATCAATCTACTGAAAGGGGAAGAAAAGTAAGAAGACATTTGACATAGTAGTTTTGTTCACATCTGTTTTAGTTGCAATAATCATGTATTGTTAATTTAATGTCGTACATATATTAGTTCTCTTTTTAAGATCTTGTCGTTTTCTCTGAACGTTATCGTTTTTTAGATTTGCGTTTTTAGGTTATGATGCAGATTTTGTTGAGTTGCTGTCTCTTACTCTCATTGATATGTGTGTGTACATATATATATATATTTACTTCTGGTGAAGTACAACAATTAGCAAAGGAGGCGTGGCCTTCCCTCTTCTATATATCTTATAGATTTACAGATATAAATATAGACTAGATATTTTTTATGGTATATTTAACTAGAAAAAAAAAAAAAAGACATTACTAAAAAAATTTATACAGTTAAAAGACGTGACAATATTAGCTATATTCGCTGTGAAAAGTGGAAGCCAACAATGAGTAAGTGAAATTCATTAAACAAATCTGCAAAATAAAACTAGTTACTGTAGCTAAAGTGTAGATTAGTACAACCAGATATGATATAAAATATTCAAACACACGACAGAAATGTGAAATTTGCATGCCTATATATATATATATATATATATATATTACATACAAATGACATTATCAAAATAAGAAAAACGAGTAGTGAATTTTTCTCTCTGTCGAATCGACAGCCACAGTAAAGGAGATTGATTATTGAGAGCATTTGGTTTAAAATAAGAAAAATTATCAAAATAAGAAAAACGAGTGGTGAATTTTTCTCTCTGTCGAATCGACAGCCACAGTAAAGGAGATTGATTATTGAGAGTATTTGGTTAGTGTTTTAGTCAAAATTGGCGGCCTCCAAACGGACACATGTATTTTGTGTCTAAAAAACAAATGGTGGATCGGATAAACTTGAGATATATGTTATTTCCTTCTCCAAAAGTGTATAAAAGGAAGCTAACCACGTCATGTTCTCGCCACTGAGTACTAAAGAGTTCTTGTCTATTCTTTTCTCACAAAACAAACTTTAAAAATATAAAAATAAAAAAAATTGAGAGAAAAAAAGAGGTTCAAAAAACAAAGTTGATCCATATCTCCATGGCACTTCTTCATCAATATGTTTCCCTTTCTGCTAGTTGCGTCAGTTTTAAAAGTAGACAGCAAGTGTCGGCAGCTCCAATTTCAAAAGCAAGATTCATCGGAAGGGGAACTGCTTCTTCATGTCCAGTTCAATGCTTGGCTTCTGATACCAATGTGTTTGATGAGAAAAGTATTGGTCGAAGATCTGCAAACTATCAACCCCCAATTTGGCATTTTGACTACGTGCAATCTCTTGGAAGCAAATACAAGGTAAACTTTCTAATATGAAGATAATTGTTAGATTCTTATGTTATATGTATTTTGAAGCCTGTATACAGAAGTGATACTTTTATTGCCATAATGGACTCAATTCTCGTCACCTCAGTCAACTATTTTTCCAGTGAAAATGTTGATGAAATTTATCATGTTCAACGAATATGCAAGTATTATTGAAAAATTATTAACGTTATCATCTACAGGGTATATATATGTATATAAGCCAATGTACACCTCTTGTCTTCCTAATCACACAAAAATCATCATTAATCTCATATTTAGTTAAAATAAAACATTGGAAAAGATACGTATCCGATATCTAAAAGAAATTATGGTTCTTTGAGAGAGAAAACCCCAAGACAATATCTATGATATTCTACAACTTGCCGTGTTTGAATGTAATCTTTCTTTATTCTGGAAACATTTGTTGTTTCGGATACTAGACCAAGTTGCCTTAAAATCATAACCACAGTTTCTTTTAGACAGTTTTCTAAAACATACCTTTCTATTCTTATATTGTCGATTCTCTTGCTTTATCGTAGTTGTGGTTTCCATTTGGAAGCAGTAGATAGATTAATATTTGCGATCAAATTGGATATTGTAGGAACGAACATATGGGGAGCGAGTAGAGAACCTGAAAGAAGAGGTAAGGGCAATGTTTAAGAAGCTGGAAAATGATCAGTTAGCTCAACTTGAGCATGTAGATATACTACAGAGACTTGGACTGTCTTACCACTTTGGGGATGAAATAAAGAGCATATTACAAGGAATATTCACCAACAGTTCCTGTAATAATATTTGGAAGGAGAAAACTCTGTATGCCATGTCTCTCGAATTCAGACTCTTTCGGCAACATGGATATTCAGTGCCTCCAGGTACGGTAGTGTGTATTTGTCGATGAAAAACCGAAGGAAAAAAAAAAAAACCATGTAATTTGGAGCAAAGTTTTAGTGTTAGTCCTATCATCTCATGAAAATTTATGAACTAATATATATATTTAATAATATGCTATTTTGACTACAGAAGTTTTCAGTTCTTTCAAAGATGAAACGGGGAAATTCATGGCTTCCATGGGTGACGATACTATGGAAATTCTATCTTTGTATGAAGCTTCATTTCTTATGACAGAAGGTGAAAGTATTTTGGAGGAAGCAAGAGATTTCACGATCAAACGCCTCGAGGAATACATAGAGAAGAATGAGTTAGATCAAAATGATCATCTTTCTTTGTTAGTGACTCATGCATTGGAGCTTCCACTACACTGGCGAATGCTACGGTTGGAGACCCGGTGGTTCATTGATGTGTATGAGAGGAAGAAAGACATGAATTCTTCATTGCTTGAGCTTGCTAAAATGGACTTCAACATTGTCCAATCTACACACCAAGAAGATCTGAAATACGTGTCCAGGTATGTGGCGACGACTTTAGTACAACCAAATTTAATCAAACATTCATGTTGATAACAATATTTTCTATTGGTGATAACTTTGAATTTGTTTGTTTCTTTTTCTCTATTGACTTATACACATCTTACGTAAATTAAGGTGGTGGAGAAACACTGGCCTTGGAGAAAAGTTGGACTTTGCAAGGGATAGGTTGATGGAGAATTTCTTATGGACGGTTGGAGTTGTGTTTGAGCCTGAATTTGGATATTGTAGAAGAATGTTAACCAAAGTAAATGCCCTGATTACAGTAATCGACGACATATATGATGTGTATGGTACACTCGATGAATTGGAGCTCTTCACTGATGCTGTTGAGAGGTTGGTAGTCGTCATTATATGGCTCACATATGCTCTATAATTATTTAACCAAGTTTGATTTAAAGTCCTTTAATAAAATCAATATGTATATATATCTCTTTTTAAACTTTTTTTTTCAGATGGGACATGGACGCCATGGATCAATTACCACACTACATGAAGATGTGTTTCCTTGCTTTGCACAATTCCATAAATGATATGGCATATACCGTCCTAAAAGAAGAAGGGCTCCATATTGTTAAATATCTTAAGAAACCGGTACTAGTCCATAATTTCTTTCCTTTAAACTCTCTTCCTAATCTGTTGCTTTATTTTGTTTTTGTTCCCCGAATATCCTAATCAATCGTGACTAATCCTCTGTATATTAAATGTTTATTATTATTATTATCTTTTTTCTCAGTGGGCAGATATTTGTAAAACATATTTACAAGAAGCAAAATGGTACTATAGTGGATACACTCCAACCTTGCAAGAGTACATTAAGAATGCATGGATTTCAATCTCAGCACCTGTTATTCTAGTCCATGCTTACTTTCTTGTCACGAAAGCAATCACGAAAGAGGAATTGGATTCCTTGGAAGAGTATCCAAGCATAATCCGTCAGTCATCAATCATTCTACGACTGGCAGATGATCTCGGAACGTCATCGGTACGTAAACCACTAGTATCCAAGCATAATCCGTCAGTCATCAATCATTCATTTTGCAGAGTTCTATGCCATAATACATTTTTCTTTTGTGATAATTCAGGATGAGATAAAAAGAGGTGATGTGCCTAAATCAATTCAATGCTACATGCATGAAGTTGATGCTTCTGAAGAAGAGGCCCGTCAACATATAAAGTGGCTAATCAACGAAACATGGAAGCAAATGAATGAAGACAGGGTTGCAGAACCCCGCTTCTCGCAGACATTCATTGAAATTGCAACAAACCTTGCGAGGATGGCACAGTGCATGTACCAACATGGCGATGGGCATGGCATTCAAGACCGTGAAACAAAAGATCGTGTCCTGTCATTACTAGTCAACCCCGTTCCTTTCTATTAATTATATTTATCTATGTTATTTTAGTTTATAACTTTGAGAATATGAAAAGTAGTCAAACCTCTTTTTTCTTCTATGATTGATTAGGTGTCTAAACAACATAATTTGTTTGCAATAATTAGAAAAATCTTGTATCCAATTTTTTACAAATATTGAAACAAACAATTAAAAAATTATTTGCAAATTCTGAGGAATTGATTCTCGATGAGTTTCTCCATCTAAATTCCTTTTCTTTCTTCCATTCTCTCTCATATTTTCTCTTTTATATATTCCTTAATTTCTTTTTCGTCACTCTGTCTATGAGATCATGTTGAGGGTTAGTCCATCGTGTTTGGTGGTTTTTCTATGATCTCTGTCAAGAGTCTTCCTCTATTGACAAATCCCTTATCCCATTACTGATGAGTCTGTTCGTTAATACCGCACTTGAATTTAAAGCCCATAATTTGGAATATTTTCTCTTTGGGAAAAAGTTTGTTGAGCATAAATATTGATACATCCTGAAGATGAAAGGTATTGTTAATCATTAACATCCGTACACATGGTGGTCTGGGAACTAAGTACTAATCCATATGCTTATATACGTCACCGTGTGATGGAAAAAATGGAAGAAAATAAATTTCAAGAAAAAGAAATTGGTTTCATATATTCTTTATTCTTTGGAAAGAAAAAACATAGTTGTTTTGATTTTCAAAAAGCTTTTTAACAGACCAAACTCGGATACGTCCTTGAACCCAACCCCAGCCCCAACCTTGGTCCTAATCCAACACCGACATCTGCCTCATCATCAACCACATCCTTGACCGAGCTCAACCTAAACCTTAATTATGGCCTAGCCAATTAGGGTTAGAGTATGTGTAATAACTAGTTTTTCTACAAAGTTATGGTTTCCTTTCCAAGGAATTAAAGTGGTACCATGAAGGTATTTTTGAAAAGCCTGATTTGGGTTTTTATCAAATTTTGTGAGTCCTCATAATTTCATAAGACTCTGTAATGGATTACTTAGTTAAGCATATAACCTTTTGAGGAAAAGGGTATAATAAAATTTTACGATTTTATTTCCAGTCAATGTTTGACCAGAATGACCTAAGTTATGACGATACTACAGTATAGCAAGCAGTATGGAAATTATACTACGAAAAACCGTCATTACGAATAAGATAGTAAGAATAAGGTTCAAGACCACTATAAAAAAATCAAGCACATTATTTAGGATAATAAGGGCTAAGCAGCTTTAAGTCATAAGAAAAATTTATACTCAGTCCAGTTATATACAGATGAATTCTGGACTGCAGCTCAGTATAACAGTACTGTTATTAGTTGAGAACAGTATGGGAAATATCTATATTAGTATGAAAATGGACTGCATTTTAGGAGAAAAGCCAAAGAAGGCCCTAATGGGGGGACACCTCATCCTTAAGATAATTATGTGAATTATTGGAATTTTAGAAAAAAATTAAAAGGTATTTAGGGGATGAACATTGCAAGATTGCTTGGGCCACAAGTAACCCCTCTTGGCCGGCCACCTATAGGGTGTTTTGAGCAAATATTTTGCTCTTAAGGCCTAGTATGCAATTCTAGAATTAAAATTAAATCCAAAAAGAAAATAATTTTGGTTCATTTTATGTGAAACTACCCCAAAACTTTGTCAAATTGCCATTGTAATACCTAGCTTTTTGATTATTATGATTTTTGTGTAAAAATTCAACTGTACGTTGAGGATATTTATGAAAGAGCCCGGTTAAGGGTTTTTATGACGTTTTGTGAGTTTTTATGGCTTTATAAAACTCAAAAATGATTGCTTAGTCAAGAAAACGACCTTTTAGGCAAAAAGGAACAAAATTGCCAAAATTTTCATGTTGGTCAAAGTTTGACCAAAAGCGTCGACGGTTGACCAAAAAAGTCAACTGTTGACCATGGGAGTCAAATTTTGACAAGAGAGTCAATGATTGACAAGAAAGTCAATGGTTGACCCGAAAAATCGAAAATGAGGCGGTACGGTTAAATATTTTTCAATATAAAAATTGTACCGTGTAAAAACCATTTTTACGGATAAAATGGTATGTTTAGGATTCAAAAACCACCATAGAAAATCAAGCACATTAATTAGGTTATCTTGGGCCAAGTGGTTTCAAATTATAAGAAAAATTTTTACACAGTCCATTTTCACACAGATAAATTTTGGACTGCAGTTCAGTATAACAGTACTGAAATTATACTGTGTATTAGTGAACACAGTATTAGAAATATCTGTGTTAAGTTTAAAGTAGACTACATTAAGGAAAAAGCCAAACAAGGCTTTAAGATGACATCACCTAAGCTTGGAATTATGACATCATCCCATTTTTGATTTATGACATCATAAATGGTGGAAACAACTCACACCTAGCCACCTAGCACCATGCATGGCCGGCCACATGGAGGGTCTTTTGGCAAAATTTTGTGCAATTATTTTTTGCTCCAAGGATTTATGAGCAAAAGGTGAACCAAAAAGATTTGCAATGTGATCCAAAACCTCACCTATAAATAGGCCAAGGGGGGTGGTCGGTTTTTAGTCCAAAAAATCAGAAAAAGCAGCCAAATTCTGCCCATTTTCCCTCTCCAAAAATCTGCAATCTCAAGTGGGTGATTGAGTGAAGAAAAAAAATTGAGAAACTTAGGGGTTTTGATGTTGTAGTCTTCGGTTTTCCCTAGCAAGTTCAATCAAAAATTTTGACAGTTTTTGGTGTCCATTTTAGGGGCCAACAGCCGGCTGCCAAGGGGGGGTGAGTGAGTGAGAAAATTTGGATTTAAGAGAGCTTAGTTTAGGTGCAAGCAGCCACCAAGAATCAGCCAATTTTGGTGCCAATTGGTGCAACAAAACCGGCCTTGGGTGGTGTCCTAGGAGGAAAAGTTTTGTGAGCCAAACCCTAACCAATTTTTGGAGATAAATCAAGGTAAACTATTTTAGACCTTAATCTCTTTCAATTAAGCATTCAATTTGAAATTTACATGTATTTCAAGTTGAAATTGTAAGAGCATAAGCTCAATTTATTTTGTGCCCAAAGTTAGGAATCTAGGGTTGTGCTTGATCTAGAATTAGGGGTGGTTTGATTTTTATGTGCATGCTTGCTTTAATTTTCTTAATTTGCATACTAAATACTAGTTTATTATATGTCCCCAATCTGCCCTAGTGTTGGTGAATGATAATTTTGTGCTAGGTTGCTAGAATTTAATTAGTATGCTTGTTAGGTTTTGTGCAACCGAAATCATGCAACTTAGTTGATCCAATATCAATTAGGTTTGCATGGTGATGTTAGAAATTGTGATTAAAGAAAATTTACGCTAGAAAATCACTACATGTGTGTATTAGGGCTCCCGCGGTGGCTGGTTGAGCTAGATTCCACGTCTAGGACGTAAAACGAATTCTAAACCGAAAAACTGCCAGGCTCGGGTGGATCCTGACCAGTTTTACGGAAAGCCGATTCTGAGGCCTTTAGAGGCCGAATTTGGAAAAACTTAAAACACAAAAGTTTCTCGGAACAGTTTTTCCTAAGGGGTAACGCGGACGGATTTGCAAAATGAGGCTCCAATGGCCTCCGTTTTTACGAAAATCCGAGACTAAACTGCCCAGACCTAGTTTACACGACCAGTGGGTTTCAAATTAAAACTGGTACGAATCCAAGCAGAACTGGGTTTTTCTTAAAACATAAAAGTTTTAGAATTTCTCAAGAGCAAGAACTTTCGTGAAGACAAGTTTTTCAAATTCCATTTGGATTTTTAAATACAACCTGAACTATAAAAACTGTGCAGAGAACAAAAAAATTCCTGTACAGGATTTTCTACAAACATACAGAAAAACTGTATTTTTACATCAACATTTCCTATTTTAACTATGGAAACTGTTTCAAAGGCAGTTTTCAGCCTTTAATGATTTTTATAAAGTTACAATTTGAAAACCACGAAATTTTAAAGAGATTTTTGGCAAATTTTTCCAAAATTGGATTTTAATAGCCAAAGTGTAGTAACAAGTTGTTAACGGATGATAACCGGGAAAGATACCCGAGTTACTAAAGATTAGGCCCAACAATAGGAATAGTAACTTGATACTATTCATACGTACATGAGTTTAATACCCGAGGTTACCTCAAGTAACCTAACAAGTAATGGATCAAGTTTGGTTAACCACAAACTCTAGGGTTACGATTAGTAACCTAGTAATGATCAAGACCGGTGTGGGGGGGCATATAATTAGAATATTGAACAGGTTACCAATATTTTATAGGATCCTTATCCTATGTTCTTTTTAATAGCAGGAGGTAACCTGCAGTTGCAATCTGAGTTAAGGCAACGAAACCCCAACATAGTATCTCAGGCAAGTATCGAACCTCACCTGCAGTATGGAAATAGTAAATACTATTTTCAAATGTGCTATGTTATGCTATGCTATTTACACTATATTTTCAAGTGTACATGCTATGATATGTGATGCCATGCGATGATATATTCTATGACATGTTATGCCATGTTGATAAGAATGCCATGTTTTTAAAAGTGTCATGGTTTACAAAAATACCATAAATGCCATGTTTTCAAAAGTGTCATGGTTTACAAAAATGCCATAAATGACATGTTTTTCAAGAATGCTATGTTATGGCAAGTGTTAAGTATGATATAACATAGTGACATCATGAAGCATGTTCACTAATGTTAAACCATATGGTAAGATAAATCAAGAAAGGTGTCGTACCAACCTCCCGTGATCGAGGAGGCTACAGGTTTCAGTTGTGACATTTACCTTCCGTGATCGAGAAGGGTCAAGTTATAATTCCCAGAACTGTTAGGGCCTTGCAAACCCTAGCTTTATCTGGAGGCTGCGCGCTTTCGGTACGTACACTATGGGCCTACATGTTGAGACAAGATAATAAGTTAAAGGATTGAGTCTATAATAAAGCATAAGACATTCAATCAATCATAAATGGTTCATGCATATGTTATATGATGAATGACATGTTTTTGAGATGTTCTAAATGTTTTGTGAGATTATGTTTGTACTTGCTGGGCGAAAGCTCACTCTTGTATTCCATACTGTAGGTAAGAAGCCTGCAGCTTAAATGGTGGGCTATGCGGACGATGCGGCGGGTGAAGGGCGGTGTGGGATACCACTACGCAAAATTTTCCGCAACCGCTTTTGAATCTCAAAAGCAAATTATGTTATGCAATATGTATGAAGTTTAAAGACTTAAGAAGATATCTTCAGTATAGTATGTATACATGATAAGTTTTTCTCTACAAGATAACTTATGTAAATATGTTTTAAAGAAAAAAAAAATTATTCTCAAATTTTCAAGTAAGATAAGTACAAGTAAGTATGGTGTCGACCTGGCTTGGGAAGTCGGGGCGTCACAGTTTGGTATCAGAGCGGTATCCTGCCAGCCTACTTCACTTCGCCTCACATCGCTTCTGCAACGGCCCAAGTAAGTTATATTATTTTCTTACGATTAGGATTAGTTATGTAATACCCGAAATTTTTATGGCTTATGATTCCTGTAGAAACAAGGAAAACCTAAGTTTGAATCATGATCGGAATAGAATATCAGTATAAGTTTGAGTTCTCAATTAATTAGCTACGAGACTCAAAAATAGTTTGCTTAGGCAAATATAGGCCTTTTTGGAAAAAAGGGGCAAAATAGTAATTTTGACTTTTATTCTGGTCAAAGTTGACTAAGGTGAAACCGCAGTGTAAATTATCGGTATAGAAACTATACTGCAGAAAATTGTCTTTTCGGACGATTAAGCTAGAATAAGATATGAGACCAGCCTAGAAAAATCAAGCACACCAAGTTAGATACGAAGGGCAAGAAAGGTTTTAAGAAACAAGAAAAATTTGATAAAGTTCATTTTTACACAGATGAATTTTGGACTATAGTACAGTATAAAATACTGTTATTAGTTAATAACAGTATTAGAAATATCTATGTAGCATAAAAGTGGACTGCATTCTAAAGGAAAAGCCAAACAAGGCCTTATGATGACATAGCCTTATCTTGGATATATGACATCATAATTGGATTAAATAAGCTTGGAAAGAAAACCAAGAACTCTCTAGAACAAGATGACATGGCCGGCCACCTCAGGGGCAAAAATGCCAAAATTTTATCTTTAGGGGTTAAAGTGAAAATTTTGGAAAATTGATGATGTAAGCGAAGTGATGTCATCAAGATGATGTCATCAAGGTGAGATAAGCTTGGCTTGTTCACCAAGAAAGCAACCGGCCACCTAGGGGGCATTTTTGTAAGAATTTTCACTTTTGGGGCAAAAGTGCAAATTTTGGAAATTTGGTGATGTAAGCAATGAGGTAAGCGATGATGTAAGCCATGATGTCATCCCTTGCTTGCTCTCCAAGTCTTGGCCGGCCACCTTGACACCTAGCATGCCAATTGCATGATTTCCTCTAAGTTTAGGGGCTAAAATGCAAATTTTGGAAAGTTTGCATTTGCCTATAAATAGGAGTGGCATTTAATCAAAAAAAAAATCAGAAAAAGCAGCCAAACTCTTTCCATTCTTCTGCAGAAAAATCCGAGAGAGAGAGGAGGAGAGAAACCAAGAGAGAACCAAGAGAAAAGTTGGAAAAAGCCAAGGGAGGCTAGTTAGTGTGCATGTTCGGTTTCAAGCTAGAAACCAAGGACAAATCTGGAAATTTTGGACCCAATTTCTGGACAGTGGCCGTGCATGGGAGAGGAAGAAAAGGGAGGGGAAATCCGGACTTGATGGCAGCCAAGGGGGAGTGAGGAAAAAGTTGGAATCCAAGCTTGTGAACCAACATCCAAGCTCTAGAGGTAAACCCTTGGCCCTAAACCTTTTCAATTTGAGCTTAAATTTGTGAAATTTAATTGTATTTCAAGCTTGATTTGTATGAGCATAAGCTCACTTTAATTTTCTGCCTTAGGTTGAAATTATAGGTTATGTGCTTGATTAGTTAGGGTTTTATGTTTGGTGGTTTTAAGTTGCATGCTAGATGCTTGTGAAAATGATTAGGGTTTTATATGTTGATGCATGATGTTAATTTTGATATGCATGGATGTATGTTTTACGCTAGAAAGCCGCTGCATGTGTGTATTAGAGCTCCCGCGGTGGCTGGTCGAGCTAGATTCCACGTCTAGGACGTAAAACGAATTCTAAACCGAAAACTGCCAGTTCGGGTGCCAACTGGCCAGTTTCGGGAAAAGTGAAATTTGAGGCCTTTAGAGGCCGAACTAGGTAAAACTCAAAACATGAAAGTTGTTCAGAATGATTTTTCCTAGGGGACAAAGCGGGCAGAATCCCAAAATGAGACTCCAATGGTCTCTGTTTTTACAAAAACCCGTGGCTAGTTTGCCCAGACCCAGTTTACAGGGTCAGCCAGTTTCAAATTAAAACTGGTACGAATCCAAGCAGAACTGGACTTTTCGTAAAACACGAAAGTTTTAGAATTTTTCGAGATCTACAACTTTCGTGAAGACAAGTTTTTCAAAATCAGAATGGATTTTTAAACTGACACGGATTTCTAAAGAGTGTGCAGGAAACAAGAAATTCCTGCACAGGATTTTCTAAAACAGTACAGGAAAACTGTATTTTTGCACCAACACCAATGTTTTGACTGTGGGAAACTACTCCAAAGGCAGTTTTCAACAGTTAATAATTTTTACAAACCTTTCTCAAAGAATTACAATTTTTCAAAGTTAAACTAGAATTTTTGAACAAAGAGAACTAAGTTTTTCCAAAGCAAAGAGAAAAACAAGTTTTTGGATTCAAAAGTTATCTTACTTTTGGTAACAAAACAATGATGGACGGTAACCGGAAAGGATACCCGAGTTACGGGATGGAGTCCAAAGCCCAAAGTTGACTTAGGATAATTGAACTAAGTTTGACTACCTCAAGGGTTACTCAAGGTAACCCAACAAGGTATAAAAATTGGGTTTGATCCTAAAACCCAAAAGATTATAAATGACAAGGCATAGGTTAGGATGATAACCTAACACTATTCATGTTTGTATTGGGCCGGATGCCCTAAGGTTACTCTAAGTAACCAAACAAGTTATCATGAGGTAATAAAATTAATATACGAGGGACATATGACTAGGGTTACTATTAAAGGTTGGTTAAGGATACCAACATTGCATGAAAAGATTTACGGTAAGATAGGCTAATCCTTATCTTACACCCTAATTGAAACAGGAATAGAACCTGTCGATGTACCTTGACGGAACATTAGGTCAAGTTTCAAGAGCATAGGAAACCAGGTAAGTACAAACCTCACCTGCAGTATGGAAAATAATAAAAGATATTTTCCAAGTATACATGCTATGCTATGTTATGCTATGCTATAATGCTATGCTATGTTATAATGCTATGCTATGTGATGCTATGCTATGTTATGATATGAGATGCCATGTAATGATGTGATGCTATGACATGTTACATATTATGCCATGTTTTCTAAAATGTCATGGTTTTAAAAATGTCATGTTTTCAAGAATGCCATGATATGGCAAATGTTAAGTTTGGATTTGACCTTGTGACATCATGAAGCATGTTCACTAATATTGAACCACATGGTAAGATAAATCAAGTAAGGTGTCGTACCAACCTCTCGTGATCGAGGAGGCTACATGTTCAAAACCAGTGGTGACATTTACCTCTCGTTGATGCGTGAGGGTCACGTTATGATTCCCAGAACTGTTAGGGCCTTGCAAACCCTAGCTTTGTCTGGAGGTTGCGCGCTTTTGGTACGGACACTAGGGGCCCACATGTAATCAAGATAATGAGTAAAAGTGCCTAAAAGATTTATAATTGGACATAATCGGATCATGCATAAACTACATGATGATTGATATGTTACTTGATGTTTGAAAAGATTTTTGTGAGATCATGTTTGTACTTGCTGGGCGAAAGCTCATTTGTATATTTCATACTGTAGGTAAGACGCCTGCAGCATTACTTGATGGGCCATGGAGACGATGCAGCGAGTGAAGGGCGGTGTGGGATACCACTACGCAATATTTTCCGCAAATGTTTTTAAGTATGATGTTGTATATGGATGTGATGTAATGTTTCCAAGGTCCGATTTAAAAGGTCATGGTAACCTTATAATCGGCATAACAAGTAAAAGGGGTAGACATGATGAAGTTTACCCGTCAGTACAAGTTAATTCAAGTTGAGTTTCGAGTTATGATTTTTAAATAAAGTTTAAAGTTTTAAAAGAAGAAAAAAAATTTATACTGAAAATTTTTTCGATAAAACAAAGATTTAAGTTTAGCAAGTTTGGTAACGGCCCACGTTTACGTAGTACGCCCCTACGTGGACGGGTCGGGGCGTTACAAGTTAAGATTTTATGTGCGTAGTAAGTATTTTCTTCAATGGCCATGCTGAAGAATGTTGGATACAGGGATGACGTTGGGTGGTGTCTTAGCTTGGTGGCGATAACTAGGTGACGTACGGAAATGATGGGAAAAGTTTTATATTTTCCCCAAATGTTATGGTTATGTACTCCTGTTGTGAAGGAGATACGAACGAGAACATGAATTCAGATATATTCATGTTATGCTTTTATATGGAATAAAGATTATGGTTCTATATAAAAGGCATGATTTTAAGAAGCGGAATTTATTTCCTTATTCCCGTACAGAACCATGCCGCCAAAGCGTAGAAGAGTACCGACCCAAGACATTGACCTTGCGGCTCAGCTGAATGAGCTAAGACAGATGATGTTAGCCCAACAGCAAGAGATAGGGGGGCTTAGAGCTCAGATAGCTCAACAGAATCAGGGACCTCCTGATGCCAGGGTACCACCAGCACCTATGAATCAGCCTGCTGCACCGGAAATTCCTGATGATGTCCCGGTGATCCCAGAGAACCCCATAGCCCCTGAAGTACCTGTTGCGCCTGCAGCTGTGCCACCAGCACCTCTGGTTCGAACTCCAGAAGAACTATATGACAGATTTCGGCGAATGAAGGCACCGGAATTCGAGGGGTCCACAAACCCAATTGAGGCCGACAACTGGTTGATTGACCTCCAGGTCGCCTTAAATTTCCTCAGACTTAATGATCAGGAGAAAGTCCTCTGTGCAACTTTTATGCTACGAAAAGATGCTCGCCTCTGGTGGGAAACAGTTCAGATCCAGCGAGATGTTACTCAGATGACTTGGGAGGACTTTGTGGAGGAATTTAAGGAAAAGTACTTCAATACTGAGGTCATGGAAGCTCAACAAGACGAGTTCGACAAGTTTCGCCAAGGAAATCTGCCGGTAGCCGAAGCTGTCAAAAAGTTTGAGCAGCTAGCACGTCTCTGCCCTCACCTCATCAGTTCTGAAAGGGACAAAGTAAGAAGAATGATGAGGATGTTCCGCTCGGACTTAGCAGTGGTAATCAGCAGTGGCCCCCATCCACCACTCACTGTTGCTGAATGTGTCAGCAGGGCAATTCGAGCTGAGTACTGGGTAGGGCAAAACAAGGAGCAACGGGCTAAGTTTTTCCAGGAAAAGAGGGAAGAGAAGGCCCAAGTTAAACAGATTCAGGCAAGACCAAGCCAAACTCCGCAACAGAAAGGTCAAGGAGGACCTTCGGGCCAGAACAACAACAACAGGCAGTACGGCAACAACCAGCAGAAGAGGAAGTGGAATGCAGGAGGTCAGGGGAATCAACAGAATTTTCCTCAGAAGAAGAATACCCCTGATAACAACAGCTATTCCACTTGTCAGAAATGTGGGAAAAGGCACCTGGGAGATTGTCGTGCTGGAAACAATCGCTGTTTTCTATGTGGCAAGGAAGGCCACTATGCTAGAAGCTGCAATCTTAACCCCCAGAGTCCGCAGAACCAACAGAGAGGACAGGGACCTCAACTTCATGCGGCACAGATGAAGCTCGAGGGACCCGAAATCTCCCAAGGCAGGTTGGAAGCTCCAGAACCTCAAGGACGCATTTACGCCTACACAAAGGAGGATGCTCAAGCTGGACCTTCCACAGTGGTGACAGGTCAGCTTCCTTTTGCTCAACAAGATGCTTATGTGTTAATTGATTCTGGAGCTACGCATTCATTCACATCGCCTAGGTTCGCTAAGAAACTAGGTAGAGCAACTGATAGGATCGGAAAAACATTTAGGACTGCATTACCCTCCGGGGAGATTCTGTTGTCTGATTATTGGGTACGTCATGTTCCAATAATTTTATGTGGTAGGGAAATGTATGTCAATTTGATCATCATTGACCTATTCGACTACGACGTCATCTTGGGTATGGATTTCTTGGGGAAGTACAACGCAATTATCGACTGTCCACGGCGTACTGTTACGTTCAAGCCAATTGGAGGCGAGGAGTTTATTTTCAGAGGATCGACTCCAAAACAGCCGAAAATGTTTATTTCTGCGTTAAAGGCTAGAAAATTGTTGGCAGAAAGATGTATTGGATTTCTAGCCAACATGGTGGACAAGACGCAAGAAACCAAGAGCAGGCCGGAAGAAGTACCGATAGTCAAGGAATTTATAGAGGTTTTTCCTGAAGAGTTGCCAGGACTGCCACCAGAACGAGAGATCTCCTTTGAGATTGAGTTACTTCCAGGATCAGCACCAGTATCCAAGGCTCCGTACAGGATGGCGCCTGCCGAACTTAAGGAACTGCAGATTCAGTTACAAGAGCTTTTGGATCGAGGATTCATTCGTCAGAGTTACTCGCCATGGGAGCCCCAGTTCTGTTTGTTAAAAAGAAGGACGGCACTCTTAGGATGTGCATTGACTATCGGGAATTGAACAAGATAACTATCAAGAACAAGTATCCCTTGCCTCGGATCGACGATCTGTTTGATCAGCTGAGAGGAGCTTCAATTTTCTCGAAGATTGACCTGCGATCCGGATATCACCAGCTTCGAATTAGGGAAGGAGACGTTCCCAAGACAGCTTTTCGAACACGTTATGGACATTACGAGTTCCTCGTTATGCCATTCGGACTGACAAATGCTTCAGCAGCCTTTATGGACCTGATGAATCGAGTATTCAAGGATTACTTGGATAAATTTGTTATTGTCTTTATAGATGATATCTTGATTTATTCAAGATCAAAGGAGGAGCATGAGGAGCATTTAAGGATTGCTTTACGAATTTTAAAGCAAAACCAGCTCTACGCTAAATTCACAAAGTGTGAATTTTGGTTGAAAAAGGTCCATTTCTTAGGACATGTGGTCTCCAAGAACGGCATATCTGTAGATCCGGCCAAGATTGAGGCAGTAAGTGAATGGCCAGCTCCGAAAAATGTCACCGAAGTACGTAGTTTCCTCGGCTTGGCGGGCTACTACCGACGTTTCGTCGAAGGATTTGCTAAAATTGCAGCGCCACTCACCGCACTTACACGGAAAGGAAAGAAGTACGAATGGACTGCAAAGTGTGAAGAGCACTTCCAAGAGCTGAAAAACAGGCTGACTCGCGCTCCGATTCTCACAATTCCGAATGTGGAAGAAGGAAACTTCGTGATATACAGCGATGCTTCTAAAATAGGATTGGGAGCCGTGCTCATGCAAAATGGAAAGGTGATCGCTTATGCTTCACGCCAGCTAAAGGATCATGAGAAGAACTACCCGACGCATGATTTGGAACTTGCGGCGGTAGTATTTGCGCTCAAAATCTGGAGGCACTACCTTTACGGCAGTAAGTGTGAAGTCTACACAGATCATCAGAGTTTGAAGTATATCTTCACACAAAAGGAGCTTAACATGAGGCAAAGAAGATGGCTCGAATTGGTGAAGGATTATGACATAGACATCCGTTACCATCCAGGGAAGGCTAACAAAGTAGCTGATGCCCTTAGTCGGAAGTCGTCTTCCTCGTTGATGTCAATACAGCCATTGACCGAACCTCTTCAGAAGGAGCTAATAGAAGCTGGAATAGAGCTTATTACGGGAAGTTTAGCTGCCCTAACCTTCCAACCTACCATTTTAGATGGTATGAAAGAGCGACAAGAAGGAGATGCCTCGCTGCTCAGAACAAGGAACGAAGTCCTGGAAGAAAAGGAGTCAGACTTCAACATATCGGATGAGGGCATACTCTATCGGAAAAATAGATTATGCATCCCTAACGACGACAAGTTGAAGGAACAAATCATGAAGGAAGCTCATGAGACTCCGTATTCCGTCCATCCAGGAGCTACAAAGATGTACCAAGACTTGAAGGAAAGTTTTTGGTGGCCAGAATGAAGAATGACGTCGCTACATTCGTCAGCAAATGCCTTACATGTCAAAGGGTGAAGGCAGAACACCAACGTCCGGGGGGAGAGTTGTAGAAAATTTCCATCCCAGAATGGAAATGGGACCAAGTGACGATGGATTTCGTGGTTGGACTACCCCGAACTTCCAGTGGCAATGATGCTATATGGGTGATTGTTGATCGTTTGACGAAGTCTGCACACTTCATCGCCATCAAGCTTAGCTTTTCGGTGGAACAGCTGGCGGAACTATACGTCGGCAGATTGTTCGCTACCATGGGATTCCAAAGACAATCATCTCTGATCGTGATGGTC
>CM046362.1:19112196-19126200 GCA_025413025.1 Ficus hispida | reverse complement strand
AACTATTTGTAACCCCGTAAGTAACCCTCAAGCTAAGGGTTGTAAGCAAATGATTGGTACTTTATTGGGTTACATCGGATAACCCTTGGGCTTCGGCCCAAATTGATAATTTGATTCCAAAAAACCCTTTTTCTCTACTTTTAGAAAAACTTAGGTTTTTCTTTAAAAACCCTTAGTTGTAAAACATGAAATCTTATGAGTGGGTTATATAAAATGGTTATGATTGGGTTTTAAAATACAAAAAGCGATTAAATACTAAAAACTGCCTTTGGAACAGTTTTTCATAGTCAATTGTTGATGTATGTGTAGGAATGCCCTTTTCCTACACTGTTTTAGAAAAATCCTGTGCAGGAATTTCCTGTTTACTGCACAGTTTTTGAAATATAATTTTTATTTAGAAATCTTGATCGAATCTAAAAAACTTTTCTTCATGAAAGTTTTAGATCTTGGAAAACCCTAAAACTTTCATGTTTTGTTCAAAACCCAGTTCGGAATTTAACCCACTCGTTTATCTTGTGGAAATCACCTGGCCGTGCATGGGGTCTGGGCACGGTCAGGCTCGGATTTGTACCAAAACTGAGGCCGTTGGAACCTCATTTTGAAAAACTGTCCCTATTGTCTACTAGGAAAAACCCTTCTCTACAACTTTCATGTTTTAGGTTTTACCAGATTCGGCCTCTAAGGGCCCCAAATTCGGGTTTTTAGAAAACTGGACAGCTTAGACCCGAATCTGGCAGTTTCTCTTGTTCAACTTGGTTTTGCGTCCTAATCACGCACACTACCTCAACCGACTACAGTGGGAGCCTAACATCAACATACAACGCTTTTTCTAACGTAAATTTTCTTTAAACACATTTTAAAACACAGCCATGCAAACTATTATTCTTTTCTAGAATTTTAGGGTTTGCCTAATTTTTTCAAAGTTGCATAGTTCAATCCAATCTAACCATGCAACCTATTAACCATTCTAGATCAACTTTAATCCTATTAGGGGACATACAACCCTATCAAGCATCTATCATACAAATCACATAAATCAATCAAGCATCAAATAAATCATACAAAACTTAATAAATCCAAACCACCCTTAGATCTAATCAAGCACATATCTAATTTTCTAGACTAAGGCAAATAATGAAAAATTGAGCTTATGCTCATACAATTGTCAACTTGAAATACATGTAAATTTCAAATTGAAACCAAATTGAAAAGCTTAAGGCTATGGGAGATTTACCTTTCTAAACCCTAAGAGATGTTATTAGGGTTTGCTCCAAAAATTCTTCCTCCTCCTTGGTTCCTAGCACAACCGGTCTCCCCCTAGCCTACCCAAAATTTATGTGTCACTTGGTTGCTGTTTCCTACCAAAATCCGACCACTCCCCCCTAGTTCCCAAACACTTTTCTCACCCTTTTCTTGCTCACCACCAACCGGCCACTTGGCTAAGATTGGACTCCAAAATTTTCCAACACTTTTTCTTGGTTCCTAAGTGAAATCCGAACTTCACCCACTAATTCCCACACTTGGATTTTGGGTTTTTGTTCTATCTTTCTTGGCTGCCTAAGGATCGGATTTGGAGCAGAAAAATGGGCAGAACTTCACTAGATTTTTCTGATTTTTTTTTTAATAAAATGCACCCCTATTTATAGAGGTTTTAAAACTTTTTAAATTTGTAAAATAGTCCTCCAAGAATCAACTTTTTACACTTTTGGAGGGTGAGGTGGCTGGCCATACTTGGTCTAGAAGGCTCCAAATTACTTTCCAAATTTTACTTAAATCCATAATGATGTCATAATTTGTGGATAAGGTGATGTCATCCACCTTAAGGCTTGTTTGCCTTTGTGTCTTAATAAACAATCCAACTTTGAGCCAAAACAGATATTGCAAATACTGTGTTCATTAATACATAGTATTGTATATTGTTTTCCAGTCCAAAATTCATCTGTCTAAAACTGGACTGTACAAAAACTTTTCTTTTTGCTTCAAGCCCTTTGGCCCTTAATAACCTATTTTATGTGCTTGATTTTTCTATGGTGGTTTTAAATCTAATTCTAGCTATTTTATCCGTAAAAATAGTTTTTGCAGTACATTTCATATACTGCTTAACATACTTCATTACCGTCACATAGTTGACTTTTCTAGTCAATCTTTGACTTTTCGGGTCAACTTTGACTTTCTTGGTTAACTTTGACCTTCTTGGTCAACTTCGACTTTCTTGATCAACTTTGACCTTCTTGGTCAACTTTGACTTTCTATAAAATCATATAATTTTTCTATCTTTTTAACTCAAAAGATCATGTGCTTAGCTAATGTAATAATCGAAATTTTCACGAACTCACAATTTTCTTGTAAATAAGAAATTTATAGTTCGTATTATGTGTTTATGTGCAATTTTATGAAAATTATGAATATTAATACAAAATTCATGATTTTATCAGTATATGATTGAGTTCTCGGTAAATTAATTACGAGACTTCATGATAGGCCTTTTAAGTAAAAAGGTATGACGAAATTTCATGAATTCATGATAGTCAAATTTTGACAAGAGAGTCAATGATTGACAAGAAAGCAATGGTTGACCCGAAAAATCGAAAATGAGGCGGTACGGTTAAATATTTTTCAGTATAAAAATTGTACCGTGTAAAAACCATTTTTTTTCGGATAAAATGGTATGTTTAAGATTCAAAAAACCACCATAGAAAATCAAGCACATTAGTTAGGTTATCTTTGGCCAAGAAGTTTGATTGTATAAGAAAAATTTTATACAGTCCATTTCTACACAGATGAATTTTGTACTGCAGTTTAAAATAACAGTACTAAATTGTACTGTGTATTAGTGAAAGCAGTATTAGAAATATCTGTGCTAGAATTAAAGTGGACTACATTAAGGAAAAGCCAAACAAAGCCTTAGTGTGATATCACCACCTTTTGATTAATGACATCATTAAGGATTTAGCAAAAATTTGGAAAGTAATTTTGGTGGTTCTAGAACCCCCTTGGCCGGCCACCTATACCCCTCCCATTGTGTGATTTCTTGTTTTTTTTGGGATCAAATTCCAATTTTTGAAACTTCCCCCACCTCTATAAATAGGTGACCCCATAATTCAAAAAAATAGAGAAAAGCAACCAAACCCTTGCCAAATTTTCTTCACCAAAAACCGAGAGTGAGAAGGAAGGAGAGAAAGGAAATTTTGCCAAAACCAAGAGTGATTAGAGCCTAGGGTGGTCGGATTTTGTGTGGAGAGCAAGCAAGAAAGAGTTGGAAAATTTTTGGACAATCTTTTGGCCAAGAGGCCGGCTGTAGAGGGAAAGGAAAAAGGGAGGAGTTAACCAAGTTGGAGGCCGGATTTTTGAGGTTGTGGTGACCGGATCTTGGTGCTAGAGTGGCTGAAAAAGTTTGGAGCCAAGCAAGCCAAAGGGGCCGGACCTAGTGGCAGCAAGGAGGGACCAAGGGAGAATCAAATCTAGCAAGCCAAACCCTTGGGTGGAAGCTAGGTAAATCCCCTCAAACCCAACACTTTTCATTTAAATTTCAATTGAGAAATTTAAATGTATTTCAAGCAAAGTTTGTAAGAGCATAAGCTCACTTTAATTCCCTGCCTTAGTTAAGAAATTTAGGTTATGTGCTTGGTTAATTAGGATTTTATGGTTGGTGGTTTTATATGCATGCTTTGTGTTTGATTGAATGCTTAGGATTTTGCATGGTTATGAATGTTGTTCAAATTGGCTTGCATGTTGAATATTGAACGTTAGAAACCGCTGCATGATTGATATTAGGGCTCCCGCGGTGGCTGGTCGAGCTAGATTCCACGTCTAGGACGTAAAACGAATTCTAAACCGAAAAACTGCCAGGCTCGGGTGGATCCTGACCAGTTTTACGGCAAGCCGATTTTGAGGCCTTTAGAGGCCGAATTAGGCAAAACTTAAAACACAAAAGTTGTTCAGAACAGTTTTTCCTAGAGGGAACTCGGATGGATTTGCAAAATGAGGCTCCAATGGCCTCCGTTTTTACGAAAATCCGAGACTAAACTGCCCAGACCTAGTTTACACGACCAGTGGGTTTCAAATTAAAACTGGTACGAATCCAAGCAGAACTGGGTTTTTCTTAAAACATGAAAGTTTTAGAATTTCTCAAGAGAAGAACTTTCGTGAAGACAAGTTTTTCAAATTCCATTTGGATTTTTAAATACAACCTGAACTATAAAAACTGTGCAGAGAACAAGAAATTCCTGTACAGGATTTTCTACAAACATACGGAAAAAACTGTATTTTTACATCAACATTTCCTGTTTTGACTATGAAAACTATTTCAAAAGCAGTTTTCAGCCTTAAATGAGTTTTATAAAGTTTTACTTTGAAAACCTCGAATTTTGAAGTAAAACAAAAGATTTTCTAGCCAATTTTCCAAATTGGATTTAAAAGCTAAAGTGTAGTAACAAGTTGTTAACGGATGATAACCGGGAAAGATACCCGAGTTACTAAAGATTAGGCCCAATAATAGGAATAGTAACTTGATACTATACATACATGAGTTTAATACCCGAGGTTACCTCAAGTAACCTAACAAGTAATGGATCAAGTTTGGTTAACCACAAACTCTAGGGTTACGATTAGTAACCTAGTAATGATCAAGCCCGGTGTGGGGGGGGGGGGGGGACATATAATTAGAATATTGAACAGGTTACCAATATCTTATAGGATCCTTATCCTATGTTCTTTTTAATAGCAGGAGGTAACCTGCGGTTGCAATCTGAGTTAAAGCAACGAAACCCCAGACATAGTATCACAGGCAAGTATCGAACCTCACCTACAGTATGAAAATAGTAAATACTATTTTCATATATGCTATGCTAAAATGTACATGCTATGTTGTATGATGTTAAATGATGTTATGTGATGATATGCTATAACATGTTACATATTATGCCATGTGTTCTAAAATGTCATGGTTTTAAAAATGTCATGTTTTCAAGAATGCCATGATATGGCAAATGTTAAAGTTTGAATATGACATAGTGACATCATGAAGCATGTTCACTAATGTTAAATCATATGGTAAGATAATCAAGGAAGGTGTCGTACCAACCTCCCGTGATCGAGGAGGATACATGTTTAAAACCAGTTGTGACATTTACCTCTCGTTGATGCGTGAGGGTCACGTTTTAATTCCCAGAACTGTTAGGGCCTTGCAAACCCTAGCTTTGTCTGGAGGCTGCGCGCTTTCGGTACGTACACTATGGGCCCACATGTTGAGACAAGATAAGTTAAAGATTGAGTCTAAAATGAAGCATAAAACTTTCAATCAATCATAAATGGCTCATGCATAAGTTACATGATGATTGACATGTTTTAAGATGATTAAATTATTTTTGTGAGATTATGTTTGTACTTGCTGGGCGAAAGCTCACTCTTATATTTCATACTGTAGGTAAAAAGCCTGCAATTTAAGTGGTGGGCTATGCAGACGATGCGGCGAGTGAAGGGCGGTGTGGGATACCACTACGCATGATTTTCCGCATTCGATGTTAAGAAAATATTAACATATTCTAAAGTAAATTATGTTTTGTTATATGTAGAAAGTTTGAAGACACGAGAAGGTATTCTCAGTTTAATATATATATATATGGGTGACATATTATTCTCCACAAGATAATTTATGTGAATATGTTTTAAAGAAAAAAAAATTCCTCTCAAATTTTCAAGTAAAGAACAAGTATGTATGGTGTCGACCTGGCTTGGGAAGTCGGGGCGCCACAGCTAAGCAATCATTTTTTAGTCTTATGGTGTTATAAGAACTCATAAAACTCCATAAAAACCCTAAGCCGGGCTTTTTCATAAATACCAACAATGGCACAATTCAAATTTCTATACAAGAAATCGAAACATTGAAATTTCTAGTTCTTACACAATCAGCCTCAGATCTTTCATAGACACCAATATTTTGAAGTTGGAAGAATACCCGTTGGGCACTTTTACAGAAGCGAGCCACTCACAAAGCTTTCTTTTTTCTTATCTTGATAATGTGTACTTTGCCAGAGGTAAGTAAGTAGCATGTCCTCTTTTCATAGGGATCAAGTTAAGTCTAATTATCAAATCCTTAAGATCCAACCATGCCTTTTCACTATTTTTGCTCTTATTAGGAATGTCAAGCAACGTGCCCACTATTGATTCACAAATATTTTTCTCAATATGCATCACATCCAAGCAATGACGAACAAAAAGTGTCTTCCAATATGGAAGTTCGTAGAAGATTGACCGTTTTTTCCAAGGTTCATCAACCACCGGATCCTTATACTCGGTCTTCTTTTCCCGAGCACCACTTTCAAATCCTTAACCATCTCGAAAATGTCTTCACCCGTCAAAACCCGGGGAGGGATTCTTTCTTCCATATTACCATTAAAAGCTTTTTTTTGTTTGCGGATTTTTTGGTAAGAATCTCCTATGACCAAGGTAAACGGTTTTCTTACCATTCTTTAACTGGATGGAAGATGTTTCTTTCATACAAATAGGAGAACTGATAGAACTCTTGAGTGAATAACCAGATAGGTTTCCATAAGCGGGAAAGTTGTTAATTGTCCATATCAACATTGCATGGAGTGTGAATGTCTCTTGACGGTAAGCATCTCTAACTTCGATCCCCTTTTCCCATAAGCTCTTTAGATAATCGATTATTGGTGTCAAGTATACATCAATGTCATTCCCTGGTTGTTGAGGACCAGATATCAATAAAATCAATATCAAGAACTTCCACTTCATGCTCAACTTCAGAGGGAGATTATAGTTGACAAGTATGACGGGCCAAGTACTATGCCTACTACTCATATTACCATGTGGATTCATTTTGTCTACTAACAAACTAAGATGTAGATTCCGAGGTTCTGCACTAAATTCAGGATGATCGGCATCAAAGGTCTTCCATTGTGGTGCATCGGCTAGATGTCTAAGCATGCCATCTTCAACATGTTTATGATGGTGCCAAGTCAAATTCTTTACATGATCGGCATTACGGAATAAACACTGCAAATGTGATGCCGGAGGAATGTACCATAACACCTTTGCCGGCACTCATTTGCTACCATTCGTTGGCTTCTTGCCCTTCTTCTATCTTGATTCCTTGTAAACCGTGCATTCATCCAAATCCTCATACCCATTTCGGTAAAGGCGCAATCATTGGACATGCATGAATATTTTCATATTCCATTCCCAAAGTGCTCAGCGTCTTTTTAGCTTCGTACATACTAGCCGGTATTTTATTATTAACCGGTAAAACCTCTATTAAAAATTTTAAAAGAGCCATGAAACTAGAATTTGTCCCTTCTAAAGCCTTCATGTTCCATAATTTGACCAATGCAGATAACTTCATATATTTACTGCACCCTCATACAAGGGCATCTCGACATCATTCATCATTGTATCAAATAACTCCAGACAATGCACGAATTGTTCTTTCAAATCATTAACCATATCAAACAAATTATCTCCTACATTTTCCTCAACGATAGGTTCTTTTCCTTTGTTTTTCGATGTTGGATTCAAACACATTTCACCATGTAAATACCATGTTTGGTACGAACAAATAATCCCACAGGAAAGCAAATGTCTTCTAACTTCATCAACTGAATGAGATCTATGATTTTCATAATCCACACAAGGACAACGAATCTTATCATTCATCATGTGAGTATTGGCAAATGATAAAAATTCTTCAACACCGTCTCGATATTTTCTAGTCAATCTATTAGCCCACATCCATTTTCGATCCATTTCTAAGAACCCGACTTAAATCAAAATTAAAGATCATAAAATGCATTCAATAATCAAGTTTTTGCATTTAAAATACAATATATTAAGCTTCTGAAATAATTTACCAAATCATACTTTACAAAAAAAAAACGAGGATTTACCATTTTAGATATCTACAATAATTCATCAATAAAATTTAAATAACTCAAAAGAAGAGTAAGTAATAATCACTACTTACAAATAATTACTATAAGAGGAGATATGGTTTCGTAGGCCTCTGTAATGTTTTTTGCGGCTGCGAAATAGTTCTGTAAGATAAAAAGAGGGCTACTGGTAGGGGTAATAAAAATCCGTAGATTACACGACGGTTAAACCAAAACCGTCGTGTAATCTAAAGATTACACGACGGTTACAAGAGCAGTCGTGTAATCCTCCGGTTGCACGACGTAACCTCAAACCGTCGTGTAATCCTCAGATTACATGACGGTTTTATCTTAACCGTCATGTAATCATCCATTTACACGACAGTTCTATAAAACCGTCGTGTAATCCAACTTTTGTAGTAGTGCCTTGCTCTCTTTCTCTTTCTCTCTCATTTATTTTTTTTCCAGGGCTAGAGAGGAAAGTTAGGAGTGAACTCGAAATTGGAAGGTTCAACTAAATGGTACAAACTCAACCTCACATCACCTATTTATCAGTGAAAAATACCTAATTTTTAACAATTATTTTTATTCTTAAAATTACAGACTTGGGCCTAAAAAGAAAATATTTGCCCTTTAGTCCTCTTAGGTGGCCATCCATATGACTGATTTTAGGGCTAAAATCATTTCATAATTATCCATTTTTCCCATAATTTCAAAAATCTCAAAATTCACATATTTATCTTTACTTACTTGGCCTCCAAGTAATGCCATGTTTGGCATTCCCTCCTAATACACTGTCCATTTTCTTAATAATTCAGATAGTACCAGTACTGTTAATGTAATACCCGGAATTTTGATGAACCTATGATTTCCTTTTAGATAAGGAAAATCACAAGTTTGAATCTAGTATGTCGATATGAAACTCATGATCTGAGTTAAATATCAATAATGTTTGAGTTCTCGTTTAAGTATCTACGAGACTCAGTAATAGCTTGCTTTAGTCAAGCGTGAAGCCTTTTGAGGAAAAAGGGCAAAATGGTAATTTATGATTTTATGTTGGTCAAAGTTTGACCGAAAAAGTCAAAGTTAACCAAAAAGTCAAAGGTTGACCAGGAAAGTCAAATAGATGAAGGTGCTGAGATACGGCAAAGCAGTATGGGATTTGTAATGACTAGAATTTCCCCAACATCTTTAATTCTTACTTATGTTCTTTATTATAGCAGGGAATAACCTGCTATTGTGTCCGGATTTGGAGCGACACATTAGTGAATATAGTAATCGAGGTAAGTTCAAACCTCACCTACAGTATGGAAAATAGTAAATACTATTTTCAAGTATGATTGTTTTCATGTATATGCTATGATTTATATGTTGCCATGTTAAGCCATGTTTTGTCATGTTATGCCATGTTATGACAAGTCATGTATGTTATGTCAAGCTATGATATGTTATGATAAGATATGCCATGTGTATGTATATACTATGGTTGATATACATTATGAGATAGTGACATCATGAGGCATGCTCACTAATAAGATCACACGTAAAGATTCTTAGTCTTGGGAATGTAACCAGACTAAGACTAAACCGAGACAAGTAAGGTGTCGTACCAACCTCCTGTTGATGCAGGAGGATCATGTATGTTATAAGTTCAAGTATGTGATTATCAACCTCTCGTTGATGCGTGAGGGTAAAGTGATAATCAACCTTCCGTTGATGCGTGAAGGGTTATGTTCATGTTTTCCAGAATTGTTAAGGGCCTTACAAACCCTGACGTTCTGAGGCTGGCAAGCTTTTGGTACGTACACTAAGGGCCTACATGTAAGCAAGATAATAAGTTCAAGTCAATAAGTGATCGTAAAAGATACGTAATTGATCATAATTGGTTCATGCATAAGTTGCACGATATTTGTTAAGTTTTGTGAGGATTATGTTTGTACTTGCTGGGCGAAAGCTCATCAGTATATTCCATACTGTAGGTAAATGCCTGCAGCTTTACTTGGTGGGCCATGGAAACAATGCAGCAAGTGAAGGGCGGTATGGGATACCACTACGCAAGTTTTTCCGCAAACTATTTAAATTATCAAGTTGTATATGTATGTTTTAAGGAATATGTACCATGTTACATATGTGATGTTTTTAAGTTGTGATTTTAAAATAAAGTTTAAAGAAGAAAAGAAAAATTTATTCTGAAATTTTCTGTAAGGTTAAGAATAAGGTTTAAGTTAAGCAAGCATGGTAACGGCCCACGTTTACGTAGTTGGCCCTACATGGACGGTCGGGGCGTTACAGTTTGGTATCAGAGCGGTATCCTGCCAGCCTACTTCACTCTGTTTCATATCGTTTCTACAAGTGCCCAAGTAAGTTAAGTTATTTTTTTAGAATTAGTTAAGATATTGCTTTTATAATGAGCATATTTCATCAATGGTTATACGAAGAATGATACCTATGATACTTTTAATTTTATGGGATGCATTGCCGCTATCCTAAAATTTCTATGATGTGTATGTGATGGATAAGTTTATGATGTGGTATGAAGAGATCATGATAAGTTATGATGTTTCTAAGATAGGACATGATAAGATATGAATGAAGAAATGAGTGTTAGACATGTCGAGAATTAGAATTAGAAATTAGAAGATGGTTTGTTGCATGTGCACACCAAATTCTGCAAGAGCCTCATCTTGCAACTATGATAGCTAAGTTATGATGATAAGTGCTAGAGCAGCAATAAGAAATGTTTGGTAGTGCCTTGACTCGGTGGTAATATCAAGGCAATGCACAAACAATAAGTTGGATGATGGCTATCAGTATGATGATGAAATTAAGGATATGATTCCTTTGTAAGGGAAATTACACAATAATGGGAAGTTTTAGATATTCCTTAGAGTTATGATTATGCATTTGTGCTATATAGGAAATGCTGAAGGCACAAGAGAAATTTCTACTGGCTAACAAGTAGCTAGTTGATTTAAGGATACCTTTCACTGCATCACTCGAACAGTAATATGTTTTCAATAATACTATTTATTATTGTTTTCCATGATTAACTTGGAAAAGAAGATTCAAAGAAGTTATTTTATGTATGGTGCTTGATCTTATACTTATTAGAACCAACTCACGTTATGTTATGTTATGGGCCAAATCCTTGAGGAATAAAGTTCCAAGAAAGGGGCCATCATGAAAAGTAAAGGGCCGAAAACCTTGAGGAACAAAGTTCCAAGAAAGGGGCCATCATGAAAAGAAAAAGGGTTCTAATAATACAAGATTAACATTGTACCAGAGGATCCTCAGCTTCAGCTAAATTGAAAGAAAGATATTTTCAATATGATATATTCGCTGAGCCCTCAATTACAGTTAAAGAACAGTATCTTAAAAAAAAATAAGATACAATATACTTTTCAAGCATGGAAAAGCTATATGATATAATATGCTTTTCAAGTATGGCAGGTTAAATGATATACTTGCTAAGAAATTTATGTAGATAGTTCTTGTAATGCAGTGTGAAAGAATGAAAGTATGATGATAAGGATATGAAAGTATGCATGAAAGCATGAAAGTATGAGGATAAGAATTAGGATGATATAGAAATAAGATTATGGTTCTATATAAGAGACATGATCCCATTAAAGTATAAAAATGGGAACATGAACAAGTTACTATGGATCGATAGTGGATTTAAAGAAAAGCCACCTAGAAGTATACGAATTTTCGAGGATGAAAATTTCTTTAAGAAGGGTAGAATGTAATACCCGGAATTTTGATGAACCTATGATTTCCTTTTAGATAAGGAAAATCACAAGTTTGAATCTAGTATGTCGATATGAAACTCATGATCTGAGTTAAATATCAATAATGTTTGAGTTCTCGTTTAAGTATCTACGAGACTCAGTAATAGCTTGCTTTAGTCAAGCGTGAAGCCTTTTGAGGAAAAAGGGCAAAATGGTAATTTATGATTTTATGTTGGTCAAAGTTTGACCGAAAAAGTCAAAGTTGACCAAAAAGTCAAATAGATGAAGGTGCTGAGATACGGCGAAGCAGTATGGGATTTGTAATGACTAGAATTTCCCCAACATCTTTAATTCTTACTTATGTTCTTTATTATAGCAGGGGATAACCTGCTATTGTGTCCGGATTTGGAGCGACACATTAGTGAATATAGTAATCGAGGTAAGTTCAAACCTCACCTACAGTATGGAAAATAGTAAATACTATTTTCAAGTATGATTGTTTTCATGTATATGCTATGATTTATATGTTGCCATGTTAAGCCATGTTTTGTCATGTTATGCCATGTTATGACAAGTCATGTATGTTATGTCAAGCTATGATATGTTATGATAAGATATGCCATGTGTATGTATATACTATGGTTGATATACATTATGAGATAGTGACATCATGAGGCATGCTCACTAATAAGATCACACGTAAAGATTCTTAGTCTTGGGAATGTAACCAGACTAAGACTAAACCGAGACAAGTAAGGTGTCGTACCAACCTCCTGTTGATGCAGGAGGATCATGTATGTTATAAGTTCAAGTATGTGATTATCAACCTCTCGTTGATGCGTGAGGGTAAAGTGATAATCAACCTTCCGTTGATGCGTGAAGGGTTATGTTCATGTTTTCCAGAATTGTTAAGGGCCTTGCAAACCCTGACTTCTGAGGCTGGCAAGCTTTTGGTACGTACACTAAGGGCCTACATGTAAGCAAGATAATAAGTTCAAGTCAATAAGTGATCGTAAAAGATACGTAATTGATCATAATTGGTTCATGCATAAGTTGCACGATATTTGTTAAGTTTTGTGAGGATTATGTTTGTACTTGCTGGGCGAAAGCTCATCAGTATATTCCATACTGTAGGTAAATGCCTGCAGCTTTACTTGGTGGGCCATGGAAACAATGCAGCAAGTGAAGGGCGGTATGGGATACCACTACGCAAGTTTTTTCGCAAACTATTTAAATTATCAAGTTGTATATGTATGTTTTAAGGAATATGTACCATGTTACATATGTGATGTTTTTAAGTTGTGATTTTAAAATAAAGTTTAAAGAAGAAAAGAAAAATTTATTCTGAAATTTTCTGTAAGGTTAAGAATAAGGTTTAAGTTAAGCAAGCATGGTAACGGCCCACGTTTACGTAGTTGGCCCTACGTGGACGGTCGGGGCGTTACAGTTTTAACTATAAACAGTACAGTTATAGTGAACTGCAGTCCATAATTCATCTGCACTTAACTGGACTGCGTATGGATTTTTCTTGCGACTTAAAGCTACTAAGTCCTTATTACTCTAAATATTATTCCTGATTATTATTGGGCAATGCCATATCTTATTCTTAACTTTACATTCGTAATGACAGTTTATCGCAGTATACATACTACTTACTATACTGCAGTACCGTATTAATCATATCTTAAATTATCCTGATCAAACGTTGACTGGAATAAAATCATAAATCCTTATTCTGTTTCTTTCATTAAAAGACCTCATACTTGACTAAGTAAACTTTTATTGAGTCTTATAATATTATAAGAACTCACAAATACTCTGATAATCAAGTCAGATCATGAGCTTCATATTGACATGCATAATTCAAACTTAGATTTTCCTTGCATATAAGGAAATCACAAGTTCGTCAAAATTTTGGGTTATTGCATAAAGTAAATAAAAATAAAAGAAAACGACATATTTGTGATCTTATTTGCTCGTCACTGTAAGCTTCTAACTTAAAACCGAAATATGCATTTTAGACGAAATAAATAGTTAGTAAATATAAGAGATGACCAAAAACAACACATACGTTAGATGTGCTTATCTTTTTATTTACAAACTTATTTGTTTGAACGTCTCTTCTCTTTATTTATGTAATAAATTAATTATTCCTTTACTTTTCTCACAGTTGGTTTTTTCACCTAATTTATAATGACATAGGCATTCATATGTGTTGTCAAAATACTAGTGACACTGCACCCTTAAAACGAACCAATATATTTTACATCTATACCCCTAAGTTAAAAAAATAAAATAGAAATCATATAAATACCCCCATCGTTAGTCAATTGTAATGGAAAAATAAGTTTTCGATAACAACTTGATCTGACCTGACCTAATTTCAGTCA
>CM046362.1:19082522-19112096 GCA_025413025.1 Ficus hispida | reverse complement strand
GTAAGGAGCCATTCCAATTGAAGCTTGGAAACTGTTGTTGTACGAGAATTCAATCAAAGGGAAGCTTTTTATCCAAGTTCCTTTGAATTCACGCTGCTCGCAACATGTCTTCCAGGGTCTGAATGGTCCTCTCGGATTGCCCGTCCGTTTGAGGATGAAAAGCTGTACTAAAGGTAAGCTTGGTACCCATGGCTTGATGTACATTCTCTCAGAACTTAGAAGTGAAACGACCATCACGATCAGAGATGATTGTCTTTGGAATCCCATTGGTAGCGAACAATCTGCGCACGTATAGTTCCGCCAGCTGTTCCACCGAAAAGCTAAGCTTGATGGCGATAAAGTGTGCAGACTTCGTCAAACGATCAACAATCACCCATATAGCATCATTGCCACTGGAAGTTCGGGGTAGTCCAACCACGAAATCCATCGTCACTTGGTCCCATTTCCATTCTGGGATGGAAATTTTCTGCAACTCTCCCCCCGGACGTTGGTGTTCTGCCTTCACCCTTTGACATGTAAGGCATTTGCTGACGAATGTAGCGACGTCATTCTTCATTCTGGGCCACCAAAAACTTTCCTTCAAGTCTTGGTACATCTTTGTAGCTCCTAGATGGACGGAATACGGAGTCTCATGAGCTTCCTTCATGACTTGTTCTTTCAACTTGTCGTCGTTAGGGATGCATAATCTATTTTTCCGATAGAGTATGCCCTCATCCGATATGTTGAAGTCTGACTCCTTTTCTTCCAGGACTTCGTTCCTTGTTCTGAGCAGCGAGGCATCTCCTTCTTGTCGCTCTTTCATACCATCTAAATGGTAAGTTGGAAGGTTAGGGCAGCTAAACTTCCCGTAATAAGCTCTATTCCAGCTTCTATTAGCTCCTTCTGAAGAGGTTCGGTCAATGGCTGTATTGACATCAACGAGGAAGACGACTTCCGACTAAGGGCATCAGCTACTTTGTTAGCCTTCCCTGGATGGTAACGGATGTCTATGTCATAATCCTTCACCAATTCGAGCCATCTTCTTTGCCTCATGTTAAGCTCCTTTTGTGTGAAGATATACTTCAAACTCTGATGATCTGTGTAGACTTCACACTTACTGCCGTAAAGGTAGTGCCTCCAGATTTTGAGCGCAAATACTACCGCCGCAAGTTCCAAATCATGCGTCGGGTAGTTCTTCTCATGATCCTTTAGCTGGCGTGAAGCATAAGCGATCACCTTTCCATTTTGCATGAGCACGGCTCCCAATCCTATTTTAGAAGCATCGCTGTATATCACGAAGTTTCCTTCTTCCACATTTGGAATTGTGAGAATCGGAGCGCGAGTCAGCCTGTTTTTCAGCTCTTGGAAGTGCTCTTCACACTTTGCAGTCCATTCGTACTTCTTTCCTTTCCGTGTAAGTGCAGTGAGTGGCGCTACAATTTTAGCAAATCCTTCGACGAAACGTCGGTAGTAGCCCGCCAAGCCGAGGAAACTACGTACTTCGGTGACATTTTTCGGAGCTGGCCATTCACTTACTGCCTCAATCTTGGCCGGATCTACAGATATGCCGTTCTTGGAGACCACATGTCCTAAGAAATGGACCTTTTTCAACCAAAATTCACACTTTGTGAATTTAGCGTAGAGCTGGTTTTGCTTTAAAATTCGTAAAGCAATCCTTAAATGCTCCTCATGCTCCTCCTTTGATCTTGAATAAATCAAGATATCATCTATAAAGACAATAACAAATTTATCCAAGTAATCCTTGAATACTCGATTCATCAGGTCCATAAAGGCTGCTGGAGCATTTGTCAGTCCGAATGGCATAACGAGGAACTCGTAATGTCCATATCGCGTACGAAAAGCTGTCTTGGGAACGTCTCCTTCCCTAATTCGAAGCTGGTGATATCCGGATCGCAGGTCAATCTTCGAGAAAATTGAAGCTCCTCTCAGCTGATCAAACAGATCGTCTATCCGAGGCAAGGGATACTTGTTCTTGATAGTTATCTTGTTTAATTCCCGATAGTCAATGCACATCCTAAGAGTACCGTCCTTCTTTTTAACAAATAGAACTGGAGCTCCCCATGGCGAGTAGCTCTGACGAATGAATCCTCGATCCAAAAGCTCTCGTAACTGAATCTGCAGTTCCTTAAGTTCGGCAGGCGCCATCCTATAAGGTGCCTTAGATACTGGTGCCGATCCAGGAAGTAACTCAATCTCAAAGGAGATCTCTCGTTCTGGTGGCAGTCCTGGCAACTCTTCAGGAAAAACCTCTATAAATTCTCTGACTATCGGTACTTCCTCCGGTCTGCTCTCGGTTTCAAGCGTCTTATCCACTATGTTGGCTAGAAATCCCATACATCCTTCTGCCAACAATTTCCTAGCCTTCAGCGCAGAAATGAACATTTTCGGCTGTTTTGGAGTCGATCCTCTAAACATAAACTCCTTGTCTCCAACTGGCTTGAACGTGACCGTTCGTCGTGGACAGTCGATCACCGCGTTGTATTTCCCCAAGAAATCCATTCCCAAGATGACGTCGTAGTCGAATAGGTCTATGATGATCAGGTTGACATACATTTCCCTACCACATATAATTATTGGAACATGACGTACCCAATAATCAGACAACAGAATCTCCCCGGAGGGTAATGCAGTCCTAAATGTTTTTCCGATCCTATCACTTGCTCTACCTAGTTTCTTAGCGAATCTAGGCGATGTGAATGAATGCGTAGCTCCAGAATCAATTAACACATAGGCATCTTGTTGAGCAAAAGGAAGCTGACCTGTCACCACTGTGGAAGGTCCAGCTTGAGCATCCTCCTTTGTATAGGCGTAAATACGTCCTTGCGGTTCTGGAGCTTCCAACCTGCCTTGGGAGATTTCGGGTCCCTCGAGCTTCATCTGTGCCGCATGAAGTTGAGGTCCCTGTCCTCTCTGTTGGTTCTGTGGACTCTGAGGATTGAGATTGCAGCTTCTCGCATAGTGGCCTTCCTTGCCACAAAGAAAACAGCGACCGCTTCCAACACGGCACTCTCCCGGGTGCTTTCTCCCACATTTCTGACAAGTGGGATTATTGTTGTTATCAGGAGTATTTCTCTTTTGAGGAAAATTCTGTTGATTCCCCTGTCCTCCTGAATTCCACCTTCTCTTCTGCTGGTTGTTGCCGTACTGCCTGTTGTTGTTGTTCTGGCCCAAAGGTCCTCCTTGACCTTTCTATTGCGGAGTTTGGCTTGGTCTTGCCTGAATCTGTTTAGCTTGGGCCTTCTCTTCCCTCTTCTCCTGGAAAAATTTAGCCCTTTGCTCCTTGTTCTGACCCACCCAATATTCAGCTCGAATTGCCCTGCTGACACATTCGGCAACAGTGAGTGGTGGATGGGGGCCACTGCTGATTACCACTGCTAAATCTGAGCGGAACATTCTCATCATTCTTCTTACTTTGTCCCTTTCGGAACTGATGAGGTGAGGGCAGAGACGTGCTAGCTGCTCAAACTTTTTGACAGCTTCGGCTACTGACAGATTTCCTTGGCGGAACTTGTCGAACTCGTCTTGTTGAGCCTCCATGACCTCAGTATTGAAGTACTTTTCCTTAAATTCCTCCACGAAGTCCTCCCATGACATCTGAGTCACATCTCGCCGGATCTGAACTGTTTCCCACCAGAGGCGAGCATCCTTTCGTAGCATGTACGATGCACAGAGGACTTTCTCCTGATCGTTGAGTCGGAGAAATTTAAGGCGACCTGGAGGTCAATCAACCAGTTGTCAGCCTCGATTGGGTTCGTGGACCCCTCGAATTCCGGTGCCTTCATTCACCGAAATCTGTCATAAAGTTCTTCTGGAGTTCGAACCAGAGGTGCTGGTGGCACAGCTGCAGGCGCAACAGGTACTTCAGGGGCTATGGGGTTCTCTGGGATCACCGGGACATCATCAGGAATTTCCGGTGCAGCAGGCTGATTCATAGGTGCTGGTGGTACCTCAGCATTTGGAGGTCCCTGATTCTGCTGAGCTATCTGAGCTCTAAGTCCTCCTATCTCCTGCTGTTGTGCTAACATCATCTGCCTTAGCTCATTCAGCTGAGCCGCAAGGTCAAAGTCTTGGGTCGGTACTCTTCTACGCTTTGGTGGCATGGTTCTGTACGGAAATAAGGAAATAAATTCAGTTTCTTGAAATCATGCCTTTTATATAGAACCATAATCTTCATTCCATATAAAAGCATAACATGAACATATCTGAATTCATCATGTTCTCGTTCGTATCTCCTTCACAACAGGAGTACCTAACCATAACATTTGAGGAAGATATAAAACTTTCCCATCATTTCCGTACGTCACCTAGTTATCGCCACCAAGCTAAGATACCACCCGACGTCATTCTTGTATCCGACATTCTCCAGCATGGCCATCGAAGAAAGATACTTACTATGCATATAAAATCTTAACTCTAATCGTAAAAAAAATAACATAACTTACTTGGGCCGTTGCAGAAGCGATGTGAGGCGAAGTGAAGTAGGCTGGCAGGATACCGCTCTGATACCAAACTGTGGCGCCCCGACTTCCCAAGCCAGGTCGACACCATACATACTTGTTCTTTACTTGAAAATTTGAGAGGAATTTTTTTTTCTTTAAAACATATTCACATAAATTATCTTGTGGAGAATAATATGTCACCCATATATATATATATTAAACTGAGAATACCTTCTCGTGTCTTCAAACTTTATACATATAACAAAACATAATTTACTTTAGAATATGTTAATATTTTCTTAACATCGAATGCGAAAAATCATGCGTAGTGGTATCCCACACCGCCCTTCACTCGCCGCATCGTCTGCATAGCCCACCACTTAAATTGCAGGCTTTTTACCTACAGTATGAAATATAAGAGTGAGCTTTCGCCCAGCAAGTACAAACATAATCTCACAAAAATAATTTAATCATCTTAAAACATGTCAATCATCATGTAACTTATGCATGAGCCATTTATGATTGATTGAAAGTTTTATGCTTCATTTTAGACTCAATCTTTAACTTATCTTGTCTCAACATGTGGGCCCATAGTGTACGTACCGAAAGCGCGCAGCCTCCAGATAAAGCTAGGGTTTGCAAGGCCCTAACAGTTCTGGGAATTAAAACGTGACCCTCACGCATCAACGAGAGGTAAATGTCACAACTGGTTTTAAACATGTATCCTCCTCGATCACGGGAGGTTGGTACGACACCTTCCTTGATTATCTTACCATATGATTTAACATTAGTGAACATGCTTCATGATGTCACTATGTCATATTCAAACTTTAACATTTGCCATATCATGGCATTCTTGAAAACATGACATTTTTAAAACCATGACATTTTAGAACACATGGCATAATATGTAACATGTTATAGCATATCATCACATAACATCATTTAACATCATACAACATAGCATGTACATTTTAACATAGCATATATGAAAATAGTATTTACTATTTTCATACTGTAGGTGAGGTTCGATACTTGCCTGTGATACTATGTCTGGGGTTTCGTTGCTTTAACTCAGATTGCAACCGCAGGTTACCTCCTGCTATTAAAAAGAACATAGGATAAGGATCCTATAAGATATTGGTAACCTGTTCAATATTCTAATTATATGTCCCCCCCCCCCCCCCCCCACACCGGGCTTGATCATTACTAGGTTACTAATCGTAACCCTAGAGTTTGTGGTTAACCAAACTTGATCCATTACTTGTTAGGTTACTTGAGGTAACCTCGGGTATTAAACTCATGTATGTATAGTATCAAGTTACTATTCCTATTATTGGGCCTAATCTTTAGTAACTCGGGTATCTTTCCCGGTTATCATCCGTTAACAACTTGTTACTACACTTTAGCTTTTAAATCCAATTTGGAAAATTGGCTAGAAAATCTTTTGTTTTACTTCAAAATTCGAGGTTTTCAAAGTAAAACTTTATAAAACTCATTTAAGGCTGAAAACTGCTTTTGAAATAGTTTTCATAGTCAAAACAGGAAATGTTGATGTAAAAATACAGTTTTTTCCGTATGTTTGTAGAAAATCCTGTACAGGAATTTCTTGTTCTCTGCACAGTTTTTATAGTTCAGGTTGTATTTAAAAATCCAAATGGAATTTGAAAAACTTGTCTTCACGAAAGTTCTTGCTCTTGAGAAATTCTAAAACTTTCATGTTTTAAGAAAAACCCAGTTCTGCTTGGATTCGTACCAGTTTTAATTTGAAACCCACTGGTCGTGTAAACTAGGTCTGGGCAGTTTAGTCTCGGATTTTCGTAAAAACGGAGTCCATTGGAGCCTCATTTTGCAAATCCATCCACGTTGCCCTCTAGGAAAAACTGTTCTGAACAACTTTTGTGTTTTAAGTTTTGCCTAATTCGGCCTCTAAAGGCCTCAAAATCGGCTTGCCGTAAAACTGGTCAGGATCCACCCGAGCCTGGCAGTTTTTCGGTTTAGAATTCGTTTTACGTCCTAGACGTGGAATCTAGCTCGACCAGCCACCGCGGGAGCCCTAATATCAATCATGCAGTGGTTTCTAACGTTCAATATTCAACATGCAAGCCAATTTGAACAACATTCATAACCATGCAAAATCCTAAGCATTCAATCAAACACAAAGCATGCATATAAAACCACCAACCATAAAATCCTAATTAACCAAGCACATAACCTAAATTTCTTAACTAAGGCAGGGAATTAAAGTGAGCTTATGCTCTTACAAACTTTGCTTGAAATACATTTAAATTTCTCAATTGAAATTTAAATGAAAAGTGTTGGGTTTGAGGGGATTTACCTAGCTTCCACCCAAGGGTTTGGCTTGCTAGATTTGATTCTCCCTTGGTCCCTCCTTGCTGCCACTAGGTCCGGCCCTTTGGCTTGCTTGGCTCCAAACTTTTTCAGCCACTCTAGCACCAAGATCCGGTCACCACAACCTCAAAAATCCGGCCTCCAACTTGGTTAACTCCTCCCTTTTTCCTTTCCCTCTACAGCCGGCCTCTTGGCCAAAAGATTGTCCAAAAATTTTCCAACTCTTTCTTGCTTGCTCTCCACACAAAATCCGACCACCCTAGGCTCTAATCACTCTTGGTTTTGGCAAAATTTCCTTTCTCTCCTTCCTTCTCACTCTCGGTTTTTGGTGAAGAAAATTTGGCAAGGGTTTGGTTGCTTTTCTCTAATTTTTTTGAATTATGGGGTCACCTATTTATAGAGGTGGGGGAAGTTTCAAAAATTGGAATTTGACCCCAAAAAAAACAAGAAATCACACAATGGGAGGGGTATAGGTGGCCGGCCAAGGGGGTTCTAGAACCACCAAAATTACTTTCCAAATTTTTGCTAAATCCTTAATGATGTCATTAATCAAAAGGTGGTGATATCACACTAAGGCTTTGTTTGGCTTTTCCTTAATGTAGTCCACTTTAATTCTAGCACAGATATTTCTAATACTGCTTTCACTAATACACAGTACAATTTAGTACTGTTATTTTAAACTGCAGTACAAAATTCATCTGTGTAGAAATGGACTGTATAAAATTTTTCTTATACAATCAAACTTCTTGGCCAAAGATAACCTAACTAATGTGCTTGATTTTCTATGGTGGTTTTTTGAATCTTAAACATACCATTTTATCCGAAAAAAAATGGTTTTTACACGGTACAATTTTTATACTGAAAAATATTTAACCGTACCGCCTCATTTTCGATTTTTCGGGTCAACCATTGCTTTCTTGTCAATCATTGACTCTCTTGTCAAAATTTGACTATCATGAATTCATGAAATTTCGTCATACCTTTTTACTTAAAAGGCCTATCATGAAGTCTCGTAATTAATTTACTGAGAACTCAATCATATACTGATAAAATCATGAATTTTGTATTAATATTCATAATTTTCATAAAATTGCACATAAACACATAATACGAACTATAAATTTCTTATTTACAAGAAAATTGTGAGTTCGTGAAAATTTCGATTATTACATTAGCTAAGCACATGATCTTTTGAGTTAAAAGATAGAAAAATTATATGATTTTATAGAAAGTCAAAGTTGACCAAGAAGGTCAAAGTTGATCAAGAAAGTCGAAGTTGACCAAGAAGGTCAAAGTTAACCAAGAAAGTCAAAGTTGACCCGAAAAGTCAAAGATTGACTAGAAAAGTCAACTATGTGACGGTAATGAAGTATGTTAAGCAGTATATGAAATGTACTGCAAAAACTATTTTTACGGATAAAATAGCTAGAATTAGATTTAAAACCACCATAGAAAAATCAAGCACATAAAATAGGTTATTAAGGGCCAAAGGGCTTGAAGCAAAAAGAAAAGTTTTTGTACAGTCCAGTTTTAGACAGATGAATTTTGGACTGGAAAACAATATACAATACTATGTATTAATGAACACAGTATTTGCAATATCTGTTTTGGCTCAAAGTTGGATTGTTTATTAAGACACAAAGGCAAACAAGCCTTAAGGTGGATGACATCACCTTATCCACAAATTATGACATCATTATGGATTTAAGTAAAATTTGGAAAGTAATTTGGAGCCTTCTAGACCAAGTATGGCCAGCCACCTCACCCTCCAAAAGTGTAAAAAGTTGATTCTTGGAGGACTATTTTACAAATTTAAAAAGTTTTAAAACCTCTATAAATAGGGGTGCATTTTATTAAAAAAAAAATCAGAAAAATCTAGTGAAGTTCTGCCCATTTTTCTGCTCCAAATCCGATCCTTAGGCAGCCAAGAAAGATAGAACAAAAACCCAAAATCCAAGTGTGGGAATTAGTGGGTGAAGTTCGGATTTCACTTAGGAACCAAGAAAAAGTGTTGGAAAATTTTGGAGTCCAATCTTAGCCAAGTGGCCGGTTGGTGGTGAGCAAGAAAAGGGTGAGAAAAGTGTTTGGGAACTAGGGGGAGTGGTCGGATTTTGGTAGGAAACAGCAACCAAGTGACACATAAATTTTGGGTAGGCTAGGGGGAGACCGGTTGTGCTAGGAACCAAGGAGGAGGAAGAATTTTTGGAGCAAACCCTAATAACATCTCTTAGGGTTTAGAAAGGTAAATCTCCCATAGCCTTAAGCTTTTCAATTTGGTTTCAATTTGAAATTTACATGTATTTCAAGTTGACAATTGTATGAGCATAAGCTCAATTTTTCATTATTTGCCTTAGTCTAGAAAATTAGATATGTGCTTGATTAGATCTAAGGGTGGTTTGGATTTATTAAGTTTTGTATGATTTATTTGATGCTTGATTGATTTATGTGATTTGTATGATAGATGCTTGATAGGGTTGTATGTCCCCTAATAGGATTAAAGTTGATCTAGAATGGTTAATAGGTTGCATGATTAGATTGGATTGAACTATGCAACTTTGAAAAAATTAGGCAAACCCTAAAATTCTAGAAAAGAATAATAGTTTGCATGGCTGTGTTTTAAAATGTGTTTAAAGAAAATTTACGTTAGAAAAAGCGTTGTATGTTGATGTTAGGCTCCCACTGTAGTCGGTTGAGGTAGTGTGCGTGATTAGGACGCAAAACCAAGTTGAACAAGAGAAACTGCCAGATTCGGGTCTAAGCTGTCCAGTTTTCTAAAAACCCGAATTTGGGGCCCTTAGAGGCCGAATCTGGTAAAACCTAAAACATGAAAGTTGTAGAGAAGGGTTTTTCCTAGTAGACAATAGGGACAGTTTTTCAAAATGAGGTTCCAACGGCCTCAGTTTTGGTACAAATCCGAGCCTGACCGTGCCCAGACCCCATGCACGGCCAGGTGATTTCCACAAGATAAACGAGTGGGTTAAATTCCGAACTGGGTTTTGAACAAAACATGAAAGTTTTAGGGTTTTCCAAGATCTAAAACTTTCATGAAGAAAAGTTTTTTAGATTCGATCAAGATTTCTAAATAAAAATTATATTTCAAAAACTGTGCAGTAAACAGGAAATTCCTGCACAGGATTTTTCTAAAACAGTGTAGGAAAAGGGCATTCCTACACATACATCAACAATTGACTATGAAAAACTGTTCCAAAGGCAGTTTTTAGTATTTAATCGCTTTTTGTATTTTAAAACCCAATCATAACCATTTTTATATAACCCACTCATAAGATTTCATGTTTTACAACTAAGGGTTTTTAAAGAAAAACCTAAGTTTTTCTAAAAGTAGAGAAAAAGGGGTTTTTTGGAATCAAATTATCAATTTGGGCCGAAGCCCAAGGGTTATCCGATGTAACCCAATAAAGGACCAAGTCATTTGCTTACAACCCTTAGCTTGAGGGTTACTTACGGGGTTACAAATAGTTACTTAACCCGATCTGGTACAGCTCAGCATCGAACATAGGAGACAAGGTAAGTACAACTCCGCTTACAGCATAGGCTTTTGTTGTATACTTGCCCAAGTATGAATGATATAGATGGGATGTGATTGTATGTTAGATTTGTTTGATATTAGGAAAATGCTTATGAGATGTGATGCAATGACGTTATGTGCTATGATTTCAGTATGACATGATGTATGATATGTTTGTGATGCATTAAGTTATGTTATGAAGCATAATATGATTATATCTCATGAATATGTGACATCATGAAGCATGTTCAATAGTTCTAAAGAAGAGTAAGATCAAACATGAGTTTATGAAAGACAAGTATGATGGCAAGCAAGTTGCCTGTGTCGTACCGACCCGCTCGCAGCTCGGGTTGGACTATGGTTTGAGTTGGAAATGGACTGGCCGCCCCAACCACTGCATAGTTGCACGCCCGGTACGTACACTTATGTAAGGGGCCCATAAGTAAGATAAGCAAGATAAGTAAGTTAAGTATGACAAGCTATTAATGAACAAGTAAGCATAATGAAGCATAACTGGCTCATGCATGATTAGGGCAGAATATGTTATGATTGGTTAAGTTATGTTATGTTGGCTAAGTAGGTTATGTATAGTTTCTTGTTGCGGATAATTATGTTGTACTTGTTGAGCGAAAGCTCACGTGTCTTACGTCTATGTTGTAGGTAAGCAACCTGTTAGCAACTTTTGATACAAGATGACGAGCGGGGTAGGGTGAACTGTGAAGTGAGTGGGATATTTTGCCGCCACGCGTTTTGTTTCTTTTTGTACATTATTTAATATCCGAACTACGAACATCGTTTTATATATTGCTTTCCGATCGTATATCGCCTTTCCGTTCGTACGCACCATATATTAAAAAAAAATTTCCGTTGATTACGCTAAGTAAGTAAGTATGAATGCAATTAAGTATGTATGTATGTATGGTAACGGCCTGTGCTAGGCGGGTCGTTACAGAGTTGGTATCAGAGCGGTTTTCCTGCTATCCCACTTCACAGTCTGCTTGTCATCGCCACCATCATTGTAAGTTAAGTTTTATTTTTTTTAATAGTAAATAATTATTATGCGCCTATGTTATGGTAGACTCGACGACATGGACCCAGCTCTAGTCGACGCGGACCGAGAGGCGACGAGGTCATTCTTTGAGTCATATCTGCTTATGTTCGACGGTACGAGACGTACAGTACCTGTGGCAGCATGGTTGCATGATATGGAGTTGATCTTCTATATCTGTCACATAGAGGCCTGGTTACAGGTCTCTTTAGCTAGCCGGTGTTTCGCCGTGGATGCCCGGATATGGTGGATCACTATAGGTGAGCGACAGCAACCTAATCGCACGTGGGCTCATTTCCGTGCGATAGTGAGCGCCCGGTATGGACCGATGCTGGGCGAGGGGGCGGGCGACCCACTTCGTGATCCTGAGATCTATCATTAGCTATGTAGCTGACTGGCACGCATACCCGCAGGAGTCTATGAGCCATTACTGCCGACGTTTTCAGGAGTCGATGATGCCTTTTATTCCTCAGGAGCTGCGTAGTCCCGAGCTACAGGCGCTAGTGATTCTTAGGAACGGATTGCCGATTCAGATCCGTCAGTATGTTCCTATGCCTATGCTCGGCATGATGATCGGACACATAGTGGATGACATTTTGGGGGCCGAGGCTATCATTCATGCTATGCACGCCCCGGATATGGCAGAGGGCCATCAGGCGCCTGTGGATGATACGGGGGTAGGAGAGCCGGTTTTTGAGGCGGGCCCAATTTTCCCCGAGGACCCGATTCCAGCGGTCCCGATACAGGAGGTGCCACCTCAGAACGCCGAGGACGACATGGCGGCTGATGACTTCGTCCCCGATGATCCCATCGCTGCTCCGGAGGATCATCCGGAGGACCCCCCGATTATTGATATCTCTAGTGACGATGAGGACGATTCAGAGCAAGAGCCAGAGCTGGAGCCCGAGGACGCAGACTGGCTAGAGTATGAGGAGGATTTAGATGATGATCCGGAGGAGATTTTATTTGCGGATGGAGAGGGAGAGTCAGACTCCGACGCATCCTCTGTAGTCACTATAGAGATCATAGACTAGGTTGATTGTATATATATGTACTTTTGATGCTAGACTGATGGGTATTAGCTTATTCTTTTTGATGATAGGCTTGTACATATGTATGATGGTAAAGTGGTAGACACTTCCATCAAAATTTTTGCCCATGTATGGACAGTATGTATAAGATATGTATTTACGGTATTGTAAATATGATGTACATTTTGTACGAATACAAAGAAAAATGAGACAATTCAAGAATGAAGTGTCATGTTACGATGTGATTATGAAAATCATGTTATGTTATGTTATGTAATAAGATACGTATGAATGACATGTTATGCATGAAATACAATGCGATGATACGTCTATAATCGGGTATGATTACTATGACACAAGGTATTGTGGTACAATATGATATTATCTGCATGAAAGAAAGGATATTGATAGTATGGTAATATCTTTTCTTATGATTTTATAGGAATTAGAAATGGTGCGCACGCGTAGAACGGTACCCGCAAACCTTCATGAGCCTGATCTCGCGACCGTTGTAGGGAATTTACAATGACAGTTGCTTGAATAGCAACGTGAAACAGATAGATTGCGAGAGCAGTTGGCTCAAATGAACCAAGGAACCCGGGTGGATGAAGTTCCCCACACCCCGAGATAGTAGCCCCGGTAGCACCTCAGGCACCAGGGGTTCCACCAGAGGTTCCACGGAACTTTGAGGTTCTGTTAGCACCCGTTGGGATTCCTGTGAATCTGCCAACGGTACGGGAGGATTTGCTTTACGAGCTGTAACGCCCCAATCTACGTAGGGCCGTTACCATACATACATGAACTTATATAACTGCTTAAACCTTCTTGGAAAATTGAGAATAAATTTTTTTTTCAAGCTTACATATAAAATAGGGTTGCTTGTATAGAAACTTATCAGGCATACATAATTCTTACAACTTGCTTGAGTCTTTAAATCCTCATATTTTTGTACAACATAGCTTACTTTAAAATATAAGTGTATATATTCTAAACTTAACAGATTTTGCGGAAAATTTTGCGTAGTGGTATCCCACACCGCCCTTCACCCGCCGCATCATCCACCTGGCCCACCAATTAAGCTGCAGGCCTCTTACCTAATATATGAAATATACTGATGAGCTTTCCCTCAGCAAGTACAAATATAATCTCTCAAAATGTAACAATGTCGTGCAACTCATGCATGAATCAATTATGAGTCTTTTATAACCAATCATTGACTTGAACTTATTATCTTGCTTAACATATGGGCCCCTAGTGTACGTACCAAAAGCGCGCAAGCCTCAGAACGTCAGGGTTTACAAGGCCCTTAACCATTCTGGAAAACATGAACATGACCCTTCACGTATCAACGGAAGGTTAATAATCATAAACTTATAACATACATGATCCTCTCGCATCAACGGGAGGTTGGTACGACACCTTACTTGTCTTGGTTTAGTCTTAGTCTTGTTATATTTCCAAGACTAAGAGTCTTTACATGTGATCTTAATAGTCATGATGTACATGAACTAGACATGGCATACTTAATGTATCCTGGCTTAACATGACCTAACATGGCTTATCGTATCATAACATGGCATAACATGACATAACATAACATGGCATAGCATAACATAGCATGACATAGCATAACATGGCATAACGTGTAAACATGTCATATACTTGAAAATAGATTATTATTTTCCATACTGTAGGTGAGGTTTGTACTTACCTCGTCTATTATGTCCACTAATGTGTCGCTCCAAGTCCGGACACAACAGTAGGTTATCTCCTGCTATAAAAAGGACATAAGTAAGGGTTTAAAAATGTTGGGGATCCAACCAACATTCATGCATAACCATAGTTATATGTCCCCTCTCTATATGATATCTTACTGGCCTTAGTCCATAGTTAAACTTGGTATCTTGTTGGGCTACATTGGGTAACCCTGGGCTTTGGCCCAGTCCAATAACCTGGTATCCTTCCAGATTACCGTTCGTTACTGTCGTGTTACTTATCTTTGGCTTTGAAAAATCCAATTTTCCTTTGTCTCGGAAAATTTGGTGAATTCAGTTAAAAATACTTTGCTTAACTTATAAATATTCATGGTTCTTAAAGTGGGGTCTTATAAAATTGTTAAGGGCTAAAAACTGCCATTGGAACAGTTCTCACAGTCAAAACATTGGGGTTGGTGAAAAAACCACAGTTTTCTGCCTTATTTTAGAAAATCCTGTGCATGAGCAGGAATTTCCTGCTTATGTACGGTTTTTCTGAAGATCCTGTGCTGGAATTTCTTTTCCTGCACAGTTTTTAGAATCCAATTTTTACTTTAAAATCTGTTTAGAATTTGATAAAACTTTCTTCATAAAAGTTGTAGATCTCGGATAATACTACAACTTTCATGTTTTGAGGAAAACCCAGTTCGGACTTAATCATGCCCTTATTCCTTGTTGAACTCACCTGGCCTTGCTTAATTCCTGGGCACGGTCAGGCTCAGATTTTCATAAAAAACGAGGCCTTTGGAGCCTTATTTTGAAAAACGGTCTGCGTTGTCCTCTAGGAAAAATCATTATCTACAACTTTGTAGTTTTGAGTTTCTTCAAATTCGGCCTCTAAGGGTCTCAAATTACCATTTCCAGAACGCTGCCCAGTCTTGACCCGAGACTGGCAGTTTCGGTTCTTAAATCCGTTTCTCGTCCTAAAACGCGCACACTACCTCAACCGACCACAGCGGGAGCCTAAAGTCACACATGCAATCGTTTCTAATGTTCCAATCCATCATACACATAATCATACATTCAATATTAAACCTATGGGGACATATAACAAACATGTGGTAAGCATACTTGCAAACATGCAATCAATCACACATAAGCATGCATATCTTGGAATTTAAAACCACCTAGGCACCATGATCAAGCACAACCCTAAAATTTATAAACTAGGGCAGAAAATTAAATTGAGCTTATGCTCTACAATTCCAACATTGAAATACACTTAAATCTCCAAATTGAAGCTTGAATTGAAAAGCCTAAGATCAACGAGGCTTACCTCAGTCAATTCAAGTGGCTTGCTCAACTTTTTCCCCTTTTTCCTAGCACCACCACAACCGGCCCTCTCCTCTAATGAGGCTCCAAAAATTTTTTGAATCTTGCTTGCTGTTTCTACCTCAAAATCCGACTCACCCTTGCACCCAAAATCTCTTGCTCTACTTTTTTTTTTCTTCCTAAAGTTCGGATTTTTAGAGGAAATGGGTGGAGAATTTTTTTGGCATGGTTTTGCTGATTTTTCTGATTTTTTTTGAAGCAAAAACCGACCCCCCCCCCCCCCCCCCCCTCACCCTATTTATAGCTGAAAATTCATTTAATTTTTGGATTTATTTTTAATCCAAAATTTGCTTAGATGCCCTTGGAACAAGAATATTTGCACAAATTTTGCACAAATACCCTCCAAAATGGCCGGCCATATCTAGCTAGGTGTCATCCAAGGAATTTTCCAATTTTCTTTAATCAATTATGATGTCATAAATCCAAGATAAGGTGATGTCATCAAAGTGATGTCATCATAAGGCCTTGTCTGGCTTTTCCTTTAAAATGCAGTCCATTTTTATGCTACACAGATATTTTCAATACTGTTATTAACTAATAACAGTATTTTATACTGTATTATAGTCCAAAATTTATCTGTGTAAAAATGAACTGTATAAAATTTTTCTTATTTCTTGAAACCTTTCTTGCTCTTAATATCCTACTTGGTGTGCTTGATTTTTCTATGGCGGTTTTAAATCTTACTCATGCTATCTTATTTATAAAGACGGTTTTCGTAGTATATTTCCTATACTGCTTATCAACTCTCGGTACCGTCATCTATTTGACCTCTCTGGTCAACCTTTGACTTTTTCGGTCAACTTTGACCTTTTCGGTCAAGCTTTGACCAACATGAAATCATAGGATTTTTCTTCCCTTTTTGCTCACAGGTCGTATGCTTGGCTAAGCAAACTGCTTAATTATTGAGTCTCATAGCTAATTAAATGAGAACTCAAACATTTACTGATAAAATTATGAATTTCGCATTGATATTCACAATTTTCATAAAACATCACAAAAACACATAATATGAACATAGATTTCTTATGTATCAGGAAATCACGAGTCCATGTAAATTTTCGGATATTACACGAGCGCTTTAGGCGGATGAAGGCGTCGGAATTCGAGGGACCAATGGATTCGATAGCCGCCGATAATTAGCTGATCGATATCCAAGTCATCTTTGATTTCATGAGACTTTCAGAACAGGAGAAGGTTCTGTGTACTTCCTTCGCTCTCAAGAAAGACGCGAGGCATTGGTGGATGACCGTTCAAATACGCTGAGATGTCACGACCATGAGCTGGCAGGATTTCGTTATGGAATTTCGGAACATGTTTTATAATAGGGAGATCCTAGCAGCCCAGCAGGACGAGTTTTCCAGTCTGAGGCAAGGGTCGATGACTGTAATGGAGGCAGTCAAGAAATTTGAGCAGTTAGCCCGGTTGTGCCCTGAGTTGGTGCCCAACGAGACTGAAAAGGTCAGGCGAATGATGAAGATGTTTCGCACCAACATCGCCAAGCAAGTAAGTGCTGGCAGTAGCCCACCTATCCTGGTATCCGACTGTGTGAGTCGAGCCATAAGAGCAGAATATTGGATTAACCAGGACAAGGAAGCAAAGGCTCAGATTTTTAAGGCGAGGAAAGAAGAGAAAGTTGTGGTAAAGCCAACGCAGCCCCGGCAAGCACTTGAAGCGACCCAGAGAGGCCCGATGAGTAGCCCTGCCCAAGGTTCCAAACATTTTGGGAGGAACAAGAGAAAAGGAAATTTCTCTGGCCCAGGTCCACAAAGGAATTTCCCTCAGAAGAAGAACTTTAGAGGAAATGAGGGAAACAGTGCTGAGTACCTGGTGTGCGCCAAATGTGGAAAGAAACACCTGGGAATGTGCAGAGTGGGATCTAATGCTTGTTTCTTATGTGGCAAGGAAGGGCATTATGCGAGGAACTGCACCTTAAACAATCAGGGTCAGAACCCTTTTTATCCAAGCCGGAACCCCAACAGCCAGTTGCATGCCGTCCAAGCGAGGCTTGAAGGACCCTCAATCACTCAAGGTAGATTGGAGGCTCCTGAACCCCAAGCCCGAATATATGCCTACACGAAGGGAGATGCTGAAGCTGGAACTCCACATGTGGTGACAGGTCAGATTTCTATCGCCACTCATAATGCTGTTGCCTTGTTTGATTCTGGTGCTACGCATTCATTTGTGTCACTAGAGTTTGTCCAGAAGTTAGAAATAGGTGTGGATAAGTTAGAGCAGCCTTTCAAAACCTCTTTGCCTTCCGGAGAAATTTTGTGGTCCAATTTTTGGATCCGAAATATTTCCATCATTCTCTGTAACAGAGAATTTTTTGTAGATCTCATCGCAATCAAGCTTCAAGATTTCGATGTGATCTTAGGGATGGATTTCTTAGGAAAATACGACGCCAAGATTGACTTTCGAAGACGTTGTGTTACGTTCAACCCCTACGGCAAAGAAGAGTTCACCTTTTACGTACAGACTCAACACTCAGCAACCCGACTGATTTCAGCAATGAAGGCGTGGAAAATGTTAGCTAATGGTTGTCAAGGATATTTAGCTAACATAGTGGACAAGGATCGAGAAGTAGAATTGACACCGGAAGATGTTTCCATTATAAAGGAGTATGTGGATGTCTTTCCGGAGGAACTACCAGGACTCCCGCCGGAACGCGAAATCTCGTTCATAATCGAATTACTGCCTGGAGCCGCACCGATATCGAAAGCACCCTACCGTATGGCACCTGCCGAGCTTAGGGAACTCCAAGTGCAGTTACAGGAACTGCTTGACAAGGGATTTATACGACAAAGCTTTTCCCCATGGGGAGCACCTGTACTATTCGTCAAGAAGAAAGATGGATCTTTGCGCATGTGTATTGACTACCGTGTGCTAAAAAAGATTACGATCAAGAACAAGTATCCCCTTCCGAGGATTGACGATCTCTTCGATCAACTCAGAGGAGCGGTAGTGTTTTTGAAGGTCGACTTACGTTCAGGCTATCATCAGCTTAGGATTAAAGAGTAAGATATCTCCAAGACGGCTTTTCGAACACGTTACGGGCATTATGAGTTTTTGGTTATGCCATTTGGATTAACCAATGCCCTAGCTGTATTTATGGACCTGATGAACCGAGTGTTCAAGGAATATTTGGATAAGTTCGTTATCGTCTTTATTGATAATATTTTAATTTATTCAAGGTCCAAGGAGGAACATGAGCATCACCTTAGGTTGGTGATGGAAAAGTTGAGACGGAATCAGCTGTATGCCAAATTCACAAAATGTGAATTTTGATTGGAGAAAGTTCATTTCTTGGGTCACGTGGTGTTAAAGGAAGGAATTTCCGTAGATCCTGCTAAGGTAGAGGCGGTCAGTACATGGCCAGCGCCTAAGAATGTTACGGAAATAAGGAGCTTTCTTGGATTAGCTGGATACTACCGACGGTTCGTTGAGGGATTTTCCAAGATTGCTGCACCCCTCACCACTCTTACCAGAAAAGGACAGAATTTTGAATGGACCCAGAAATGTGAGGAGAATTTCCAAGAGCTCAAGAGGAAGCTGACAAGTGCACCTGTGCTGATAATTCCTGATGTAGATGCAGGAAATTTCGTGATCTACAGCGACGCTTCGAAAAGTGGATTAGGAGCTGTTCTGATGCAAAATGGGAAGGTAGTAGCCTACGCATCTCGTCAATTAAAGATTCACGAAAGGAATTATCACACTCATGATTTGGAGCTCGCGGAGGTAGTTTTCGCACTCAAGATTTGGAGACACTATTTGTACGGAAATAAATGCGAAATCTACACCGATCATCAGAGCCTTAAGTTTATCTTCACTCAGAAGGAGCTCAACATGAGACAGCGTAGATGGCTGGAGCTCGTAAAGGATTACGATTGCGAGATCCTTTACAACCCTGACAAGGCGAATAAAGTAGCAGACACTCTAAGTAGGAAATCTGTAGGCATGCTGATGTCTATCGAAGCGTTTCCTAAGCCACTACAAAGGGAAGTTTCTGAGTTCAACTTGGAAATGTTAACGGGGAAATTGTCCTCGCTATCCATCCAGTCCGACATGCTGGAATCCATTAAGTCACACCAAGAAAAAGATTCCTTTTTGCTAAAAACGCAGCTTTTTGGCAAAAAGAGCAATGAGTTTAGGATCTCTGCGGATGGTGTCATCTATTTCAAGGAAAGGATTTGTGTTCCTGACTTAGAAGTTTTAAAGGATCAGATTTTGTCGGAAGCACATATGACACCATACTCAGTACATCCAGGAGCTTCCAAGATGTACAAGGACCTCCGAGAGAACTATTAGTGGCCAAATATGAAGAACGAGGTTGCAGAATTCGTGTCGAAATGCCTAACTTGTCAGAAAGTTAAGGCTGAATATCGACATCCTGGTGGAGAATTACAGAAAATAGAGCTTCCTAAATGGAAATGGGAGCAAATTACTATGGATTTCATAGTAGGACTACCCAGGACGTCAAGTGGGAATGACATGATTTGGGTTATCGTGGATAGATTAACCAAATCAGCTCACTTTATTGCAATTAAGGCTACCTTTTCAGTGGAGAAATTGGCCGAAATTTTCGTATCCTAGATCTCAGATTTCATGGAGTGCCAAAATCGATCATCTCGGATCGTGATGGACGTTTCACCTCTCGATTTTGGATTAGTGTTCACAATGCCATTGGGTCGAAATTGAAGTTCAGTACGGCATTTCACCCCCAAACTGACGGTCAATCGGAACGGACCATCCAGACACTGGAAGACATGCTGAGGTCATGTGTGCTGGATTTCAAATGAAATTGGGATCAAAAGCTGCCATTGATCGAATTCTCCTACAACAACAGTTATCACGCTTCAATTGGTATGGCTCCATTTGAAGCACTATATGGAATGATTCTTATCTTACGCCCTATTTGAAAACAGGAATATAACCTGTTGTCGTGCTTTGCTGGAATGATAGCAAATGTGTGCACTAGTTTGAAAAAAAAATTATTAAGCCAAATATTTGATATAATTATAACGTGAAATATATTCTTCTTTGCTAATCAACGATTATTATAATATTTGATACAATTATTAAATTTTTTGATAATATTTTATTCAATTCAGTGAAACATTATGTCAGTTCTGGTGATTTCATTGGGAAAAAAAATGTTTAAAGCAAAAATGTGACAATACAATTTAGAAAAAAGGGTAAGATAGGAATTCCCAATGTTTATGAGGATTAAACCTGATCAAAACCACATAAAAAAAAGGTTAAAACTGATTTCGCGATAAGTTATTTTTCTTAAGTAAATACTATAGACTTCTAAAAAAGACAAAGAGAAAGCAATCAATCTACTGAAAGGGGAAGAAAAGTAAGAAGACATTTGACATAGTAGTTTTGTTCATATCTGTTTTAGTTGCAATAATCATGTATTGTTAATTTAATGTCGTACATATATTAGTTCTCTTTTTAAGATCTTGTCGTTTTCTCTGAACGTTATCGTTTTTTAGATTTGCGTTTTTAGGTTATGATGCAGATTTTGTTGAGGTGCTGTCACTTACTCTCATTGATATGTGTGTGTACATATATATATATTTACTTACAACAATTAGCAAAGGAGGCGTGGTCTTCCCTCTTCTATATATCTTATAGATTTACAGATATAAATATAGACTAGATATTTTTTGTGGTATATTTAACTAGAAAAAAAAAAAGACGTTACTAAAAAAATTTATACAGTTAAAAGACGTGACAATATTAGCTATATTCGCTGTGAAAAGTGGAAGCCAACAATGGGTAAGTGGAATTCATTAAACAAATCTGCAAAATAAAACTAGTTACTGTAGCTAAAGTGTAGATTAGTACAACCAGATATGATATAAAATATTCAAACACACGACAGAAATGTGAAATTTGCAAGCCTATATATATATATATATATATATATATTACATACAAATGACATTATCAAAATAAGAAAAACGAGTGGTGAATTTTTCTCTCTGTCGAATCGACAGCCACAGTAAAGGAGATTGATTATTGAGAGCATTTGGTTAGTATTTTAGTCAAAATTTAAAATAAGAAAAATTATCAAAATAAGAAAAACGGGTGGTGAATTTTTCTCATCCGAAATTATAGATCCACCCCTCAAGCTTTAGAGCTATTCCTCTTAATCCTCTAAGAATTTCATTAAGTTTTGATTAAGAATTTATGCGTATTTCAAGCTTGGGTTGTAAGAGCATAAGCTCATAAGTTTTATGTTGCTCTGTGTTATGGTATTATATGATTAGTACTGTAATAACAGAAATGTTTACGGACTCATAATTTCCTTATATGTAAAGGAATTTAAGTCCGTACTATATGTTTATATGATGCTTCATAAAAATTATGAATATCAATTTAAAATTAATAATTTTGTTATCAGTATATATTTGAGTTATCGTTTAATTAGCTATGAAACTCAACAATAAGTTTATTATGTCAAGAATGAGGCCTTGTGGTAAAAAGGCAAAATCATGATTTATGTTTTTATTCTGGCTTAAGTATGACCAGAATAACTCATGACATGCATAAGACGGTACTGTAGTATAATAAACAGAATTGAAATTATACTGTAGTCGACCGTCATTACCGATGCAAAGTTAAGAATAAGGTATGGGATTGCTTTAGAAAAATAAGGAATAATATTTGGAGCAATGAGGACTAAGTAGTTTTATGTCCTAAGAAAAATCCATACGTGGTCTAGTTAAATGTAGATGAATTCTGGACTGCAGTTCAGTATGACTGTACTATTTATAGTTAAAACAACATTTGTAATATCTACACCAGTAAGAAAATGGACTGCATATTAGGAGGGAATGCCAAACATGGCATTACTTAGAGGCTAAGTAAGTAAAGATAATTATGTGAATTTTGGGATTTTTGGAAATTGGAAGGAATTATCTGGAAGATTTTGATTGGATAATTTAGTGATAACTTTGAAGAGATTTCTTGGGCTCCAAGGATTCCTCATGGCCGGCCACCTAAAGGGGATTTATGAGCAAATATTTTGTTTTTAGGGGTTAATATGCACTTTTAAGAATAAAAATAATTGTTGGAAATTCAAGAATTTTCACCTATAAATAGGTGATGTGGGTTTGCATGTGGACCATTTACTTAAGCCTAAAAGTTTTTAGTTCTCTCCGAACCTTCCTCTAGCCCGTAGGAACTGAACAATGAGAGACAGAAAGAGAGAGGGGGATGGCCGGTTCCTATGGTGGAGAGTGGAGCAAGAATATTTTCTCCTGCAAGGATCTAGAACCACTCTTGTAAATGCTTTAGAGGTATAATCTCAACCCTCTAACTAAGAATTTCATTAAGTTGGTTTATGAGATTAATGTATATTTCAAGCAATGGATTGTAAGAGCATAAGCTCATGCTTCTTATGTAATGGTTTTTGATGATTGGTTATGCTAGATCTATGCTTAGGTTGATTTGGTTGATAGATCATAGCATATGCTTGAATTTTGCTCTAGAATGAGTTTATGGTTATGATTGCTCATCAAGTATTTGGGAATATGCCTTCACATGCTTGAATATGGATGGTTTGTGAATGATGGTTATGTGGATAATCTAAGTATGATGGTTATGGAATTTAATCTAAAAACACAATTTGGTAAACTAGAAAGTTATCAAATGTTGTGTTTTTCATGAATATGAATAAGTGAGTTATGGATTGTTAAGGATGTACAGGCAATGTACACGACCATAATTTTCAATAGGAGAAACAAGCAAGTTAAAGACAAAAAACAAAAGTTGTAAATTTTGATGAGATCTACAACTTTTATGAGAAAAATTTTTCAAATTCTAAACCGATTTAAAGACAAAATTGGATTTTCAAAACTGTATAGGGTACAGGAAATTCCAACATAGGATTTTTAAAACTGTGCATGGTACAGAAAATTCCTGCACATGCCCCTTCATTCAAACTACAAGGCTATTTTCAAAAGTAGTTTTTAAAGTTTTATGATTTTATAATTCTGATTAAAAAGAAATCACGGTTTTGCAAAGAAAACAGTTTTAAAAGGTTTTAAAAATTCTATAAGTGGTTTTAAAAGGTAATTTTAAGTATTAAATCAAGATAATACTTGAAATTATAAAAACAAGGTATTTTTAAGAAAATGAGAGAAGGTCCAAGATTTGTTAAATAATAATAGTTTTATGACAAAGGATAGTCATATAGGATATCGACTTGTTATGATAAGGTTTGTATCCCTGATTACAAATGATAATCAGATTGGATACCAACATTATATTTTATGGCTAGTTGAGTTATGTGGTAGAACGATTCTTACATTCTATTTGTAAACCGGAATATAACCTATTGCTTCGCCTTTTTGTATGATAGGACAAGAGCTTAGAACAACTTGTAACTACAAACATCACCTACAGTGTGAAAAATAGTAAATTATTTTCAAGCATGACATGTTTACATGTATGCCATGATATGTCCTGTTTATGTATATGACATGTTTTTAACGTTATGCCATGAGCATGTATATGCTATGTTTTACAATAATGCCACACTTTACTATTATGCCATAATTTATGATAATACCATGTTTAAAATAGTGCCATGTTTTATAAACATGCCACAAGTTGTTTCATGCCATTGATCTTTATGTCATACCATATTCATGTATTACATATATCATGACTAATAAGATCACAAGTTAAGAATCTTAATCTTCAAATTACTCTTTGTTAAAGACTACACGTGGAAGCATGATTTTAAGCATCCTCATCAAGAGTTAAATAACAAGGCTATGACTAAACCAAAACTAGTAAAGTGTCGTACCAACTTCTTACAGATCGTGGAGGATTATGTATGTTTATAAAGAAAATTTCTCAGACCTTTCATATATCGTGAAGTATATGATTCCCATAATTGTTAGGAACCTTGCAAACCCTAACTTTTTGTGGATTGCGCGTATTTGGTACGTACACAAAAAAGGCCCAAATACTAAGCAAGATAATAAGTCCAAAATGGAGCATAAGAGATTCATAATTGATCATAAATGATTCATGCATAAGTTGCACGATATTTATTATGTTTTGTGAGATTAAGTTTGTACTTGACAAGCATAAACTCATTCGTATATTTCATACTGTAGGTAAAAAGCCTACAGCTTAATTGGTGGACTATAAAGATGATGCGGCAAGTGAAGGGTGGTGTAAGATACCACTACACAAATTTTTCTACAAGCTCTTTTGAACCAAAATATATATATATATATATATATATATATATATATAAATTATGTTATACTATATAAATGATGTTTGAAGACTTTAGTGAAATGTAAGGAGTATGTATATCTTTATATTTTGGAAAACAAATAATATGTATGCACAGAAAGTTTACCTGTATGGATTAGTCTATTTATATGGTGTTTAAAAAAAATTATTCTAAAATTTTCAGTAAGCTTAAGTATTTAAGACCGAGATTTAATTTAAGTAAACATAGTAACGGCCCTATGTAGGTCGGGACGTTACAATGAGTGCTCACTATGTGTTTGTGATTATGCTTTCACATGTTTAATTATGGATATTTTATGTATGATGGTTATGTGAATACTTTGTGTATGTTGGTTAAAAAATTAAACTAAAAACACAATTTGATAAATAAATAAGTTATCAATATTGTGTTTATCAGAAACATTTTGACTGTTTGAGGTAGTGTGCATGGATTTTAAGCAAGAATCAACAAAATATAAACTGTTGGTTTTTGAAAATAATTGGGACAGTTTTTTGGAAACGCAATTTTGAGCCCCTTAAAGACCGAATTTGGAAAAAGTTATAACTATAAAGTTGTAGATCACAAAAAATTCTAGGGGTATTCATGGACAAATTTTGAAAAAAGGGCTCTAAAGGCCTTTATTTTTATAAGTATTCAAAACTAGTCGGTCCAAGTACTATACACGGCCAGATCATTTCAAGGGGAAAACGAGAAAGTTAAAGTGAGATTTAAGCTTCAAGTAAAACATGAAAGTTGTAGTTCTCGATGAGATCTACAACTTCTATGTAGAAAACTTTTTCAAATTCTAAACCAATTTAAAGATAAAATTAGATTTTTAAAATTGTATATGATACAGGAAAATTCCTGCACTTATACATTCAAGCAAATTAAAGGGTGTTTTGAAATCATTTTTTAAGGTTTTATGACTTCTTTAAACAGAAACTATGATTTTATGAAAATAGTTTCGAAAAGGTTTAAATCCATTTGAATTTTACAAGTGAATTTTAATACATATTAATAATATTATGTCTTATAGAAGGCAATTTCATGAAATTCCAAGTATTTGTGTTAAAAAATACTTGATTTGTAAAGTTAAGATATTTTTAAGTAAACAAGATATTTTAAAGAAAAAGGAAAAAAAATAGACTAAGTCTAAGTTACTTAAGAATATAGCAACAATTCTATGATTACCAATGGTAATCGGATTGGATACCAATTTGTTTTGTCAGGATTTGTATCTATGATTACCAATATTAATCGGATTGGATACTGATCTAGTATGTTGTGGTTTGTAGTAAGATCGAATGATTCTTATCTTACGCCCTATTTAAAAACAGGAATATAACCTGTTGTCGTGCTTTGCTGGAATGATAGCAAATGTGTGCACTAGTTTGAAAAAAAAATTATTAAGCCAAATATTTGATATAATTATAACGTGAAATATATTCTTCTTTGCTAATCGACGATTATTATAATATTTGATACAATTATTAAATTTTTTGATAATATTTTATTCAATTCAGTGAAACATTATGTCAGTTCTGGTGATTTCATTGGGGAAAAAAAATGTTTAAAGCAAAAATGTAACAATACAATTTAGAAAAAAGGGTAAGATAGGAATTCCCAATGTTTATGATCAGGATTAAACCTGATCAAAACCACATAAAAAAAAGGTTAAAACTGATTTCGCGATAAGTTATTTTTCTGAAGTAAATACTATAGACTTCTAAAAAAGACAAAGAGAAAGCAATCAATCTACTGAAAGGGGAAGAAAAGTAAGAAGACATTTGACATAGTAGTTTTGTTCACATCTGTTTTAGTTGCAATAATCATGTATTGTTAATTTAATGTCGTACATATATTAGTTCTCTTTTTAAGATCTTGTCGTTTTCTCTGAACGTTATCGTTTTTTAGATTTGCGTTTTTAGGTTATGATGCAGATTTTGTTGAGTTGCTGTCTCTTACTCTCATTGATATGTGTGTGTACATATATATATATTTACTTCTGGTGAAGTACAACAATTAGCAAAGGAGGCGAGGCCTTCCCTCTTCTATATATCTTATAGATTTACAGATATAAATATAGACTAGATATTTTTTGTGGTATATTTAACTAGAAAAAAAAAAAGACGTTACTAAAAAATTTATACAGTTAAAAGACGTGACAATATTAGCTATATTCGCTGTGAAAAGTGGAAGCCAACAATGAGTAAGTGAAATTCATTAAACAAATCTGCAAAATAAAACTAGTTACTGTAGCTAAAGTGTAGATTAGTACAACCAGATATGATATAAAATATTCAAACACACGACAGAAATGTGAAATTTGCATGCCTATATATATATATATATATATATATATTACATACAAATGACATTATCAAAATAAGAAAAACGAGTAGTGAATTTTTCTCTCTGTCGAATCGACAGCCACAGTAAAGGAGATTGATTATTGAGAGCATTTGGTTTAAAATAAGAAAAATTATCAAAATAAGAAAAACGAGTGGTGAATTTTTCTCTCTGTCGAATCGACAGCCACAGTAAAGGAGATTGATTATTGAGAGTATTTGGTTAGTGTTTTAGTCAAAATTGGCGGCCTCCAAACGGACACATGTATTTTGTGTCTAAAAATCAAATGGTGGATCGGATAAACTTGAGATATATGTTATTTCCTTCTCCAAAAGTGTATAAAAGGAAGCTAACCACGTCATGTTCTCGCCACTGAGTACTAAAGAGTTCTTGTCTATTCTTTTCTCACAAAACAAACTTTAAAAATATAAAAATAAAAAAAATTGAGAGAAAAAAAAAGTTCAAAAAACAAAGTTGATCCATATCTCCATGGCACTTCTTCATCAATATGTTTCCCTTTCTGCTAGTTGCGTCAGTTTTAAAAGTAGACAGCAAGTGTCGGCAGCTCCAATTTCAAAAGCAAGATTCATCGGAAGGGGAACTGCTTCTTCATGTCCAGTTCAATGCTTGGCTTCTGATACCAATGTGTTTGATGAGAAAAGTATTGGTCGAAGATCTGCAAACTATCAACCCCCAATTTGGCATTTTGACTACGTGCAATCTCTTGGAAGCAAATACAAGGTAAACTTTCTAATATGAAGATAATTGTTAGATTCTTATGTTATATTATTTTGAAGCCTGCATACAGAAATGATACTTTTATTGCCATAATGGACTCAATTCTCGTCACCTCAGTCAACTATTTTTCCAGTGAAAATGTTGATGAAATTTATCATGTTCAACGAATATGCAAGTATTATTGAAAAATTATTAACGTTATCATCTACAGGGTATATATATGTATATAAGCCAATGTACACTCTTGTCTTCCTAATCACACAAAAATCATCATTAATCTCATATTTAGTTAAAACAAAACATTGGAAAAGATACGTATCCGATATCTAAAAGAAATTATGGTTTCTTTGAGAGAGAAAACCCCAAGACAATATCTATGATATTCTACAACTTGCCGTGTTGAATGTAATCTTTCTTTATTCTGGAAACATTTGTTTTTTCGGATACTAGACCAAGTTGCCTTAAAATCATAACCACAGTTTCTTTTAGACAGTTTTCTAAAACATACCTTTCTATTCTTATATTGTCGATTCTCTTGCTTTATCGTAGTTGTGGTTTCCATTTGGAAGCAGTAGATAGATTAATATTTGCGATCAAATTGGATATTGTAGGAACGAACATATGGGGAGCGAGTAGAGAACCTGAAAGAAGAGGTAAGGGCAATGTTTAAGAAGCTGGAAAATGATCAGTTAGCTCAACTTGAGCATGTAGATATACTACAGAGACTTGGACTGTCTTACCACTTTGGGGATGAAATAAAGGCATATTACAAGGAATATTCACCAACAGTTCCTGTAATAATATTTGGAAGGAGAAAACTCTGTATGCCATGTCTCTCGAATTCAGACTCCTTCGGCAACATGGATATTCAGTGCCTCCAGGTACGGTAGTGTGTATTGGTCGATGAAAAACCGAAGGAAAAAAAAAAAAACCATGTAATTTGGAGCAAAGTTTTAGTGTTAGTCCTATCATCTCATGAAAATTTATGAACTAATATATATATTTAATAATATGCTATTTTGACTACAGAAGTTTTCAGTTCTTTCAAAGATGAAACGGGGAAATTCATGGCTTCCATGGGTGACGATACTATGGAAATTCTATCTTTGTATGAAGCTTCATTTCTTATGACAGAAGGTGAAAGTATTTTGGAGGAAGCAAGAGATTTCACGATCAACGCGCCTCGAGGAATACATAGAGAAGAATGAGTTAGATCAAAATGATCATCTTTCTTTGTTAGTGACTCATGCATTGGAGCTTCCACTACACTGGCGAATGCTACGGTTGGAGACCCGGTGGTTCATTGATGTGTATGAGAGGAAGAAAGACATGAATTCTTCATTGCTTGAGCTTGCTAAAATGGACTTCAACATTGTCCAATCTACACACCAAGAAGATCTGAAATACGTGTCCAGGTATGTGGCGACGACTTTAGTACAACCAAATTTAATCAAACATTCATGTTGATAACAATATTTTCTATTGGTGATAACTTTAAATTTGTTTGTTTCTTTTTCTCTATTGACTTATACACATCTTACGTAAATTAAGGTGGTGGAGAAACACTGGCCTTGGAGAAAAGTTGGACTTTGCAAGGGATAGGTTGATGGAGAATTTCTTATGGACGGTTGGAGTTGTGTTTGAGCCTGAATTTGGATATTGTAGAAGAATGTTAACCAAAGTAAATGCCCTGATTACAGTAATCGACGACATATATGATGTGTATGGTACACTCGATGAATT
>CM046362.1:19040172-19082422 GCA_025413025.1 Ficus hispida | reverse complement strand
TATGGTGTCGACCTGGCTTGGGAAGTCGGGGCGTCACAATTATAACGTGAAATATATTCTTCTTTGCTAATCAACGATTATTATAATATTTGATACAATCATTAAATTTTTGATAATATTTTATTGAATTCAGTGAAACATTATGTCAGTTCTGGTGATTTCATTGGGAAAAAAAAATGTTTAAAGCAAAAATGTAACAATAAATTTAGAAAAAAGGGTAAGATAGGAATTCCCCAATGTTTATGGGGATTAAACCTGATCAAAACCACATAAAAAAAAGGTTAAAACTGATTTCGCGATAAGTTATTTTTCTTAAGTAAATACTATAGACTTCTAAAAAAGACAAAGAGAAAGCAATCAATCTACTGAAAGGGAAGAAAAGTAAGAAGACATTTGACATAGTAGTTTTGTTCATATCTGTTTTAGTTGCAATAATCATGTATTGTTAATTTAATGTCGTACATATATTAGTTCTCTTTTAAGATCTTGTCGTTTTCTCTGAACGTTATCGTTTTTTAGATTTGCGTTTTTAGGTTATGATGCAGATTTTGTTGAGTTGCTGTCACTTACTCTCATTGATATGTGTGTGTACATATATATATTACTTCTTAAGTACAACAATTAGCAAAGGAGGCGTGGTCTTCCCTCTTCTATATATCTTATAGATTTACAGATATAAATATAGACTAGATATTTTTTGTGGTATATTTAACTAGAAAAAAAAAAGACATTACTAAAAAAATTTATACAGTTAAAAGACGTGACAATATTAGCTATATTCGCTGTGAAAAGTGGAAGCCACAATGAGTAAGTGAAATTCATTAAACAAATCTGCAAAATAAAACTACTTACTGTAGCTAAAGTGTAGATTAGTACAACCAGGTATGATATAAAATATTCAAACACACGACAGAAATGTGAAATTTGCAAGCCTATATATATATAATATATATATATATATATATTACATACAAATGACATTATCAAAATAAGAAAAACGAGTGGTGAATTTTTCTCTCTGTCGAATCGACAGCCACAGTAAAGGAGATTGATTATTGAGAGCATTTGGTTTTTTAAAATAAGAAAAATTATCAAAATAAGAAAAACGAGTGGTGAATTTTTCTCATCCGAAATTATAGATCCACCCCTCAAGCTTTAGAGCTATTCCTCTTAATCCTCTAAGAATTTCATTAAGTTTTGATTAAGAATTTATGCGTATTTCAAGCTTGGGTTGTAAGAGCATAAGCTCATAATTTTTATGTTGCCCTGTGTTATGGTATTATATGATTAGTACTGTAATAACAGAAATTTTACGGACTCATAATTTCCTTATATGTAAAGGAATTTAAGTCCGTACTATATGTTTATATGATGCTTCATAAAAATTATGAATATCAATGTAAAATTAATAATTTTGTTATCAGTATATATTTGAGTTATCGTTTAATTAGCTATGAAACTCAACAATAAGTTTATTATGTCAAGAATGAGGCCTTGTGGTAAAAAGGCAAAATCATGATTTATGTTTTTATTCTGGCTTAAGTATGACCAGAATAACTCATGACATGTATAAGACGGTACTGTAGTATAATAAACAGTATTGAAATTATATTGTAGTCGACCGTCATTACCGATGCAAAGTTAAGAATAAGGTATGGGATTGCTTTAGAAAAATAAGGAATAATATTTGGAGCAATGAGGACTAAGTAGTTTATGTCCTAAGAAAAATCCATACGTGGTCTAGTTAATGTAGATGAATTCTGGACTGCAGTTCAGTATGACTGTATTATTTATAGTTAAAACAACATTTGTAATATCTACACCAGTAAGAAAATGGACTGCATATTAGGAGGGAATGCCAAACATGGCATTACTTAGAGGCTAAGTAAGTAAAGATAATTATGTGAATTTTGGGATTTTGGAAATTGGAAGGAATTATCTGGAAGATTTTGATTGGATAATTTAGTGATAACTTTGAAGAGATTTCTTGGCTCCAAGGATTCCTCATGGCCGGCCACCTAAGGGGATTTATGAGCAAATATTTTGTTTTTAGGGGTTAATATGCACTTTTAAGAATAAAAATAATTGTTGGAAATTCAAGAATTTTCACCTATAAATAGGTGATGTGGTTTGCATGTGGACCATTTACTTAAGCCTAAAAGTTTTTAGTTCTCTACGAACCTTCCTCTAGCCCTAGGAACTGAACAATGAGAGACAGAAAGAGAGAGGGGGATGGCCGGTTCCTATGGTGGAGAGTGGAGCAAGAATATTTTCTCCTGCAAGGATCTAGAACCACTCTTGTAAATACTTTAGAGGTATAATCTCAACCCTCTAACTAAGAATTTCATTAAGTTGGTTTATGAGATTAATGTATATTTCAAGCAATGGATTGTAAGAGCATAAGCTCATGCTTCTTATGTAATGGTTTTGATGATTGGTTATGCTAGATCTATGCTTAGGTTGATTTGGTTGATAGATCATAGCATATGCTTGAATTTTGCTCTAGAATGAGTTTATGGTTATGATTGCTCATCAAGTATTTGGGAATATGCCTTCACATGCTTGAATATGGATGGTTTGTGAATGATGGTTATGTGGATAATCTAAGTATGATGGTTATGGAATTTAATCTAAAAACACAATTTGGTAAACTAGAAAGTTATCAAATGTTGTGTTTTTCATGAATATGAATAAGTGAGTTATGGATTGTTAAGGATGTACAGGCAATGTACACGCCATAATTTTCAATAGGAGAAACAGCAAGTTAAAGACAAAAAACAAAAGTTGTAAATTTGATGAGATCTACAACTTTATGAGAAAAAATTTTCAAATTCTAAACCGATTTAAAGACAAAATTGGATTTTAAAACTGTATAGGTACAGGAAATTCCAACATAGGATTTTTAAAACTGTGCATGGTACAGAAAATTCCTGCACATGCCCCTTCATTCAAACTACAAGGCTATTTTCAAAAGTAGTTTTTAAAGTTTTATGATTTTATAATTCTGATTAAAAAGAAATCACGGTTTTGCAAAGAAAACAGTTTTAAAAGGTTTTAAAAATTCTATAAGTGGTTTTAAAAGGTAATTTTAAGTATTAAATCAAGATAATACTTGAAATTATAAAAACAAGGTATTTTTAAGAAAATGAGAGAAGGTCCAAGATTTGTTAAATAATAATAGTTTTATGACAAAGGATAGTCATATAGGATATCGACTTGTTATGATAAGGTTTGTATCCCTGATTACAAATGATAATAATTATTTTTTTATTGTTATTGTAAACGATTCTACATTTGTAAACCGGAATATAACCTATTGCTTCGCCTTTTTGTATGATAGGACAAGAGCTTAGAACAACTTGTAACTACAAACATCACCTACAGTGTGAAAAATAGTAAATTATTTTCAAGCATGACATGTTTACATGTATGCCATGATATGTCCTGTTTATGTATATGACATGTTTTTAACGTTATGCCATGAGCATGTATATGCTATGTTTTACAATAATGCCACACTTTACTATTATGCCATAATTTATGATAATACCATGTTTAAAATAGTGCCATGTTTTATAAACATGCCACAAGTTGTTTCATGCCATTGATCTTTATGTCATACCATATTCATGTATTACATATATCATGACTAATAAGATCACAAGTTAAGAATCTTAATCTTGAAATTACTCTTTGTTAAAGACTACACGTGGAAGCATGATTTTAAGCATCCTCATCAAGAGTTAAATAACAAGGCTATGACTAAACCAAAACTAGTAAAGTGTCGTACCAACTTCTTACAGATCGTGGAGGATTATGTATGTTTATAAAGAAAATTTCTCAGACCTTTCATATATCGTGAAGTATATGATTCCCATAATTGTTAGGAACCTTGCAAACCCTAACTTTTTGTGGATTGCGCGTATTTGGTACGTACACAAAAAAGGCCCAAATACTAAGCAAGATAATAAGTCCAAAATGGAGCATAAGAGATTCATAATTGATCATAAATGATTCATGCATAAGTTGCACGATATTTATTATGTTTTGTGAGATTAAGTTTGTACTTGACAGCATAAACTCATTCGTATATTTCATACTGTAGGTAAAAAGCCTACAGCTTAATTGGTGGACTATAAAGATGATGCGGCAAGTGAAGGGTGGTGTAAGATACCACTACACAAATTTTCTACAAGCTCTTTTGAACCAAATATATATATATATATATATATATATATATAAATTATGTTATACTATATAAATGATGTTTGAAGACTTAGTGAAATGTAAGGAGTATGTATATCTTTATATTTTGGAAAACAAATAATATGTATGCACAGAAAGTTTACCTGTATGGATTAGTCTATTTATATGGTGTTTAAAAAAAATTATTCTAAAATTTTCAGTAAGCTTAAGTATTTAAGACCGAGATTTAATTTAAGTAAACATAGTAACGGCCCTATGTAGGTCGGGACGTTACAATGAGTGCTCACTATGTGTTTGTGATTATGCTTTCACATGTTTAATTATGGATATTTTATGTATGATGGTTATGTGAATACTTTGTGTATGTTGGTTAAAAAATTAAACTAAAAACACAATTTGATAAATAAATAAGTTATCAATATTGTGTTTATCAGAAACATTTTGACTGTTTGAGGTAGTGTGCATGGATTTTAAGCAAGAATCAACAAAATATAAACTGTTGGTTTTTGAAAATAATTGGGACAGTTTTTTGGAAACGCAATTTTGAGCCCCTTAAAGACCGAATTTGGAAAAAGTTATAACTATAAAGTTGTAGATCACAAAAAATTCTAGGGGTATTCATGGACAAATTTTGAAAAAAGGGCTCTAAAGCCTTTATTTTTATAAGTATTCAAAACTAGTCGGTCCAAGTACTATACACGGCCAGATCATTTCAAGGGGAAAACGAGAAAGTTAAAGTGAGATTTAAGCTTCAAGTAAAACATGAAAGTTGTAGTTCTCGATGAGATCTACAACTTCTATGTAGAAAACTTTTTCAAATTCTAAACCAATTTAAAGATAAAATTAGATTTTTAAAATTGTATATGATACAGGAAAATTCCTGCACTTATACATTCAAGCAAATTAAAGGGTGTTTTGAAATCATTTTTTAAGGTTTTATGACTTCTTTAAACAGAAACTATGATTTTATGAAAATAGTTTCGAAAAGGTTTAAATCCATTTGAATTTTACAAGTGAATTTTAATACATATTAATAATATTATGTCTTATAGAAGGCAATTTCATGAAATTCCAAGTATTTGTGTTAAAAAATACTTGATTTGTAAAGTTAAGATATTTTTAAGTAAACAAGATATTTTAAAGAAAAAGGAAAAAAAATAGACTAAGTCTAAGTTACTTAAGAATATAGCAACAATTCTATGATTACCAATGGTAATCGGATTGGATACCAATTTGTTTTGTCAGGATTTGTATCTATGATTACCAATATTAATCGGATTGGATACTGATCTAGTATGTTGTGGTTTGTAGTAAGATCGAATGATTCTTATCTTACGCCCTATTTGAAAACAGGAATATAACCTGTTGTCGTGCTTTGCTGGAATGATAGCAAATGTGTGCACTAGTTTGAAAAAAAAATTATTAAGCCAAATATTTGATATAATTATAACGTGAAATATATTCTTCTTTGCTAATCGACGATTATTATAATATTTGATACAATTATTAAATTTTTTGATAATATTTTATTCAATTCAGTGAAACATTATGTCAGTTCTGGTGATTTCATTGGGGAAAAAAAATGTTTAAAGCAAAAATGTAACAATACAATTTAGAAAAAAGGGTAAGATAGGAATTCCCAATGTTTATGATCAGGATTAAACCTGATCAAAACCACATAAAAAAAAGGTTAAAACTGATTTCGCGATAAGTTATTTTTCTGAAGTAAATACTATAGACTTCTAAAAAAGACAAAGAGAAAGCAATCAATCTACTGAAAGGGGAAGAAAAGTAAGAAGACATTTGACATAGTAGTTTTGTTCACATCTGTTTTAGTTGCAATAATCATGTATTGTTAATTTAATGTCGTACATATATTAGTTCTCTTTTTAAGATCTTGTCGTTTTCTCTGAACGTTATCGTTTTTTAGATTTGCGTTTTTAGGTTATGATGCAGATTTTGTTGAGTTGCTGTCTCTTACTCTCATTGATATGTGTGTGTACATATATATATATTTACTTCTGGTGAAGTACAACAATTAGCAAAGGAGGCGAGGCCTTCCCTCTTCTATATATCTTATAGATTTACAGATATAAATATAGACTAGATATTTTTTGTGGTATATTTAACTAGAAAAAAAAAAAGACGTTACTAAAAAAATTTATACAGTTAAAAGACGTGACAATATTAGCTATATTCGCTGTGAAAAGTGGAAGCCAACAATGAGTAAGTGAAATTCATTAAACAAATCTGCAAAATAAAACTAGTTACTGTAGCTAAAGTGTAGATTAGTACAACCAGATATGATATAAAATATTCAAACACACGACAGAAATGTGAAATTTGCATGCCTATATATATATATATATATATATATATTACATACAAATGACATTATCAAAATAAGAAAAACGAGTAGTGAATTTTTCTCTCTGTCGAATCGACAGCCACAGTAAAGGAGATTGATTATTGAGAGCATTTGGTTTAAAATAAGAAAAATTATCAAAATAAGAAAAACGAGTGGTGAATTTTTCTCTCTGTCGAATCGACAGCCACAGTAAAGGAGATTGATTATTGAGAGTATTTGGTTAGTGTTTTAGTCAAAATTGGCGGCCTCCAAACGGACACATGTATTTTGTGTCTAAAAAACAAATGGTGGATCGGATAAACTTGAGATATATGTTATTTCCTTCTCCAAAAGTGTATAAAAGGAAGCTAACCACGTCATGTTCTCGCCACTGAGTACTAAAGAGTTCTTGTCTATTCTTTTCTCACAAAACAAACTTTAAAAATATAAAAATAAAAAAAATTGAGAGAAAAAAAGAGGTTCAAAAACAAAGTTGATCCATATCTCCATGGCACTTCTTCATCAATATGTTTCCCTTTCTGCTAGTTGCGTCAGTTTTAAAAGTAGACAGCAAGTGTCGGCAGCTCCAATTTCAAAAGCAAGATTCATCGGAAGGGGAACTGCTTCTTCATGTCCAGTTCAATGCTTGGCTTCTGATACCAATGTGTTTGATGAGAAAAGTATTGGTCGAAGATCTGCAAACTATCAACCCCCAATTTGGCATTTTGACTACGTGCAATCTCTTGGAAGCAAATACAAGGTAAACTTTCTAATATGAAGATAATTGTTAGATTCTTATGTTATATGTATTTTGAAGCCTGCATACAGAAATGATACTTTTATTGCCATAATGGACTCAATTCTCGTCACCTCAGTCAACTATTTTTCCAGTGAAAATGTTGATGAAATTTATCATGTTCAACGAATATGCAAGTATTATTGAAAAATTATTAACGTTATCATCTACAGGGTATATATATGTATATAAGCCAATGTACACCTCTTGTCTTCCTAATCACACAAAAATCATCATTAATCTCATATTTAGTTAAAACAAAACATTGGAAAAGATACGTATCCGATATCTAAAAGAAATTATGGTTCTTTGAGAGAGAAAACCCCAAGACAATATCTATGATATTCTACAACTTGCCGTGTTTGAATGTAATCTTTCTTTATTCTGGAAACATTTGTTTTTTCGGATACTAGACCAAGTTGCCTTAAAATCATAACCACAGTTTCTTTTAGACAGTTTTCTAAAACATACCTTTCTATTCTTATATTGTCGATTCTCTTGCTTTATCGTAGTTGTGGTTTCCATTTGGAAGCAGTAGATAGATTAATATTTGCGATCAAATTGGATATTGTAGGAACGAACATATGGGGAGCGAGTAGAGAACCTGAAAGAAGAGGTAAGGGCAATGTTTAAGAAGCTGGAAAATGATCAGTTAGCTCAACTTGAGCATGTAGATATACTACAGAGACTTGGACTGTCTTACCACTTTGGGGATGAAATAAAGAGCATATTACAAGGAATATTCACCAACAGTTCCTGTAATAATATTTGGAAGGAGAAAACTCTGTATGCCATGTCTCTCGAATTCAGACTCCTTCGGCAACATGGATATTCAGTGCCTCCAGGTACGGTAGTGTGTATTGGTCGATGAAAAACCGAAGGAAAAAAAAAAAAACCATGTAATTTGGAGCAAAGTTTTAGTGTTAGTCCTATCATCTCATGAAAATTTATGAACTAATATATATATTTAATAATATGCTATTTTGACTACAGAAGTTTTCAGTTCTTTCAAAGATGAAACGGGGAAATTCATGGCTTCCATGGGTGACGATACTATGGAAATTCTATCTTTGTATGAAGCTTCATTTCTTATGACAGAAGGTGAAAGTATTTTGGAGGAAGCAAGAGATTTCACGATCAAGCGCCTCGAGGAATACATAGAGAAGAATGAGTTAGATCAAAATGATCATCTTTCTTTGTTAGTGACTCATGCATTGGAGCTTCCACTACACTGGCGAATGCTACGGTTGGAGACCCGGTGGTTCATTGATGTGTATGAGAGGAAGAAAGACATGAATTCTTCATTGCTTGAGCTTGCTAAAATGGACTTCAACATTGTCCAATCTACACACCAAGAAGATCTGAAATACGTGTCCAGGTATGTGGCGACGACTTTAGTACAACCAAATTTAATCAAACATTCATGTTGATAACAATATTTTCTATTGGTGATAACTTTAAATTTGTTTGTTTCTTTTTCTCTATTGACTTATACACATCTTACGTAAATTAAGGTGGTGGAGAAACACTGGCCTTGGAGAAAAGTTGGACTTTGCAAGGGATAGGTTGATGGAGAATTTCTTATGGACGGTTGGAGTTGTGTTTGAGCCTGAATTTGGATATTGTAGAAGAATGTTAACCAAAGTAAATGCCCTGATTACAGTAATCGACGACATATATGATGTGTATGGTACACTCGATGAATTGGAGCTCTTCACTGATGCTGTTGAGAGGTTGGTAGTCGTCATTATATGGCTCACATATGCTCTATAATTATTTAACCAAGTTTGATTTAAAGTCCTTTAATAAACTCAATATGTATATATATATCTCTTTTTAAACTTTTTTTTTCAGATGGGACATGGACGCCATGGATCAATTACCACACTACATGAAGATGTGTTTCCTTGCTTTGCACAATTCCATAAATGATATGGCATATACCGTCCTAAAAGAAGAAGGGCTCCATATTGTTAAATATCTTAAGAAAGCGGTACTAGTCCATAATTTCTTTCCTTTAAACTCTCTTCCTAATCTGTTGCTTTATTTTGTTTTTGTTCCCCGAATATCCTAATCAATCGTGACTAATCCTCTGTATATTAAATGTTTATTATTATTATTATCTTTTTTCTCAGTGGGCAGATATTTGTAAAACATATTTACAAGAAGCAAAATGGTACTATAGTGGATACACTCCAACCTTGCAAGAGTACATTAAGAATGCATGGATTTCAATCTCAGCACCTGTTATTCTAGTCCATGCTTACTTTCTTGTCACGAAAGCAATCACGAAAGAGGAATTGGATTCCTTGGAAGAGTATCCAAGCATAATCCGTCAGTCATCAATCATTCTACGACTGGCAGATGATCTCGGAACGTCATCGGTACGTAAACCACTAGTATCCAAGCATAATCCGTCAGTCATCAATCATTTATTTTGCAGAGTTCTATGCCATAATACATTTTTCTTTTGTGATAATTCAGGATGAGATAAAAAGAGGTGATGTGCCTAAATCAATTCAATGCTACATGCATGAAGTTGATGCTTCTGAAGAAGAGGCCCGTCAACATATAAAGTGGCTAATCAACGAAACATGGAAGCAAATGAATGAAGACAGGGTTGCAGAACCCCGCTTCTCGCAGACATTCATTGAAATTGCAACAAACCTTGCGAGGATGGCACAGTGCATGTACCAACATGGCGATGGGCATGGCATTCAAGACCGTGAAACAAAAGATCGTGTCCTGTCATTACTAGTCAACCCCGTTCCTTTCTATTAATTATATTTATCTATGTTATTTTAGTTTATAACTTTGAGAATATGAAAAGTAGTCAAACCTCTTTTTTCTTCTATGATTGATTAGGTGTCTAAACAACATAATTTGTTTGCAATAATTAGAAAAATCTTGTATCCAATTTTTTACAAATATTGAAACAAACAATTAAAAAATTATTTGCAAATTCTGAGGAATTGATTCTCGATGAGTTTCTCCATCTAAATTCCTTTTCTTTCTTCCATTCTCTCTCATATTTTCTCTTTTATATATTCCTTAATTTCTTTTTCGTCACTCTGTCTATGAGATCATGTTGAGGGTTAGTCCATCGTGTTTGGTGGTTTTTCTATGATCTCTGTCAAGAGTCTTCCTCTATTGACAAATCCCTTATCCCATTACTGATGAGTCTGTTCGTTAATACCGCACTTGAATTTAAAGCCCATAATTTGGAATATTTTCTCTTTGGGAAAAAGTTTGTTGAGCATAAATATTGATACATCCTGAAGATGAAAGGTATTGTTAATCATTAACATCCATACACATGGTGGTCTGGGAACTAAGTACTAATCCATATGCTTATATACGTCACCGTGTGATGGAAAAAATGGAAGAAAATAAATTTCAAGAAAAAGAAATTGGTTTCATATATTCTTTATTCTTTGGAAAGAAAAAACATAGTTGTTTTGATTTTCAAAAAGCTTTTTAACAGACCAAACTCGGATACGTCCTTGACCCCAACCCCAGCCCCAACCTTGGTCCTAATCCAACACCGACATCTGCCTCATCATCAACCACATCCTTGACTGAGCTCAACCTAAACCTCAATTATGGCCTAGCCAATTAGGGTTAGAGTAGGTGTAATAACTAGTTTTTCTACAAAGTTATGGTTTCCTTTCCAAGGAATTAAAGTGGTACCATGAAGGTATTTTTGAAAAGCCTGACTTGGGTTTTTATCAAATTTTGTGAGTCCTCATAATTTCATAAGACTCTGTAATGGATTACTTAGTCAAGCATATAACCTTTTGAGGAAAAGGGTATAATAAAATTTTACGATTTTATTTCCAGTCAATGTTTGACCAGAATGACCTAAGTTATGACGGTACTGCAGTATAGCAAGCAGTATGGAAATTGTACTGCGAAAAACCGTCATTACGAATAAGATAGTAAGAATAAGATTCAAGATCACTATAAAAAAATCAAGCACATTATTTAGAACAATAAGGGTTAAGCAGCTTTAAGTCATAAGAAAAATTTATACTCAGTCTAGTTATAAACAAATGAATTCTGGACTGTAGCCCAATATAACAGTACTGTTATTAGTTGAGAACAGTATGGGAAATATCTATATTAGTATGAAAATGGATTGCATTTTAGGAGAAAAGCCAAACAAGGCCCTAATGGGGGGACACCTCATCCTTAAGATAATTATGTGAATTATTGGAATTTTAGAAAAAAATTAGAAAGTATTTAGGGGATGAACATTGCAAGATTGCTTGGGCCACAAGTAACCCCTCTTGGCCGGCCACCTATAGGGTGTTTTGAGCAAATATTTTTCTCTTAAGGACTAGTATGCAATTCTAGAATTAAAATTAAATCCAAAAAAAAAATAATTATCACCTATAAATAGGTGATTAGGGGGTACATTTTGGTTTATTTTATGTGAAACTACCCCAAAACTTTGTCAAATTGCCATCTCACTCTTTCTCCCCCTTAGAATGCCGAAACCCATAAGAGAGAAAAAAAAAAAAAAAAAAAGTGAAGAGAGAGTCCGGATTTTGGTAGAAAGCAAGGAAGAAAGTTTGGATCCAAAACCTAGCACCAACTTCAAGTTGATTAAGGTAATCCTCCTTGATTCCCTAAGCCTCTCAAATTAAGTTTTAATTCAAGATTTATGTGTATTTCATTGTTGGTTTGTAAGAGCATAAGCTCATTTTATTTTTCTTATGCAATAGCTTAGATTAGTTTAGATTTGTGCTTGATTAGGGTAAGTGGTTTTGATTTATGTTCTATGCATGTTTTTAATGGCTGTATGATATTAGGGTTTGCTTGTATGCTTTTATGATGTTTGTTATATGTCCCCATGTATTTAAGAAATTGTAAGTTATGTATGATTGATGAATAAGCAAGGTTAGGAACTTGTATGACATTTTGGTTATGCAAACCAACCTTAAACCCTAATTTGGTGCTAGAACATCACAAGGGTTGTATGGGTATTGTAACGCCCCAACCTACGTAGGGCCATTACCGTACATACATGAACTTATATAACTATTTAAACCTTCTTGAAAAATTGAGAATAAATTTTTTTTTTCAAACTTATATAAACATAGGGTTGCTTGTATAGAAAATTATCATGCATACATACTGAGCTAAAAACATATATACATATTTCTTATAACTTGTTCGAGTCTTTAAATCCTCATAATTTTTATACAATGTAACTGTCTTTAAAAATATATATAAACTTAAGCTTAACATAACTTTGCGGAAGATTTTGCGTAGTGGTATCCCACACCGCCCTTCACCCGCTGCATCGTCCACCTGGCCCGCCAATTAAGCTGCAGGCCTCTTACCTACAGTATGAAATATACTGATGAGCTTTCGCTCAGCAAGTACAAACATAATCTCACAAAATGTAACAAATGTCGTGCAACTCATGCATGAATCAATTATAAGCCTTTTATAACCAATTATTGACTTGAACTTATTATCTTGTTTAACATGGGGGCCCCTAGTGTACGTACCAAAAGTGCACAAGCCTCAGAACGTCAAGGTTTGCAAGGCCCTTAACCATTCTGGAAAACATGAACATGACCCTTCACGTATCAACGGAAGGTTGATAATCATAAACTTGAAACATACATGATCCTCCCGCATCAACGGGAGGTTGGTACGACACCTTACTTGTCTTGGTTTAGTCTTAGTCTTGTTACATTTCCAAGACTAAGAATCTTTACATGTGATCTTAATAGTCATGATGCACATGAACTAGACATGGCATAACTTGATGTATCATGGCTTAACATGACTTATCGTATCATAATATAACATGACATAACATAACATGGCATAACATGGCATGACATAACATGGCATAACATAACATGGCATAGCATAGCATGACATAGCATAGCATGACATAGTATAACTTGGCATAACATGTCATATACTTGAAAATAGATTACTATTTTCCATACTGTAGGTGAGGTTTGTACTTACCTCGTCTATTATGTCCACTAGTGTCTCGCTCCAAGTCCGGACACAACAGCAGGTTATCTCCTACTATAATAAAGGACATAAGTAAGGATCTAAAAATGTTGGAGATCTAACCAACATTCATGCATAACCATAGTTATATGCCCCCTACATGATATCTTACTTGTCTTAGTCCATATTTGAACTTGGTATCTTGTTGGGCTACATTGGGTAACCCTGGGCTTTGGCCCAGTTTAATAACCTGGATATCCTTCCAGATTACCGTTGGTAAATCCAGTCTCCATTTTTTGGGTCCCAAAATTTTCTTTGGCTTTTCTTTGGAAAAACATAATATTTTAGGTCCTTTTTAATTCAAAAATCCTTTGTTCAACTTTTAAAAAATTATAATTCTTGAGTAGGATTTCTAAAATCATTAAGTGTTGAAAACTGCCCTTGGAACAGCTTTCCACAGTCGAACCATCAGTGTATGTGCAGGAATGTCCTTTTCCTGCACTGTTTTAGAAAATCCTGAGCAGGAATTTCCTATTTCCTGCACAGTTTTGGAAATCCAATTGTATTTGAAAATCTGGATCGAATCCGAAAAAGTTTTCTTCATGAAAGTTTTAGATATTGAAAAACCCTTCAACTTTCATGTTTTACTCAAAACCCATTTCAGAATTTATCCTACTCTTATTTCTTGTTGAACCAACCTGGCCGTGCATGAAATCTGGGCACGGTCAGGCTCGGATTTTTGTGAAAACCGAGGCCGTTGGAGCCTTATTTTGCAAAACGGTCCATGCTACCCACTAGGAAAAATTCTTCTCTACAACTTTTATGTTTTAAGTTTTTCCAGATTCGGCCTCTAAAGGACTCAAAAATCAGATTTCCAGAAAAATGGCCAGTTTTACCCGAACTGGCAGTTTTTATGCTTAGATTCGGTTTACGTCCTAATACGCGCGCACTACCTCAATTGGCCGCAACCGAGAGCCTATACCAGTCATGCAGAACTTCTAACATTCCATTCTAACTCATGATTGAACATATTTAGGGGACATACAATTCATCAAACATCTAGTATGCAAAACAAGCATAAGCATAAAACTCATAAATCAACCACCTTACCTAATCAAGCACCACCACAAAATCCTAAACTAAGGCAATAAAATAAATTGAGCTTATGCTCATACAAACTAACTTGGAAATACACTTAAATCCTCAATTTAAAGCTTGAATTGAAAGCTTAGGGTCCAAGAGAATTTTACCTCTACCAATTCAAGGAATGGGTTTGCTTGGCTCCAAACCTTTTTCTCCCTTTCTCCTTGGTACCACAACCGGCCTTGCTCTACCAAATGAGCACCAAAATTTTTCCAGCTTACTTAGGGGCTGCTCCAACAGATTTCCGGCCACTCCCCACACCAATCTATCTTCACTTTTCTCTTCCTTTCCTTCCTCCCCCACAACCGGCCACTTTGGCCAAAGTGGGTTCCAAAAATTTTTCCAACTTCTTAGCTTGGTTTTAGGTGAAATCCGAACTCTCCTAAGTCTAATTCCTTGGGTTTTCAAACTTTTTCTTTCTCTTTGGCAGCTCACTAGTTTCGGATTTTTGAGGAAAAATTTGGGCAAAGTTTAGTTGTTTTTCTCAATTTTTGTGAATAAAAGGCACCCCTATTTATAGAGGTTTTGAAACTTTACTAAATTGCTAAATTACTCCCTCAAGAAGCAAAATTTTGCACAAAAAGCATGCTAGGTGGCCGGCCATCCCTTGGTGAGCAAGGAAAGAATACTTTCCTAAGTTTACTTAATTAATTATGATGTCATAATTGGGAGATAGGGTGATGTAAGCATCCTAAGGCCTTGTTTGGTCTTTCCTTTATAATGTAGTCCACTTTTATGCTACACAGATATTTCTAATACTGTTATTAACTAATAACAGTATTTTATACTGCATTGTAGTCCAAAATTTATCTGTGTAAAAATGAACTGTACGAAAATTTTTCTTTTTGCTGCAAGCCCTTTGGCCTTTAATATCCTACTTAATGTGCTTGATTTTTCTATGGTGGTTTTAAATCTAACTTAAACCATTTTATCCGAAAAAAATGGTTTTTCGCATTATATTTCCTATACTGCTCATCATACTTCATTGTCATCACATAGTTGACTTTTCTAGTCAATCTTTGACCTATCGGATCAACTTTGACTTCCATGGTCAAGCTTTGACCAACATAAAATCATAACATTTTTTTTTTGTACCTTTTACTCAAAGGTTACTTGCTTGGCTAAGCAAATTGCTTATTGAGTCTCATAGCTAGTTAATGAGAACTCAAACATTTACTGATAAAATTATGAATTTCATATTGATATTCATAATTTTCATAAAACATCACAAAAATACATAATACGAGCATAGATTTCTTATGTACAAGGAAATCATGAGTCCGTGTAAATTTTCGGTTATTACAATCCACCCTCCTTACAAAATTTTCGTCCTCGAAAATTAGAATAATTCTGGGTGGCTTTTCTTCATATCTTCCTCACGTTCTCATGTTGCTTCTTCAACCTCATGATTTCGCCAAAGAACCTTGACTAAAGGTATAACTTTGTGCCTAAGCACCTTTTCTTCTCGTGCCAAAATTCGAACCGGTTTCTCCTCATAAGTCAAATCCTCGTGAACTTCAATTGGTTCATGGCTTAATACGTGTGAGGGATCCGAGATGTATTTCTTTAGCATCGACACATGAAATACATTATGCACATATGCTAATTCTTGGGGTAAAGCCAACTTATAAGCCACATTGCCAACTCTTTCGAGTACTTCGAATGGCCCTATGTATCTCGGACTTAGCTTCCCTTTCTTTCCAAATCTCATGACTCCTTTGAACGGAGCAATCTTGAGGAAAACCAAGTCTCCTACTTGGAATTCTAGAGGCCTTCTGCGTTTGTTGGCATAACTCTTTTGTCGACTAAATGCAGTTTCCATCCGTTGACGTATGAGTTTTATGGCCTCCGTGGTCCTCCGTATAAAGTCCGTAGACACAAGTTCTTTTTCTCTTGTCTCGTACCAATGGACTGGAGACCTACACCTTCTCCCATAGAGAGCTTCGTAAGGAGCCATTCCAATCGAAGCTTGGAAACTATTGTTGTACGAGAATTCAATCAAAGGAAGCTTCTTATCCCAAGTTCCCTTGAAGTCCATCACGCATGCTCGTAACATATCTTCTAGAGTCTGGATGGTCCTCTCTGATTGCCCATCCGTCTGTGGGTGAAAAGCTGTACTAAAAGTAAGCTTTGTACCCATAGCTTGATGTACACTTCTCCAGAATTTAGAAGTGAAACGACCATCACGATCTGAGATGATCGATTTGGGGATACCATGGTAGCGAACGATTTGCGCGACGTACAAGTCCGCTAGCTGCTCCACTGCGAAGCTAAGCTTGATGGCCAAGAAGTGTGCGGATTTCGTCAACCGATCGACAATTACCCAAATAGCATCATTGCCGCTGGGAGTTCGGGGTAGACCAACCACGAAATCCATTGTCACTGGTCCCATTTCCATTCTGGGATGGAAATTTTCTGCAATTCTCCCCCGGGACGTTGGTGTTCAGCCTTCACTTTCTGACACGTAAGGCATTTACTAACAAATGTGGCGACGTCATTCTTCATTTTGGGCCACCAAAAACTTTCCTTCAAGTCTTTGTACATCTTTGTAGCTCCAGGTGTGGCGACCAACCCTTTCGTGATCGTCACCATACTTACTTACATACATATGAAAATCTGAAGTAAATTTTTTTTTTTTAAATCATCACTTAACTTAGGACGAAAACTTTCATTTTAATTACTTATACATACATATACATATACATATGCATATACATATACATATACATACTTTGTCCCTTGTAGTACTAAAACATAGTACTTAAATATTACATAGACAAAAAGTAATTTTAACAAAACGCGTGGTAGCTTCACACCCATAATTTCATAGTTTTGACATGCCACGCCCACCACCTTGCATCAGGTATTGCTGTATGATTGTTTACCTACAGTATAAACGTAAGTCATGAGCTAATGCTCAGCAAGTACAACCATTGCACCGTAAATCATTTCATAAAAACCAATGCATGAACCTTTTATGCTTTCATTATTCATTCATAGGTTAGCGTTGGTTCTGGGCCCCTTACATAACATAAGTGTACGTACCGTGGCGCGCTGCCATGGAGTGGTTGGGGCGGCCAGCCATGTCCAACTCAAACCATGGACCAAACCCGACCTTCGCGGGTCGATACGACACAAGAAATCTGTTCATCATCATTTTCATCATACATGAATCTTTCATGATCATAAACAGTTTCCAACTTGAAATCGTATTCTTATAGGTTACCATCTGTTTATCATCATACTTGAATCATTAACAGTTTCTAACTTGAAACCGTATTTTACTTGTTACCGAGTGACTTATCATTAATGAGCATGCTTCGTGATGCCATATCACCATAACATATATATCATCAATACATCAGCATAACCTTGTGATGTCATACTATCATAGCATACATCATAACATTTTAACATAACTTGATCATCTTATGCTAACATACCTCGCAAGCATATCAACATAACTTGATCATCTTACTTCGTAAACATAACATCGTAAACATATCAACTTAACTTGCTCATCTTATAACATCATCATAGCATATCCTTAAATACATAATATCAATAACTCTTCATTGCATACATATCATCATGAACTTATCAAACATTTTCGTTTATGCTGTAGGCTGAGTTGTACTTACCAGTTACACTAAATCTTCAATTTAGTGCTCCACCTACACAGGTTGTTTTCCTGTTTTCACAGAAAAATCATAGGATAAGAATCAATCTATCATAATATCATAATTACCCTAGTTATTGACTCCTCTTATCATAAGGGTATCAAAACATAGCATAAACTTTAAAACTTCACTTTCTTTTAAAACCCTTGAATTCCAAAAAACTGTATTTGAAATCAGTCCTTAAATTTGATCCTTTTCCAACAAATCTGTTTGGTATTTGAAAACATTTCCTTCATGAAAGTTGTAGACCTTGAAGGTTTCTACAACTTCTGTTTTAAACTTAAAACTCAAATCTGAATTTAACATACCAATTTCTGCCTTTGAAAATTCCTCGGCTATTTTCATTAACCTTAAAATAGGTCTCGGGTCTCTGTAAAAACGAAGGTCTTAGAGGCCTTATTTTCAAAAACTGTCTGCATTGGCCCCTAGAATTTTCCCTTCTCTACAACTTTGTAGTTTTGACTTTTTCATGATTCGGCCTTTAAGGGCCTCAAAATTCACTTTCCAAAATACTGTCCAGTTTGACCCGAAACTGGCAGTTTTCATTCGGTATGGTTTATAAATCTAAACAACCATAACTCATGCTTTTACACAACATCAAACTCTTAATTCTCTTAATAAAACGTAAATAAACAGCTAGAGGTTAAAAGATTTACCTCAAGCTTCACGAGAAAGGTTCTAGCTTAGGGTTTCGAAGTTTTTCTTTTGTGCTAACACAACACCACAAAACCGGATTTGTTTCACACTTTCACTCTCACTTTGCTTCTCACTATGGTTCGGTTTCTATAAGGAAGAGAACTGAAACATTGGCTGCAAGGTTTTCTAAACAAACACAAAGAATCAGCCTTCACCTATTTATAGGTGAACAACTTGTTCTTCCTTTGCCAAAAAGTCCTCTAGCAAAATTCTATTTGCTGAACAAACCTTGTGTGGTGGCCGGCCATGCTTGGTTCTTGGAAATGACTAAGCAAGACTATGGGACTGACTCATCAAGGCTATTAGACGATGTGTCAAGCCCTCAAGATGGTTGGCCCTTAGAGTGATGACGTATCAAAACCTCGGCTTGCCACGGATGCGAGGCTAGGAATGCTTATTCATCCAAGCTAGGCCACAAGGTGTCCTAATTCTAGGGTGGCCGGTTTAGGGGTGGCTTGGCAAGGCCTTGGCTTGCCAAACAAGCACAGCTAGTGAGCTGATTCACCAAAGCTACACCATGAGGTGTCAACCTCCCATGATGGCCGGATCATCATTGATGTGGTGTAAGAGTTTTGGCTTGCCAAGTAAGGGCAGCTAGGGTGGCTTACTCACCTTAGCTAATCCATGAGGTGTCTTGACCTCATAGTGGCCGGCCATTGAATGGTTTGGTGTACTTGCCTTTGCTAGCCACATGAGCAAAGCTATGGTGCTTACTCACCAAGGCTAGTTCATGATGTGTCTAGCCAAAGTGATGGCCGGTTTTCCTTGGTGTGCCACATGGAAAATCTTTGCTTGTTGATGCATCACATATAGCCAAGTAAGCAAAGCTAGATTGCTTACTAAGCAAAGCTAGGTTTTTAGGTGTCAAACTAACAATGAAACACCTATTTCCTTGTTTGCTTTTCAGTCCTTAAAAACATCATATTTGCTTGAACATATCCATGAGGTGGTCGGCCATACAATGCTAGGTGTCAAGATGACAACTTGCAACATAGCTTAGTAAGCAAAGCTATTATGCTTACTAAGTAAAGCTAAAATTGTGAGGTGTCAATTTCTAGTGCACTTCCAATTTTCATAATTTGCCTATTGGTCCTTAAGAGAAAAATATTTTCTCATTAACCCTTGAGGTGGCCGGTCCCTATGTGAACAAGTGTAAGCATGTGATTGGTCAATTTTGAACCAATCAAACTTAACTTGATTCCTTGGTTTCCAACTAGGTTAACCAAACTTAAAAATCATCATAAGCTTAATTGAACTAGGAAATCTAACTAGAAATATCCATAGTTCCACAAATTTACAAATATATCTATCAAACCATAATTTTCACAAAATTGCACTTTGGCCCCTAAAGGTAAAAACATTTGCACTTTAGTCCTTAAAGGGTGGCCGGTTTTCATAGTGACATTTGTCATTCTTTTTAAGACAAGGTGTCACCTTTTAAGACCTTGCTTGACTTAACTCCTAAACACAATCCACTTTCATACTGACTTACATATTCAGATACTGTTTTCAACCGATAACGGTATTCTTGCACTGGACCATTATCCAGAATTTATCTGAACTGCGTCTAGGGTTCTTTTAAGATTAGAAACTACTAATCAGAGAATCATAATCATAAATTTTCCTTTCACAACAAAAAGGTCTTACATAAGTAAATTATCGAATCCTTCAACCAAGAATTCAATAATTTTACAGATAGAACATAACACATAGCATATAAACATAAGTAATTATAAACTTTGATTCCTAATAACAGAAATCAAAATTTGTAAACAAGCTGGTCATTACACCAGGATGAACGGAATACGGAGTCTCATAAGCTTCTTTCATGATCCACTCTTTCAACTCGTCCTCATTAGGAATGCATAGTCTATTTTTCCGATAGAGTATGCCCTCGTTAGATATGTTGAAGTCTGACTCCTTTCCTTCTAAAACATCGTTCCTCGTCCTGAGCAGTGAGGCATCTCCTTCTTGACGCTCCTTCATGCCATCCAAAATGGTAGGTTGGAAGGTTAGGGCAGCTAAACCTCCTGTAATGAGCTCAATTCCAGCTTCCACTAGCTCCTTCTGGAGAGACCCAATTAATGACTGTATTGTCATTAACGAGGAAGATGACTTTCGACTAAGGGCATCGACTACTTTGTTGGCCTTCCCCGGATGGTAACGGATGTCAATCTCATAATCCTTTACCAGTTCGAGCCATCTTCTTTGCCTTATGTTAAGCTCCTTCTATGTGAAGATATATTTCAAACTCTGATGATCCGTATAGACTTCACACTTAGCGCCGTAAAGATAGTGTCTCCAAATTTTGAGTGCAAACACTACTGCCGCAAGTTCCAAATCATGCGTCGGATAGTTTTTCTCATGATCCTTAAGTTGTCGGGAAGCATACGCGATTACTTTTCCATTTTGCATGAGAACGGCTCCCAATCCTATCTTGAAAGCATCGCTGTATATCACGAAGTTCCCTTCCTCTACCACTGGAATCGTAAGAATTGGAGCACTAGTCAGCTTACTTTTTAGCTCTTGAAAGTGTTCTTCACACTTTGCAGTCCATTCGTACTTCTTTCCTTTCCGTGTAAGTGCGGTGAGCGGCATTGCGATCTTAGCAAATCCCTCGACGAAACGTCGGTAGTAGCCTGCTAAGTCAAGGAAACTACGTACTTCGATGACGTTTTTTGGAGCTGGCCATTTACTCACGGCTTCAATCTTGGCCGGATCTACGGATATGCCTTCCTTGGAAAGCACATGTCCTAAGAAATGGACCTTCTCCAACCAAAATTCACACTTGGTGAATTTAGCATAAAGCTGGTTTTGCTTTAGAATCCGTAAGGCAATCCTTAGGTGTTTTTCATGCTCCTCCTTAGATCTTGAATAAATCAAGATATCATCTATAAAGATGATAACAAACTTATCCAAGTAGTCCTTGAATACTCGATTCATCAGGTCCATAAAGGCAACTGGAGCATTTGTCAATCCAAATGGCATAACGAGGAACTCGTAATGTCCATATCGCGTACGAAAGGCCGTCTTGGGAATGTCTCCTTGCCTTATTCGAAGCTGATGATATCCTGATTGCAGGTCAATTTTTGAAAAAATTGAAGCTCCTTTCAATTGATCGAACAAATCATCGATCCTGGGTAGTGGATACTTGTTCTTAATGGTAATCTTATTCAATTCCCGATAGTCAATGCACATCCTAAAAGTGCCATCCTTCTTTTTAACAAATAAAACTGGGGTTCCCCAAGGTGAATAGCTCTGACGGATGAATCCTCGATCCAGGAGCTCTTGCAGCTGAAGTTGCAATTCCTTAAGTTCGGCGGGGACCATCCTATAAGGTGCCTTGGATACTGGTGCCGATCCAGGAAGCAATTCGATCTCAAAAGAGATCTCTCGCTCCGGTGGTAATCCTGGCAAATCCTCAGGAAAAACTTCAATAAAATCCTTGACTATCGTTACTTCCTCCGACCTGCTCTTAGTTTCTTGAGCCTTATCCACCATGTTGGCTAAAAATCCCATACATCCTTCTGCCAACAACTTCTTAGCCTTTAGCGCAGAAATGAGCATTTTCGGCTGTTTCGGAGTCGATCCTCTAAAAATGAACTCCTCGCCTCCAATCGGTTTGAATGTGACATTCTGACGTTGACAGTCTATAACTGCGTTGTATTTCCCCAAGAAATCCATACCCAAAATGACGTCGTAGTCATACAGGTCAATGACGATCAAGTTGACATACATTTCCTTTCCACATATAATTATTGGACCATGACGTATCCAATAATCAGACAACAAAATTTCCCCGGAGGGTAATGCAGTTCTGAAAGTTCTTCCAATCCTATCGCTTCCTCTACCTAGTTTCTTATCAAACTTAGGTGATGTGAATGAATGCGTAGCTCCAGAATCAATTAACACATAAGCATCTTGTTTGGCAAAAGGAAGCTGACCTGTCACCACTGAGGATGGTCCAGCTTGAACATCCTCCTTAGTATAAGCATAAATGCATCCTTGAGGTTCTAGGGCTTCAAGTCTACCTTGGGAAATTTCAGGTCCTTCAAGCTTCATCTGTGCTGCATGAAGCTTATACCCCTGACTCCTTTGTTGGTGCTGCGGATTCTGGAAATTAGCATTGCAGTCCTTAGCATAGTGGCCTTCCTTACCACACAGAAAGCAACGATTAGTTCCAGCACGGCAATCTCCCGGGTGCTTCTTCCCACATTTCTACAAGTGGGATTCATGCTGCTACAGGGGCATTCCTTTTCTGGGGAAAATTTTGTTGATTTCCCTGTCCCCCTTCATTCCACTTCCTTTTCTATTGATTATTGCCGTATTGCTTGTTGTTGCTGGGTTGACCGAAAGACCCTCCTTGCCCTTTCTGCTGCGGAGGTTGGCTTGGTCTTGCTTGAATCTGCTTAACTTGGGCCTTCTCTTCTCTCTTTTCCTTAAAAAACTTAGCCCGTTGTTCTCTGTTTTGACCTACCCAATACTCAGCTCGAATCGCCCGGCTGACACATTCAGCAACGCTGATTGGTGGGTAGGGGCCACTGCTAATCACTATAGCCAAATCCAAGCGGAACATCCTCATCATCCATCTTACTTTGTCCCTCTCGGAGCTGATAAGGTGAGGACAAAGACGTGCTAGTTGCTTAAACTTCTTTACCGCCTCAGCTACTGACAGATTACCCTGGCGGAAATTATTAAATTCGTCTTCTTGAGCTTCCATAACGTCGGTGTTGAAGTATTTCTCCTTAAATTCCTCAACAAAGTCCTCCCAGGTCATTTGGGTAACATCTCGCCTGATCTAGACTGTTTCCCACCAGAGGCGAGCATCTTTCCTCAGCATAAAGGATGCACAGAGAACTTTCTCTTCATCATCAAGCTTGAGAAAGTTCAAGATAACCTGGAGGTCAATCAACCAATTGTCAGCCTCGATTGGGTTTGTTGATCCTTCAAATTCTGGTGCCTTCATGCGCTGAAATCTGTCATATAATTGTTCCGGAGTTCGAACCAGAGGTGCTGGTGGAGCAGCCAATGGCACATCAGGCACTTCAGGAGCTATCGGGTTTTCTGGAATCACCGGGTTAGCATTGGGAATTTCTGGTGCAGCAGGCTGATTCACCGGTGCTGGTGGTACTTCGGCATCAGGAGGTCCCTGATTCTGTTGAGCCAGTTGAGCTCTAAGCCCACCTATCTCTTGTTGTTGGGCTAACATCATTTGTCTTAATTCATTTAACTGGGCCACAAGATCAACGTTCTGGGTCTGAGCCGTTCTACGCTTGGGTGGCATGGTTCTACATAAAAAAAAAATTTATGAAATAAGCTCCTTGTTCAATAAAATCATGTCTTTTATATAGAACCATAATCTTAATTCCATATCATAACATAATAATGGAATATATCGGAATCGATCATAGTCTTGTTCATATCTGCTTCATAACATAAATGCTTAAGTATAACATCTAGGAAAGTGTAAAACTTTCCCATCATGTTCATACGTCACTTAATTGCCACCACCAAGCGAAGGCACCACCCAACGTTATCCTCGTATCCAATATTGTTCTTATGTGGCAAAGTTCCACAAATACCACATATAACTTTCATAACGTCGATCTAATTCCATAGTGCGAGAAGTTCCCAACGTGACCATTGACGAGAGATACTTACTACACATGCGAGCTTCCAACTAATTTCTAAGCATAAGAAAAATAACTTAACTTAACTGACTTGGGCCGTGGCGGAAGTGATGTGAGGCAAGGTGAAGTAGGCTGGTAGGATACCGCTCTGATACCAAACTTGTAACGCCCCAACCTACGTAGGGCCGTTACCGTACATACATGAACTTATATAACTACTTAAACCTTCTTGAAAAATTGAGAATAAATTTTTTTTTCAAACTTATATAAACATAGGGTTGCTTGTATAGAAAATTATCATGCATACATACTGAGCTAAAAACATATATACATATTTCTTATAACTTGTTCGAGTCTTTAAATCCTCATAATTTTTATACAATGTAACTGTCTTTAAAAATATATATAAACTTAAGCTTAACATAACTTTGCGGAAGATTTTGCGTAGTGGTATCCCATACCGTCCTTCACCCGCTGCATCGTCCACCTGGCCCGCCAATTAAGCTGCAGGCCTCTTACCTACAGTATGAAATATACTGATGAGCTTTCGCTCAGCAAGTACAAACATAATCTCACAAAATGTAACAAATGTCATGCAACTCATGCATGAATCAATTATAAGTCTTTTATAACCAATTATTGACTTGAACTTATTATCTTGTTTAACATGTGGGCCCCTAGTGTACGTACCAAAAGCGCGCAAGCCTCAGAACGTCAGGGTTTGCAAGGCCCTTAACCATTTTGGAAAACATGAACATGGCCCTTCACGTATCAACGGAAGGTTGATAATCATAAACTTGAACATACATGATCCTCCCGCATCAACGGGAGGTTGGTACGACACCTTACTTGTCTTGGTTTAGTCTTAGTCTTGTTACATTTCCAAGACTAAGAAACTTTACATGTGATCTTAATAGTCATGATACACATGAACTAGGCATGGCATAACTTGATGTATCATGGCTTAACATGACTTATCGTATCATAATATAACATGGCATAACATAACATGGCATAACATGGCATGACATAACATGGCATAACATAATATGGCATAGCATAGCATGACATAGCATAGCATGACATAGCATAACTTGGCATAACATGTCATATACTTGAAAATAGATTACTATTTTCCATACTGTAGGTGAGGTTTGTACTTACCTCGTCTATTATGTCCACTAGTGTCTCGCTCCAAGTCCGGACACAACAGCAGGTTATCTCCTGCTATAATAAAAGACATAAGTAAGGATCTAAAAATGTTGGGGATCTAACTAACATTCATGCATAACCATAGTTATATGCCCCCTACATGATATCTTACTTGTCTTAGTCCATATTTGAACTTGGTATCTTGTTGGGCTACATTGGGTAACCCTGGGCTTTGGCCCAGTCCAATAACCTGGATATCCTTCCAGATTAAAGTTGGTCAATCCAGTCTCCATTTTTTGGGTCCCAAAATTTTCTTTGGCTTTTCTTTGGAAAAACTTAACATTTTAGGTCCTTTTTAATTCAAAAATCCTTTGAAAAATTATAATTCTTGAGTAGGATTTGTAAAATCATTAAGTGTTGAAAACTGTCCTTGGAACAGCTTTCCACAGTCGAACCATCAGTGTATGTGCAGGAATGTCCTTTTCCTGCACTGTTTTAGAAAATCCTGAGCAGGAATTTCCTATTTCCTGCACAGTTTTGGAAATCCAATTGTATTGAAAATCTGGGTCGAATCCGAAAAAGTTTTCTTCATGAAAGTTTTAGATATTGAAAAACCCTACAACTTTCATGTTTTACTCAAAACCCAGTTCGGATTTTATCCTACTCTTATTTCTTGTTGAACCTACCTGGCCGTGCATGAAATCTGGGCACGGTCAGGCTCGGATTTTTGTGAAAACCGAGGCCGTTGGAGCCTTATTTTGCAAAACAGTCCACATTACCCACTAGGAAAAATTCTTCTCTACAACTTTTATGTTTTAAGTTTTTCCAGATTCGGCCTCTAAAGGCCTCAAAAATCAGATTTCCAAAAAACTGGCCAGTTTTACCCGAACTGGTAGTTTTTATGCTTAGATTCAGTTTACATCATAATACGCGCACACTACCTCAATCGGCCGCAACCGAGAGCCTATACCAGTCATGCAGCACTTCTAACGTTCCATTCTAACTCATGATTGAACATATTTAGGGGACATACAATTCATCAAACATCTAGTATGCAAAACAAGCATAAGCATAAAACTCATAAATCAACCACCTTACCTAATCAAGCACCACCACAAAATCCTAAACTAAGGCAATAAAATAAATTGAGCTTATGCTCATACAAAATAACTTGGAAATACACTTAAATCCTCAATTTAAAGCTTGAATTGAAAGCTTAGGGTCCAAGAGAATTTTACTTCTACCAATTCAAGGAATGGGTTTGCTTGGCTCCAAACCTTTTTCTCCCTTTCTCCTTGGTACCACAACCGGCCTTGCTCTACCAAATGAGCACCAAAATTTTTCCAGCTCACTTAGGGGCTGCTCCAACAGATTTCCGGCCACTCCCCACACCAATCTATCTTCACTTTTCTCTTCCTTTCCTTCCTCCCCCACAACCGGCCACTTTGGCCAAAATGGGTTCCAAAAATTTTTCCAACTTCTTAGCTTGGTTCTAGGTGAAATCCGAACTCTCCTAAGTCTAATTCCTTGGGTTTTCAAACTTTTTCTTTCTCTTTGGCAGCTCACTAGTTTCGGATTTTTGAGGAAAAATTTGGGCAAAGTTTAGTTGTTTTTCTCAATTTTTGTGAATAAAAGGCACCCCTATTTATAGAGGTTTTGAAACTTTACTAAATTGCTAAATTAGTCCCTCAAGAAGTAAAATTTTGCACAATAAGATATGATTTAAGTATAATAGACCATAAACCCTAGGGTTACATTTAGTAACTAAGTAAGTTGTTATAGTATGTATGGGGGGTATATAACTAAGGTTATTCATGGCTGTTGGTTAGGTTATCAACATTTTTTTTTATGATTTATAGAATCCTTGTAATAACAAGAATTTTTCTATGTTACAATTTCTTGTATAGAAATTTGAACTGTACCGTGAAGGTAATTATGCAAAAGCCCGGTTTAGGGTTTTTATTCAGAATTATGAGTTCTTATGCTTTTATAAGACTCAAAAATGATTGCTTAGTTGAGCATACGACCTTTTGAGGAAAAAGGTATGAAAACGCCATGATTTTTACAAAAGTCAAAGTTTGACCCGAGAGTCAAAGTTTGACCAGAAAGTCAAAGTTTGACCAGAAACCGTCAAAGTAAACCAAGAGAGTCCACGTTGTCAGAATAGGCAACATTGACCTAAGAAAGTCAAAGATTGGCTAGAAAGATCAATTCTTTGACGATATCGAAAAAATGGTTAGCGGTATAGGAAGTATACTGCGGAAAACCAAATTTTTCAGATAAAATGGTTTAAGTTAGATTCAAAACCACCATAGAAAAATCAAGCACACTAAGTAGGAGATTAAAGGCCAAAAGGCTCGAAGCGAAAAGAGAATTTTTCGTATAGTCCATTATTAGACAGATAAATTTTGGACTGCATTTTAATAGCCGGTACTGTGAATCAAAGACCACAGTATCAACTATACCTGTTTAGTATTGAAATATACTGTCTAATGAAGAATTAGGCCAAATAAGGCCTTAATGATGATGCCATGTAACTTTTGGATTATGACATCATTATATGGATTTAGTGAAAAATTGGAAAGAATTTGGTTGGTTCTAGAACAACCTTGGCCGGCCACCTCACCCTCTTTTTGTGCAAATTGGCTAACTTTGAAGGACTATTTTGCAATTTTAAAAAGTTCAAATTTGCCTATAAATAGGAGTGCATTCTATTCACAAAAATGTGAAAATTTAGGCAAACTTTGGCCAAATTTCAGCACAAAATCCGACCATATTAGGAGCTGCCAAAGAGAAAGAAAAAGTTTGGGGAACCAAGAATTTAGTCCTAGGAGGGTTCGGTTTGCACTAGGAATCAAGCTAGAAAGCTGAAAAAAAATTTTGGGAGCCAAACTAGCCATAGTGGCCGGTTGTGTGGCTGCTGCAAGGGGGGCGAAATTTTGAGGTGGAAAACTAGTGAGGAAGTGGCTGATTGCTGTGAAACTTGGCTGGAAACTTGGTTGGTGCATGCACTAGGAGGCTGGAAAATTTCAAGCTCATTGGAGGAGCATAGGGCCGGCTGCACCAAGGAGAAAGGAAGGGAGAAAGATCGAGCCAACCAAACCCATTTCCACTCGGATTAAGGTAAAATTCGTTTGGCACTTAAATCTCTCAATTCAAGTTCTAAATTGGAGATTTAAATGTATTACAAGCTATTTTGTAATGAGCATAAGCTCAATTTAATTTTCTGATTTAGGTCAGATTTTTAAGTGTGCTTGATTAGGTATTAAGGGTGGTTGATTTAGTAGTTTAGACAATGTTTTGATTATGTTTATGATTGTTAATGATTAGGGTTGCATGATAGAAAGTTTAGTAAGTTATATGTTCCCCAAAATCTGATTATGCTTGCTGTAAAAATTTAGTTAGGATGCTAGAATGAACATGCATACAAATGGTTTGATGATTAGCCAAAACCATGCAAACCCTAAAACCTATAAGCTGCCATTTTGTGATTGACTTGCATGGACGGGTTTAAATTGCATGCAAGTTAAATTGGGACGTTAGAAAAACGCTGAATGTTGATTCTAGGCTCCCGCTGAGTTCGGTTGAGGTAGTGTGCACGAATTAGGACGAGAAACCAAGAAAATACCGAAAACTGCCAATTCGGGTTAGATCTGCCCAGTTTTCTGGAAACCGAAATTTGAGGCCCTTAGAGGCTGATTTTGGAAAAACGTAAAACACAAAAGTTGTAGAGTAGGGTTTTTACTGTGGGACAGCGCGGACAGTTTTTAAAAATAAGGCTCCAATGGCCTTTGTTTTTAAGAAAAACCGAGCCTGACCATGCCCAGACCCTAAGCACGGTCAGGTGAGTTTAACAGGGAAAACGAACGGGTTAGAGACCGATTTGGGTCTCGAGTTCAAAACGAAAGTTTTAGGATTTTTAATGCTTTAAAACTTTCATGAAGAAAACTTTTTTAAATTCTGCTTCTATTTTTAAATAGAAAATTGGATTTCAAAACTGTGCAGTGAACAAGAAATTCCTGCACAGGAATGTTTAAAACAGTTCAGGAAAAGGACGTTTCTGCATATCCACTGACTAATTCTCAGTGAAAAACTGTTCCAAAGGCAGTTTCTGCTTTTAATAATTTTTACAAAGACCCGTTCTACGTTTTTAACAAATGCTCTTAAAACCCTAAGTTTTTCCAAAGAAAAGGAAGAGTTTTTTTTAAGCACGTTTAAATGAACCATAATCGGAAAAGGTTCCGCGTTATTGGTTTGGGCCCTAAGCCCAAGGGTTATCCAACGTAACCCAATATAATAGTAAAAATGACTAGTCGGGCCTAAAAACTCAGGTTATCGGAAATAACCCTTTGAGTTGTTTATTAGAAGGCATAGGCCCAAGATTTAAAAACAGTAGTCCAACACTACTAAAGATGGCTGTTTAGCCAAGGTTACTTGGTGTAACCAATCAAAGTACACGTTAAGTGTAGTAAACCCTAAACCTTAGGGGTATCCGCGATACAGAGGAAGTATCCGGGTTTGTTTAAGAAAAGGGGGAAACATATAACTATGACTAGGCATGAATGTTGGTTTGATTACCAACATTCCGTAAGAACTAAATTCTTACTCTGTGTCCTCTGATGTAGCAGGAGATAGCCTGCTGAGGCATCCTGAATTGGATCAACATACCTCGGGACATAATACTAAAGGTAAGTACAACTCCGCCTACAGCATAGGCTTTTGTTGTATACTTGCCAAGTATGTTTGATATTTACGATGAAATGATGTTATGTTTACGATATGACTATGTTAAGTTCATAAGCATGAGATTATGACATGATGTTAAGATATGAGCATGAGTTATGAATAGTGACATCACAAAGCATGTTCACTAATAAGAACAAGTATGAGTTCATGAAAAGTAAGTATGATGGCAAGCAAGCTTGCCTGTGTCGTACCGACCCGCGTCAGGTCGGGTTGAGCTATGGCAAGAGTAAGTCCATAGAGTGCACCCGGTACGTACACTTATAATAAGGGGCCCATAAGTAAGATAAGTTAAGAATGAATACGATGGCATAATAAGAGCATAATTGGTTCATGCATATATTATGCGATGATGTGACATGATATGTATGTTATGTATGAGTTAAGTATGATGTGTATACTATGAAAAATTATGTATGATGAGTTATGTTTATGTTTAATTGTCGCGGATATGTATGTTGTACTTGCTGAGCGAAAGCTCACGTGACTTACGTCTATGCTGTAGGTAAGCAACCTACTGGTAACTGATGGTGCAAGGTGGCGAGCGAGGCAGGGCGAGCTGTGGAATGTGGGGATGATAACCGCTTCGCGTTTTGATTTTTATTACGTAAATTTAATTGTATGCAAACATCGTTATATATTGCAAGTATCCGCACTGTATAAAAAAAAAAAAAAAAAAAAATTTCCGCTGCTTACGCCAAATAAATAAGTATGCATGTATGTATGTATGTATGTATGGTAACGGCCTGTGCTAGGCGGGTCGTTACAGAGTTGGTATCAGAGCGGTTCCCTGCTACCCAATTTCACAGTATGCCTGCTGTCGCCGCCACCATTGTAAGTAATTTTATTTTTATGAGTAAATAATTATTACGTGATTATGCTATGATAGATACGACATTATGGATCCCGCTGGAGCGGATGGGGATCGACGTGCTGTTGCGTCTTTTCATGAGGCACACCCGATGATTTTTGACGGGACGAGACGTACGGTGTCGTTAGCTGCCTGGCTATATGACATGGAGTTGATATTCAGATTATGTCATATAGAGGAGAGATTACAGGTTTCGTTAGCCAGTCGGTGTCTTTCTGTAGACGCTCGATTATGGTGGATGACGATAGGTGAGAGAGCGATGCCGAGTCGCACTTGGGCACATTTTCGTGCATTGATAGTCGCCCGTTTCGGACCGCTACCAGACGAGGGTGTACCTCCTCGTGACCCGGTGATGTATCGGGAGATGTATCATGCCCGATACCTCAGTTTTTCAGCAGTATGGCACGCCTACCCACAGGAGCCCATGAGCCATTACTGCAGGCGGTTTCAGGAGGAGCTGTTGCCTTACGTCCCCCGGGACTTGGCTAACCCTGGGATGATTTCACTACAGACTTTCTGAGACGGTTTGCCTCCGCAGATCCGCCAGTACGTTCCCATGCCGTTGCCTGAGACGACGGTGGGGAACATGATTGAGGATATTATGGCGGCCGAGGCTGTAGTACAGGCTATGCAGGCCGCTGGGGTCGCAGAGGAGCATCAGGCACCGGTCGACGACGCTGGGATGGGAGAGCCGTTTTTAGGGCCTGGTCCAGTTTTTCCCGAGGACCCGATTCCAGCTGAGCCAGTACAGGCAGTGCCGCCCGAGGACGTCGAGGCTGACGGGGTAGGGGACGATTTCGACCCTGATGATTTTATTGTTGCTCCAGAGGATCAGCCAGCAGACCCTCCGATCATTGATATTTCTAGCGACGATGAGGAGGATATGGAGCCGGAGCCGGAGCCAGAGCAGGAGGACTGGTTCGCGGACGATGAAGAGGAGGATATGGAGCCCGGGCCAGAGTTTGAGCCTGAGGACTGGCAGGAGGAGGATTTTGATGAGGACCCTGAGGAGTTTCCATTGCACGATGGAGATGACGATGCAGACTCCGACGCGCCCTCGATAGTTACAGACGAGGATATAGAGTAGGCTAACTCTGTATATATTTTTACTTTTTGACGAATATGTACTAGCTTATATTTTGGATGATAGGCTTGTACTGATGTATGATGGGAAAGTGTTAGACACTTCCATCCGAAATGTTGACCCTATATGTACAGAAATCGTATCAAAATGTATTTATGAAATTGTGAATATAATGCACTTTTTGTAAGAATACAAAAAGAAAGTTCAATGATGAAATATTATGATATGATGATGAAAGGCATGTTACGAGTTGTTGTGTGCCATGATACGATGATAAAGTTATGATATGAAGAATTATGTTATGTATGACGATAAATGTATGAAAGAAGGGATATTTCCAGTATGATAATATCTTTTCTTATGTTTTAATAGGATCGAGAAAATGGTTCGTCCACGACGAGCAGTGCCTGAAAATCCGCCAGAGCCGGATCTCGCAACCATTGTTGCAAATTTGCAACGGCAGCTGCTGGAACAGCAGCAAGAGACGAATAGACTGCGAGAGCAGTTAATTCAGATGAACCAAAGACCTAGGGGAGATGAAGTTCCCCCACACCCCGAGAGAGTAGACCCGGTAGCACCTCAGGCACCGGAAATTCCACCAGAGATCCCACAGAACTTCGAGGTTCCGATAGCACCTGCAGGGATTCCTGCGAACCTACCGCCAGTACGGGAAGATTTATTGTACGAGAGATTCAGGAGAATGAAGGCACCTGAATTTGAGGGAGTAATGGATCCGATAGCTGCAGATAATTGGTTGATTGATGTCCAAGTCATCCTGGACTTCATGAGACTATCGGAACAGGAAAAGGTTCTCTGTGCTTCCTTCACCCTCAAGAAAGACGCCAGACACTGGTGGATGACGGTACAGATGCGGCGAGATGTTACCGCCATGAGCTGGCAAGATTTTGTGACAGAATTCCGCACCATGTACTACAATAGGGAGATTCTGGCAGCCCAGCAGGATGAGTTCGCCAGTTTGAAACAGGGATCAATGACGGTAATGGAGGCTGTCAAGAAATTTGAACAGTTGGCCCGGTTGTGTCCGGAACTGGTTCCCAACGAAACAGAAAAAGTTAGAAGGATGATGAAGATGTTCCGGACAGATATCGCCAAGCAAGTTAGCGCTGGCAGTAGCCCACCTACCCTGGTATCCGACTGCGTGAGTCGTGCGATAAGGGCCGAATACTGGATTAACCAGGATAGAGAAGCAAGGGCTCAGATCTTCAGGGCAAAAAGGGATGAAAAAGCCGTGGCAAAGCCGACGCAGCCCCGCCAAAACTTAGAAACGCCCCCGAAAGGACAATCAGTAACCCTGCCCAAGGTTCCAAACAGTTTGGGAGGAACAAGAGAAAGGGAAATTTCTCGGGTCAGGGACAACAAAAGAATTACCCTCAGAAGAGGAATAATAGAGGAAATGAGGGTAATAACACTGACTACCCGACATGCGCCAAGTGTGGAAGGAAACACCCGGGAGTTTGTAGAATGGGGTCGAATGCCTGTTTCCTGTGTGGCAAGGAGGGGCATTATGCGAAGAACTGTCATCTAAATAACCAAGGCCAGAACCCTCAGTACCCGAGTCGGAACACCAACAGCCAGTTGCATGCTGTCCAAACTAGGCTTGAAGGACCCTCGATCACCCAAGGCAGATTAGAGGCTCCTGAACCTCAAGCCAGGATATATGCTTACACCAGGGTGATGCTGAAGCTGGGACTTCACATGTGGTGACAGGTCAGATCTCTATCGCCACTTATGATGCTATCGCCTTGTTTGATTCTGGAGCTACTCACTCATTTATATCCCTGGAGTTCGCCCAGAAGTTAGGAAGAGGTGTGAATAGTTTAGATCAGCCCTTCAAAACCTCTTTGCCGTCCGGAGAGATTTTGTGGTCCAATTCTTGGATACGAAATGCTTCCGTGACTATCTGTGGCCGAGAATTGTTTGTAGATCTCATTGCAATCAAGTTACAGGATTTCGATGTGATCTTAGGAATGGATTTCTTAGGCAAATACGACGCCAGGATCGACTGCCGAAAACACTGTGTAACATTCAACCCTTACGGAAAGGAGGAGTTCAATTTCTACGGGCAATCTCGGAATTCAGCAACTAAATTGGTTTCAGCAATGAAGGCCTGGAAAATGTTAGCTAATGGCTGTCAAGGATATTTAGCTAACATGGTGGATAAAGATTGTGAGGTGGAATTGACACCGGAAGATGTTCCCATTATAAAGGAATATGTGGATATCTTTCCGAAAGACTTACCAGGACTTCCGCCGGATCGTGAGATTTCGTTCGAAATTGAATTGCTACCTGGAGCTGCACCGATATCAAAAGCGCCTTATCGTATGGCACCTGCCGAGCTTAGAGAACTACAAGTGCAGTTACAAGAATTGCTAGACAAGGGATTCATCCGACAAAGTTACTCTCCATGGGGAGCACCAGTATTGTTCGTAAAGAAGAAGGATGGATCACTACGAATGTGTATCGACTACCGTGAGCTTAACAAGATTACGATCAAGAATAAATATCCCCTTCCAAGGATTGACGATCTTTTCGATCAACTTAGGGGAGCGGTAGTATTCTCGAAAGTCGATCTACGATCAGGCTACCATCAGCTCAGGATCAAGGAGTCAGATATCTCCAAGACGGCGTTTCGAACGCGTTACGGGCACTACGAGTTTTTGGTTATGCCATTTGGGCTAACCAATGCCCCAGCTGCATTCATGGACCTTATGAACAGAGTCTTCAAAGAGTACCTGGATAAGTTCATCATTGTTTTTATTGACGACATTTTGATCTACTCAAGGTCCAAAGAAGAGCATGAGCGTCATCTTAGATTGGTGATGGAGACGCTTAGACGAAACCAGCTGTACGCCAAATTTACGAAATGTGAATTTTGGCTGGAAAAAGTCCACTTTTTGGGTCATGTAGTATCAAAAGAAGGAATTTCAGTAGACCCTGCTAAGATTGAGGCGGTTAGTGCGTGGCCAGCACCCAAAAATGTTACGGAAATAAGGAGTTTCCTTGGATTAGCTGGCTACTACCGACGGTTCGTCGAGGGATTTTCCAAGATCGCTACACCCCTCACCGCTCTTACCCGTAAAGAAAAGAAATTTGAATGGACTCAGAAATGTGAGGAGAATTTTCAAGAGCTCAAGAAGAGATTGACAAGTGCACCTGTGTTGATAATTCCTGATGTTGATGCAGGAAATTTCGTGATCTATAGTGACGCTTCTAAAAATGGATTAGGAGCCGTCCTGATGCAGAGTGGGAAGGTAGTTGCCTACGCATCCCGACAGCTGAAGATTCACGAAAGGAATTATCCCACGCATGACTTGGAGCTCGCGGCAGTAGTTTTCGCACTTAAGATCTGGAGACACTACTTGTACGGGAACAAGTGTGAAATCTACACCGATCACCAGAGCCTCAAGTATATTTTCACTCAGAAGGAGCTCAACATGAGACAACGTAGATGGCTGGAACTTGTGAAGGATTATGATTGTGAGATCCTTTACCATCCTGGAAAGGCGAACAAGGTAGCAGATGCCTTAAGCAGAAAATCCGTAGGCATGCTGATGTCTATTGGAATGTTTCCTAGACCACTACAAAAGGAGATTTCCGAGTTCAATTTGGAATTGATAACGGGAAGATTGTCTGTTCTATCCCTCCAGTCCAATCTTATGGAAACCATCAAGTCACATCAAAGGAAAGATTCTTCTTTGCTGAAAGCACAACTCTTTGATGAGAAAAACAAGGAGTTTAGAGTCTCCGAAGATGGTGCTATGTACTTCAAAGGAAGGATTTGTGTTCCTAACTTTGAATTTCTTAAGGACCAGATCTTGTCAGAAGCACACAAGACGCCATATTCAGTACATCCAGGAGCTTCCAAGATGTATAAAGACCTTCGACTGAGTTATTGGTGGCCCAATATGAAGAATGAGGTAGCAGAATATGTATCGAAATGCCTAACTTGTCAGAAAGTTAAGGCTGAACATCGACATCCAGGTGGAGAGCTACAGAAGATAGAGCTTCCTGAATGGAAATGGGAGCAAATTACTATGGATTTCGTAGTAGGGCTACCCAGAACTTCAAGTGGGAATGACTCGATTTGGGTTATTGTGGATAGATTAACCAAATCAGCCCACTTTATTGCGATTAAGGTCACCTTTTCAGTGGAGAAATTGGCTGAGATTTACGTATCCCAGATAGTCAGATTCCATGGAGTACCAAAATCGATCATCTCAGACCGTGATGGACGTTTCACTTCTCGATTTTGGACCAGTGTTCACAATGCTATGGGGTCAAATTGAAGTTCAGTACGGCATTTCACCCCCAAACTGACGGTCAATCGGAACGGACCATCCAGACACTGGAAGATATGCTCAGATCATGTGTGCTGGATTTCAAAGGAACTGGGATCAGAAGCTGCCATTGATCGAATTCTCCTACAACAACAGTTATCATGCTTCGATTGGTATGGCTCCATTTGAAGCATTGTATGGAAGAAAATGTCGATCGCCTATTCACTGGCAGGAAGTGGGGCAGAAGCAGCTGCACACCACAGACTTCATCAAGAAGACCTCTGAGGATATTCAGATGATCAAGCAGAGGCTCGACATAGCTTTTAGCAGACAGAAAAGTTATGCCGATAAACGTAGGAGGCCCTTGGAATTCAGGTGGGAGATGCGGTGTTCATCAAGATCACTCCTATGAAAGGAGTGATGCGATTTGGTAAAAAGGGAAAGCTTAGTCCGAGGTATACAGGACCATTTGAGATTCTCGAACGAATTGGAAAAGTCGCCTATAAGCTTGCCCTACCGCCTGAGTTAGCTTCGATGCATAATGTTTTCCATGTGTCGATGCTCAAGAAGTATGTGTCAGACCCTTCCCATGTGCTTAGTCAGGAACCAGTGGAGGTTCATACGGACTTAACCTATGAAGAAAAGCCAGTTCGAGTTCTGGATCGGGAAGAGAAGGTCTTAAGGAACAAAACCATTCCCATGGTTAAAATATTGTGGCGAAACCACATGGTGAAGAAGCAACCTGGGAGTTGGAAGATGAGATGAGAAAGAACTACCCTGATTTGTTCTAATTTTCGAGGACGAAAATTTTTAAGGGGGGTAGATTGTAATAACAGAATTTTCTATGTTACAATTTCTTGTATAGAAATTTAAACTGTACCTGAAGGTATTATGAAAAGCCCGGTTTAGGGTTTTTATTCAGAATTATGAGTTCTTATGCTTTTATAAGACTCAAAAATGATTGCTTAGTTGAGCATACGACCTTTTGAGGAAAAAGGTATGAAAACGCCATGATTTTTACAAAAGTCAAAGTTTGACCCGAGAGTCAAAGTTTGACCAGAAAGTCAAAGTTTGACCAGAAACCGTCAAAGTAAACCAAGAGAGTCCACGTTGTCAGAATAGGCAACATTGACCTAAGAAAGTCAAAGATTGGCTAGAAAGATCAATTCTTTGACGATATCGAAAAATGGTTAGCGGTATAGAAGTATACTGCGGAAAACCAAATTTTTCAGATAAAATGGTTTAAGTTAGATTCAAAACCACCATAGAAAAATCAAGCACACTAAGTAGGAGATTAAAGGCCAAAAGGCTCGAACGAAAAGAGAATTTTTCGTATAGTCCATTATTAGACAGATAAATTTTGGACTGCATTTTAATAGCCGGTACTGTGAATCAAAGACCACAGTATCAACTATACCTGTTTAGTATTGAAATATACTGTCTAATGAAGAATTAGGCCAAATAAGGCCTTAATGATGATGCCATGTAACTTTTGGATTATGACATCATTATATGGATTTAGTGAAAAATTGGAAAGAATTTGGTTGGTTCTAGAACAACCTTGGCCGGCCACCTCACCCTCTTTTTGTGCAAATTGGCTAACTTTGAAGGACTATTTTGCAATTTTAAAAAGTTCAAATTTGCCTATAAATAGGAGTGCATTCTATTCACAAAAATGTGAAAATTTAGGCAAACTTTGGCCAAATTTCAGCACAAAATCCGACCATATTAGGAGCTGCCAAAGAGAGAAAAAGTTTGGGGAACCAAGAATTTAGTCCTAGGAGGGTTCGGTTTGCACTAGGAATCAAGCTAGAAAGCTGAAAAAAAATTTTGGGAGCCAAACTAGCCATAGTGGCCGGTTGTGTGGCTGCTGCAAGGGGGGCGAAATTTTGAGGTGGAAAACTAGTGAGGAAGTGGCTGATTGCTGTGAAATTCGTTTGGCACTTAAATCTCTCAATTCAAGTTCTAAATTGGAGATTTAAATGTATTACAAGCTATTTTGTAATGAGCATAAGCTCAATTTAATTTTCTGATTTAGGTCAGATTTTTTAGTGTGCTTGATTAGGTATTAAGGGTGGTTGATTTAGTAGTTTAGACAATGTTTTGATTATGTTTATGATTGTTAATGATTAGGGTTGCATGATAGAAAGTTTAGTAAGTTATATGTTCCCCAAAATCTGATTATGCTTGCTGTAAAAATTTAGTTAGGATGCTAGAATGAACATGCATACAAATGGTTTGATGATTAGCCAAAACCATGCAAACCCTAAAACCTATAAGCTGCCATTTTGTGATTGACTTGCATGGACGGGTTTAAATTGCATGCAAGTTAAATTGGGACGTTAGAAAAACGCTGAATGTTGATTCTAGGCTCCTGCTGAGTTCGGTTGAGGTAGTGTGCACGAATTAGGACGAGAAACCAAGAAAATACCGAAAACTGCCAATTCGGGTTAGATCTGCCCAGTTTTCTGGAAACCGAAATTTGAGGCCCTTAGAGGCTGATTTTGGAAAAACGTAAAACACAAAAGTTGTAGAGTAGGGTTTTTACTGTGGGACAAAGCGGACATTTTTTAAAAATAAGGCTCCAATGGCCTTTGTTTTTAAGACAAACCGAGCCTGACCATGCCCAGACCCTAAGCACGGTCAGGTGAGTTTAACAGGGCAAACGAACGGGTTAGAGACCGATTTGGGTCTCGAGTTCAAAACGAAAGTTTTAGGATTTTTAATGCTTTAAAACTTTCATGAAGAAAACTTTTTCAAATTCTGCTTCTATTTTTAAATAGAAAATTGGATTTCAAAACTGTGCAGTGAACAAGAAATTCCTGCACAGGAATGTTTAAAACAGTGCAGGAAAAGGACGTTTCTGCATATCCACTGACTAATTCTCAGTGAAAAACTGTTCCAAAGGCAGTTTCTGCTTTTAATAATTTTTACAAAGACCCGTTCTACGTTTTTAACAAATGCTCTTAAAACCCTAAGTTTTTCCAAAGAAAAGGAAGAGTTTTTTTTAAGCACGTTTAAATGAACCATAATCGGAAAAGGTTCCGCGTTATTGGTTTGGGCCCTAAGCCCAAGGGTTATCCAACGTAACCCAATATAATAGTAAAAATGACTAGTCGGGCCTAAAAACTCAGGTTATCGGAAATAACCCTTTGAGTTGTTTATTAGAAGGCATAGGCCCAAGATTTAAAAACAGTAGTCCAACACTACTAAAGATGGCTGTTTAGCCAAGGTTACTTGGTGTAACCAATCAAAGTACACGTTAAGTGTAGTAAACCCTAAACCTTAGGGGTATCCGCGATACAGAGGAAGTATCCGGGTTTGTTTAAGAAAAGGGGGAAACATATAACTATGACTAGGCATGAATGTTGGTTTGATTACCAACATTCCGTAAGAACTAAATTCTTACTCTGTGTCCTCTGATGTAGCAGGAGATAGCCTGCTGAGGCATCCTGAATTAGATCAACATACCTCGGGACATAATACTAAAGGTAAGTACAACTCCGCCTACAGCATAGGCTTTTGTTGTATACTTGCCAAGTATGTTTGATATTTACGATGAAATGATGTTATGTTTACGATATGACTATGTTAAGTTCATAAGCATGAGATTATGACATGATGTTAAGATATGAGCATGAGTTATGAATAGTGACATCACAAAGCATGTTCACTAATAAGAACAAGTATGAGTTCATGAAAAGTAAGTATGATGGCAAGCAAGCTTGCCTGTGTCGTACCGACCCGCGTCAGGTCGGGTTGAGCTATGGCAAGAGTAAGTCCATAGAGTGCACCCGGTACGTACACTTATAATAAGGGGCCCATAAGTAAGATAAGTTAAGAATGAATACGATGGCATAATAAGAGCATAATTGGTTCATGCATATATTATGCGATGATGTGACATGATATGTATGTTATGTATGAGTTAAGTATGATGTGTATACTATGAAAAATTATGTATGATGAGTTATGTTTATGTTTAATTGTCGCGGATATGTATGTTGTACTTGCTGAGCGAAAGCTCACGTGACTTACGTCTATGCTGTAGGTAAGCAACCTACTGGTAACTGATGGTGCAAGGTGGCGAGCGAGGCAGGGCGAGCTGTGGAATGTGGGGATGATAACCGCTTCGCGTTTTGATTTTTATTACGTAAATTTAATTGTATGCAAACATCGTTATATATTGCAAGTATCTGCACTGTATAAAAAAAAAAAAAAAAAAAAAAAATTTCCGCTGCTTACGCCAAATAAATAAGTATGCATGTATGTATGTATGTATGTATGGTAACGGCCTGTGCTAGGCGGGTCGTTACAATCCTTACCCTATATCCTTTGTTATATCAGGAGGTAACCTATTGTTACGACCTGAATTGGAGCAACAAAGTCTAGGACATAGCATACAAGATAAGTACAACTCCGCTTGCATCACAGGCTGTTTGTTTGTTTACTTGTATGATTTGTTTAAAGTTTATGTAATGATATGACATAATGTGTGATTTAGTATGTGACATCACGAAGTATGTTCATTATTTTATATGATAAGCCTAAGATCACAGTATGAAATGATTTAGTAAGCAAGTAATTATATAAGATAAGTACGGTAACGGCCTACGTTAGGTGGGTCGTTACAGTAGGGCCAAGGCCGTGGTCTGGTTCGTAGAATTGAGTAAGGTTAGGATCATGACCTGAAATTAGGTCAGGTCAGATCAAGTTGTTATCGAAAACTTATTTTTCCATTACAATTGACTAACGATGGGGTATTTCTATGATTTCTACTTTATTTTTTTAACTAAGGGGTATAGATGTAAAATATATTGGTTCGTTTTAAGGGTGCAGTGTCACTAGTATTTTGACAACACATATGAATGCCTACGTCATTATAAATTAGCTGAAAAAATCAACTGTGAGAAAAGTAAAGGAATAATTAATTTATTACATAAATAAAGAGAAGAGACGTTCAAACAAATAAGTCTGTAAATAAAAAGATAAGCACATCTAACGTATGTGTTGTTTTTGGTCCTCTCTTATATTTACTAACTATTATTTCGTCTAAAATGCATATTTCGGTTTTAAGTTAGAAGCTTATAGTGACGAGCAAATAAGATCACAAATATGTCGTTTTCTTTTATTTTTATTTACTTTATGCAATAACCCAAAATTTTGACGAACTTGTGATTTCCTTATATGCAAGGAAAATCTAAGTTTGAATTATGCATGTCAATATGAAGCTCATGATCTGACTTGATTATCAGAGTATTTGTGAGTTCTTATAATATTATAAGACTCAATAAAAGTTTACTTAGTCAAGTATGAGGTCTTTTAATGAAAGAAGCAGAATAAGGATTTATGATTTATTCCAGTCAACGTTTGATCAGGATGATTTAAGATATGATTAATACGGTACTGCAGTATAGTAGTAGTATGAAACTATACTGCGATAAACTGTCATTACGGATGTAAAGTTAAGAATAAGATATGGCATTGCCCAAGAATAATCAGGAATAATATTTAGAGTAATAAGGACTTAGTAGCTTTAAGTCGCAAGAAAAATCCATACGCAGTCCAGTTAAGTGCAGATGAATTATAGACTGCAGTTCAGTATAACTGTACTGTTTAAGT
>CM046362.1:19016173-19040072 GCA_025413025.1 Ficus hispida | reverse complement strand
TGATAAGATAGAATGTGTATAGCTCTTATCTTACGTCCTGTTTGGAAACAGGAGTATGAACTGTTGTCGTGCCATGATTCGGACGATTAACCAAGAGCATAGGACGACAAGTAAGTATAACTCCGCCTACAGCATGGGCAAAGTGTTTTAAAGAACATGTTTTTCAAGAAATCATGTGTTGATGATTTATGATACTATGTTATGATGCTATGTTATGAGGTTTAAGTCATGATGTTTATGATAAGATGAAATGTTAGGATGCTATGTTATGAGGTTTATGTCATGATGTTTATGATAAGATGAAATGTTATGATGCTATGTTATGAGGTTTAAGTCATGATGTTTATGATAAGATGAAATGTTAGGATGCTATGTTATGAGGTTTATGTCATGATGTTTATGATAAGATGAAATGTTATGATGCTATGTTATGAGGTTTATGTCATGACGTATATGATAAGATACTATGTTACGATGCTATGCTATGATGATTTATGTTACGACGGTTATGTAATGGTTCATGATATGTTATGTTTTGATATAGTGACATCATGTAGCATGTCCACTAATATTAACTACATGGTAAGAACACATGTTAAGATAAGCTAAGGTCATTGTGTCGTACCGACTTGCCATGATGGCGAGTTTAAATGGTTTAGTCTATGGTTTGGGTTGAGTTGGATTGGCTGCCCCAATCACTCCATGTTAAACAGTTTGTTTCATGGTTTGAGTTGGTTTGGATTGGCTGCCTCCAGCCATTCCATGATGATGGACCACGGTACGTGCACACTTGATATGCAAATAAATAAGAATCAAGATAATAAATGAAAATTTAATCGATTCATAAGAAAACCTAATTGGTTCATGCATTCCTTTGTTAAAAATGTTTTGCGGATTGCACGTTGTACTTACTGGGCATAAGCTCATTACTTACGTTCATGCTGTAGGTTAAGCAACCTACCGGCGATACGTGATGCAAAGCTGTGAAGGCTGGTGCTACAGGCTGTGAAATGTGGGATGGACACCGCCACGGGTTTTGAATTTATGCTATGTAAAATATGTTTTGAAAAATATATTTAAAAGATGTGTTTTATGTTATGTGATAGTATGGATAAGAAACCGTTTTCAAGAAGAAAACTATTTTTAAGAAATTGTTTTCAAGAACGAGTTAAGGAATGGTTTTTAAGGATGATGGCAACAAGTTGCCTCGTGTTGTACCGAACCGCATTAGGTCGGATTGGTCCACGGTATGATGATGTTAGCTTTTAATATCATTATGAAAGCTCAGTACTCGAGTGAGTACATATGGTTATGCATGAAGATAAGTTAAGTTCAAAGTAAGAAAAGAAAAAAAAAAAAAAAAAAAAAAATTTTTACTCCGAATTTTCCGCAGTTTAAGTTTTTTAAATTAAGAAGTAAGTTAAGCAAGTAATGTAACGGCCCACGTCTGCGCAGTAGGACGCCCCTACGCGTGACGGTTCGGGGCGTTACAGCTAAAGAAGTATATACCGGACCCTTCCCATGTACTTAGTCAGGAACCAGTAGTGGTTCAAACGGACTTAACTTACGAGGAGAAGCCAGTTCGAATTCTGGATCGGGAAGAGAAGGTCTTAAGGAATAAAACCATTCCCATGGTTAAAGTGTTGTGGCGAAACCATAAGGTTGAGGAGGCAACATGGGAATTGGAAGATGATATGAGAAAGAACTACCCTGGTTTGTTCTAATTTTCGAGGACGAAAATTTTTAAGGAGGGTAGATTGTAAGATCTAGAATTTTCATCGCTAAGATTTCTTGTATAGAAATTTAAATTGTACCGTAATGGTATCTATGAAAAATCCCGGCTCAGGGTTTTTTTATTAAATTTCATGAGTTCTTATGGCTTCGTAAGACTCAAATACGATCGCTTAGTCAAGCCCATGATCTTTTGTGTCCAAAAGATAGAAAATTCTATGATTTTATTGAAAGTCATATGCGAGGAATGGGATCTAATGCTTGCTTTCTTTGCGGCAAAGAAGGGCATTATGCGAGGAATTGCACTCTAAACAATCAAGGCCAGAACCTTTCCTATCCGAACCGGAACCCCAACAGCCAACTTCATGCAGTCCAGGCGAGGCTAGAGGGACCCTCGATCACTCAGGGAAGATTAGAAGCCCCTGAACCCCAGGCCAGAATCTATGCCTATACGAAGGGAGATGCAGAAGCAGGGACTTCGCATGTGGTGACAGGTCAGATTTCTATCGCCACTCTTGATGCTGTTGCTCTATTTGATTCTGGTGCTACGCATTCTTTTGTGTCTCTGGAGTTCATCCAGAAGTTAGGAAGAGGTGTGGATGTTTTAGATCAGCCTTTCAAAACCTCTTTGCCATCCGGAGAATCTTTGTGGTCAAATTTCTGGATTCGTGATGCTTCTGTCATTCTCTGTAATAGAGAATTGTTTGTAGATCTCATCGCAATCAAGCTCCAAGATTTCGATGTGATCTTAGGGATGGATTTCTTAGGAAGGTACAACGCCCGGATTGACTGTCGGAAACATTGCGTCACGTTCAACCCCTACGGTGAGGAAGAATTTACCTTCTACGGACAGACTCACCACTCAGCCACCAGATTGATTTCGGCAATGAAGGCTTGGAGAATGTTAGCTAATGGTTGTCAAGGATATTTAGCTAACATGGTGGACAAAGATCGGGAGTTAGAGTTGAAACCGGAAGATATTCCCATTATAAAGGAATATGTGGATGTCTTTCCGGAGGAACTGCCAGGACTTCCGCCGGAGCGTGAAATATCGTTTGAGATCGAGCTATTGCCTGGAACCGCACCGATATCAAAAGCGCCCTACCGAATGGCACCTGCCGAGCTTAGGGAACTTCAAGTGTAGTTGCAGGAACTGCTTAACAAGGGATTTATTCGACAAAGCTACTCTCCATGGGGAGCCGTGGTGTTATTCGTGAAAAAGAAAGATGGATCTTTGCGCATGTGCATTGATTACCGGGAGCTAAATAAGATAACGATCAAGAACAAGTATCCTCTTCCGAGGATTGATGATCTGTTCGATCAACTCAGAGGAGCAGTAGTATTTTCAAAGGTCGATCTGCGCTCAGGCTATCACCAACTGAAGATCAAGGAGTCCGATATCTCCAAGACAGCTTTTCGAACTCGTTATGGGCATTATGAGTTTTTGGTTATGCCATTTGGACTAACCAATGCCCCAGCCGCGTTCATGGACCTTATGAATCGAGTATTCAAGGAATACCTGGACAAGTTCGTCATCGTCTTTATTGATGATATTTTAATCTACTCAAGGTCCAATGAAGAGCATGAGAATCACCTTGGATTGGTGATGGAAACGTTGAGAAGGAATCAGCTATATGCCAAATTCACAAAGTGTGAATTTTGGCTGGAAAAAGTGCATTTCTTGGGCCATGTAGTGTTAAAGGAAGGGATTTCTGTGGACCCTGCAAAGGTGGAAGCGGTCAGTACGTGGCCAGCACCTAAGAATGTCACGGAGATAAGGAGCTTTCTTGGACTAGCAGGATATTATCGACGGTTTGTTGAAGGATTCTCCAAGATTGCTGCACCCCTTACCGCCCTTACCAGAAAAGGGAAGAGTTTTGAATGGACTCAGAAATGTGAGGAAAATTTCCAGGAGCTCAAGAGGAGGCTAACCAGCGCACCTGTGCTAATAATTCCTGATGTAGAGACAGGGAATTTCGTCATCTACAGCGATGCATCAAAAAGCGGATTAGGAGCTGTTCTGATGCAAAACAGGAAGGTAGTGGCCTACGCATCCCGTCAACTGAAAGATCATGAAAGGAATTATCCTACTCATGATTTGGAGCTTGCGGCAGTAGTTTTCGCACTCAAGATTTGGAGGCACTATTTGTACGGAAACAAATGTGCGATCTATACCGATCATCAGAGCCTCAAGTACATTTTCACTCAAAAAGAGCTCAACATGAGACAGCGTAGATGGCTGGAGCTCGTAAAGGACTATGACTGTGAAATCCTTTACCACCCTGGCAAGGCAAACAAGGTAGCAGACGCCTTAAGTAGGAAATCCGTAGGCATGCTGATGTCTATCAAGGCGTTTCCTAAGCCACTACAAAGGGAAATTTCTGAGTTTAACTTGGAAATGATAACGGGGAAATTATCTTCTCTGACTATTCAGTCTGATTTGTTGGAATCCATCAAGTCACACCAAGAAAAGGATTCCTTTTTGCTGAAAACTCAACTTTTTGGCAGAAAAAGTGATGAGTTCAAAACCTCTACAGATGGCGTCATCTACTTCAAGGAGAGGATTTGCGTTCCCAACTTCGAGGTCTTGAAGAATCAGATTTTGTCCGAAGCACATATGACGCCATACTCAGTACATCCAGGAGCTTCCAAGATGTACAAAGACCTCCGCGAAAATTATTGGTAGCCCAGTATGAAGAATGAGATAGCTGAATTCGTGTCGAAATGCCTAACTTGTCAGAAAGTTAAGGCTGAGCACCGACATCCTGGTGGAGAACTGCAGAAGATAGAGCTTCCTGAATGGAAATGGGAGCAGATTACTATGGATTTCATAGTAGGATTACCCAGGACGTCAAGTGGGAATGACATGATTTGGGTTATCGTGGATAGGTTAACCAAATCAGCCCACTTTATTGCCATTAAGGCCACCTTTTCAGTGGAGAAATTAGCTGAGATCTTCGTTTTTCAGATCGTCAGATTTCATGGAGTTCCAAAGTCGATTATTTCAGATCGTGATGGACGATTCACCTCTCGATTTTGGAGCAGTGTTCACAACGCTATGGGAACGAAATTGAAGTTCAGTACGGCATTTCATCCCCAAACGGATGGTCAGTCAGAGCGAACTATCCAGACACTGGAGGACATGCTGAGGTCATGTGTACTAGATTTCAAGGGCAATTGGGACCAGAAGCTGCCTTTGATCGAATTCTCCTATAACAACAGCTATCATGCTTCGATCGGTATGGCTCCATTCGAAGCATTGTATGGAAGGAAATGTCGATCTCCTATCCATTGGCAGGAAGTTGGTCAGAAACAGCTGCAAACCATAGACTTCATCAGAAAGACCTCCGAAGATATCAAGAAGATCAAACAAAGGCTCGACATAGCTTTTAGCAGACAGAAAAGCTATGCCGATAAACGTAGGAGGCCTTTAGAATTTCAAGTGGGTGATGCTGTTTTTATCAAGGTTGCTCCTATGAAGGGAGTAATGCGGTTTGGAAAGAAAGGGAAGCTTAGCCCAAGATATACGGGACCGTTTGAGATCCTTGAAAGGATTGGAAAAGTAGCCTATAAGCTTGCCCTACCGCCAGAATTAGCTTCGATGCATAATGTTTTTCATGTTTCGATGCTAAAGAAGTATATACCGGACCCTTCCCATGTACTTAGTCAGGAACCAGTAGAGGTTCAAACGGACTTAATTTACGAGGAGAAGCCAGTTCAAATTCTGGATCGGGAAGAGAAGGTCTTAAGGAATAAAACCATTCCCATGGTTAAAGTGTTGTGGCGAAACCATAAGGTTGAGGAGGCAACATGGGAATTGGAAGATGATATGAGAAAGAACTACCCTGGTTTGTTCTAATTTTCGAGGACGAAAATTTTTAAGGAGGGTAGATTGTAAGATCTAGAATTTTCATCGCTAAGATTTCTTGTATAGAAATTTAAATTGTACCGTAATGGTATCTATGAAAAATCCCGGCTCAGGGTTTTTTTATTAAATTTCATGAGTTCTTATGGCTTCGTAAGACTCAAATACGATCGCTTAGTCAAGCCCATGATCTTTTGTGTCCAAAAGATAGAAAATTCTATGATTTTATTGAAAGTCAACGTTTGACCGAAAAAGTCAAAGTTGACCATGAAGGTCAAAGTTGACCATGAAAGTCAAAGTTGACCCGAGAAGTCAAAGATTGACTAAAAAGGTCAACTATGTGACGGAACTTAAGTATGTTAAGCAGTATAGGTTATTTACTGAGAAAAACCGTTTTTACGGATAAAATAGTTAGAATTAAATCTAAAACCACCATAGAAAAATCAAGCACATTAAATAGATTATTAAGGGCCAAAGGACTTGAAGCGGAAAGAAAAGTTTTTCGTACCGTCCAATTTATGACAGATAAATTTTGGAATAAAAATTTAATTTATGATACTGTGTATTAAGTAACACAGTATTAGCAATGATTGTTTGGCTAAAAATGGATTGCTTATCAAGGTTTAAAGCCAAACAAGCCTTAAGGGAGAATGACATCACCTTATCCATTATTTATGACATCATTTGGATTTAAGCTAAATTAGGAAAGTAATTTGGAGGCTTCTAGACCATGAGTTGGCCGACCACCTCACCCCCCCTTTTGTGAAAAATGTTGGTTTTTGAGGGACTAAAATTGCAATTAAACAAAGCTCCAAAACCTCTATAAATAGGTGGCCATTCTATTCAAAAAAATCAGAAAACTCAGCCATACTCTGCCCATTTTTCTCTGCCCAAAACCGACCCTTAGCAGCCAAGAAAGAAACAAGAACAAAAGCAGAAATCCAAGAGAGAATCCACTAGGGTGAGTTCGGTTTTCAGCTAGGAGGAAAGAAAAGAGTGCTGGAAATTTTGGAGCCTTGTTTGGCAAGCTGGCCGTGTGAGTGTGTGCTGGAAAAAGGGTGAGAAAAATTGTTGGAAGGCCTTAGGGAGTGCTGGAATTAGTGGCTGGAATCTGTGTGGTGCAGCAGCCAAGGACCAGAAAAATTTCCGAGTGAGCTTAGGGAGAGGCCGGTTGTGTCTAGGAGCCAAGGGGGAAGAAACTTTGGACCAAACCCTAACCTACTTTAGGGTTCATTAAGGTAAAATCTTCCACAGCTTTCAGCTTTCAATTTGGTTCAATTTGGAAGTTATTTTGTATTTCAAGTTGTTGGTTGTAAGAGCATAAGCTCTAAGTTATTTTTCGGCCCTAGTTTAGGTTATGTGCTTGATTTGTAGATTAAGGGTGGTTGCTGATTTTAAATATGGTATGATTTAAGTATGCTTGCTTGATGTATGTGATTGTATGCTAGCTGATTTTCAAGATTATATGCCCCTAATAAGTTAAGATAGGAGTTAGAATGCATGATTAGGTTAAATGGTAGATTTGGTGTAATTGTGCAAGATTGAATTTTCTGCAACCTTCATTATTTGGGGAAAGAATAATGGGTTGCATGGATGAGTTTTAATTTGTGTTTAAAAAGAAATTGACATTAGAAAGGCGCTGTATGACTGACTTAGGCTCCCGCTGAGTTCGGTTGAGGTAGTGTGCTCGTTTTAGGACCGAAAACGATTAGGAGATAGAAAACTGGCCATTCGGGTTCAAGTTACCCTGTTTTCTGGAAAGCAAATTTTGAGGCCCTTAGAGGCCGATTTTCAAAAAACGTAAAACATGAAAGTTGTTGAGAACAGTTTTTCCTGTAAGACAAGCGGACGGTTTTTAAAAATAAGCTCCAACGGCCTTCGTTTTCAGAGAAATCCGAGCCTGACCGTGCCCAGACTTCATGCACGGCCAGGTGAACTTAAGAAGGGAAAAGAGTGGGTTAAAGTCCGAAATCGATTTTGATCAAAACATGAAAGTTTTAGATCTTTTTAAGATTTAAAACTTTGATGAAGGAAACTTTTTCAAATTCGAACTCAGTTTTTCAAACAAAAATGTATTTCAAAAACTGTGCAGTGATCGGTAGGTTACTACTCAGGGTCTCTAAAAACAGTGTTAGAATTAGGCATTCCTGCACATATGTTAACAAAATTACAGTAAAAAGCTGTCCCAAAGACAGTTTTGACTTTTAAAGATTTTTACAATGAACCCACTCATAAGGATTTTAAAGAAAACTCTAAGTTTTCAAAAGCGGTTTCTAAACTAAGTTTCGATGAGCAATAACCGGAAAAAGATACCGAGTTATTGGTTTGGGCCCAAAGCCCAAAGGTTATCCAACGTAACCCCAATAAGGAACTAAGACTATGGAATAGGACCCTTGTCTCGAGGGTTACCTATAGGGTTATTTATAGTAACCCGTTCCTTATGTTTTCAAGTTAATCATATGGGGGCATATAACACAGATAAAATGAATGTTGGTTGAGATAACCAACAGTTTAAAAAGTTAGGATTTCAGAATCCTGACGCTATGTCCTTTGTAATAACAGGTGATAATCTGTTATTACAACCTGTTCAGGAGCGGCGTAGCATCGGACTTAGAATTCGAGATAAGTACAACTCCGCCTACAGCATAGGCTTTAGTTGAATACTTGCCTAAGTATGAGTGATAAATGCTATGGTAGTTGATGTGATATGCTTAGGAAATATTATATGTTATGAATATGCCATGATGAAATGTTATGTTATGATTAAGATGTATGATGAATTTATGATATGATAAGATTATGTTTTATGAATATGTGACATCACGAAGCATGTTCACTAACTCTAAATAAGAATGATTAAGAAATTATGAAAGATAAGTATGAAGGCAAGCAAGTTGCCTGTGTCGTACCGACCCGCTCGTAGGTCGGGTTGGACTATGGATTGAGTTGGAAATGGACTGGCCGCCCCAACCACTCCATAGTTGCGCGCCCGGTACGTACACTTATGGGGCCCATAAGCATGATAAACATGATAAGCAAGATAAGCCTGTTAGGTACGATAAGTATGATAAGCTATGAAATACCAAGCAAGCATAATTAAGCATAATTGGCTCATGCATGAATAGGGTAGAATGTGTTATGTTAGATTTGAGTTATGTTTTGTATTGTTATTTGTTGGGGATAATTATGTTGTACTTGCTGAGCGAAAGCTCACGTCTTACGTCTATGCTGTAGGTAAGCAACCTGTCAGCAAATTTTGATACGAGATGGCGAGCGGGGCAGGGTGAACTGTGAAGTGAGTGGGATATTCTGCCGCTACGTGTTTTGTCTCTTATGTACATTATATATTATCCGGTGTTCGATTATCGTTTTTTTTGTTCATACATTCGCTATTTATATATCGTTATTGTTCATACACCCCGTATAAAAAAAAAAAAAAAATTTCCGCTGTGTACGTTAAGTATGTATGTATGTATGTATGGTAACGGCCTGAGCTAGGTGGGTCGTTACAAGCGAGCATGTTGTGGGCAGAAAAAATTCATGTTCATAAATGTCTCTAAAATGCCAAAACCATTCACCAAACATTCATCTCCTAAGAGCAACATCACAAACCACAACATTCATTTTCAAAAATATGTGTTAAGTGCCAAAAAACAATACAAAAAAGCATTGTGTGCTATTTGTTTTGTTACAAAATAAGAAATTGAGTAATATGAAAGTTACCTTGCTGTTCTTCGAATAAGAATAGGCACGGCCACACTGAGAGAGCGAGGTGGTAGGAGGCGGCGGCAACGGCGGCTTGACTGGATTTTAAGAGAGAGGTGACGGCGGGTGGGCGAAGGAGGTGGGTACTTAGAGAAATCTAGAGAGGGTGAAGGTGAATTTCTCACGGATATGAAGAGAAATGAAGAGGAAATTGTATTTAAATAATAGGTTTTCGCGTAGATTTCGAAGCATAAATTTGAAAATTTTCAAAATTTTCGGAGGATTAAACAACGGTTATTGGCGAACTGTCGTGTAATCATATATTACACGACGGTTCAGAAAACCATCGTGTAATCTAGAGATTACACGACGATTTTGTCTGAAAATCGTCGTGTAATTTTTGACTAATAATACCCGTGTGTTATTTAAAAAAGTGACCCATTCTATATTATTGATCCTTGTTCAAATTTAATGTTCAATATATAGCGCAACTAACATAACAAAATAAATATAATACATCTTGAATTACAATAAAATAGTAATGTTGTACAAAATAAATGACATAATGTTCAAGTTTTTTCTTTTCTTTCTTTGCTTCCTCAACATGTGTCCATTCAATATCTGGTCAAAGCAAGTGAGAAACATCATCATTGAATTCGTTAATCTCCTCAATCGGTGGCAATCCCTGTGTGAAAGATGGAATGTCAGAGTAATCTTCCTTATCTTCTTGACCATTACGGATCAATTTTGGCTTCATCGGCACAACTAAGGACAATTCGACATTGTTAGGATTTGTTGTGTAAAATACTTGGATTGCTCGTGATGCCATAATGAATGAATCATTTTTGTATCCCGATCGTCTAAAGTCCAGCACTGTGATGCCATCACTGTCAATTCTTACATAATTATTGTCGGCCCACTTGCACTTAAAGAGTGCGACATGAAAACTACAATAATCAAGTTCCCAAATATCTTCAATGAAACCGCAGTAGTTCATGGTTCTATAGACTGGATTCTTGTCCTTTGCAGATGAAATATGCATGGCCTTAGCACGGATACTAACACCACTATTTTGAATGGGATGCTTCTCATCTCTTTCGGGAGTGTAGAATGTATAACCATTGATGAAGTATGATGTATACTGTGTAACAATCATCGACAGTCCTCTAGCGAGGTTCATTAAGTCTTGCGAAAAGCTGTCCTTATGAAGAACATGTCTTCGTATCCACACACGAAACGTCCGATTGTGTTCATCTTGTAACAACTTTTAATTTCTTCCTAGTCTTGGATTTCCATCTTTTAATTCCTGTAGGTGAATCTCAATAAAAGGCTCCACTTCAACCCGATTATGTAAAGTATAGAGACAAGCTTTCTCCCATTCACCTCGATTTACCGGCGATGGAATGCTGACGGATAGTCCTTTCGAGTTAATGTTTGTAGTATTTGGCAACCCAATCGCTTCAGCGGAGGACAAATACTCAGAGCCAAAATCAACCGATTCCTCCGCTATGTAGCTTTCTACTATACATCCTTCTGGCCTATTTCAGTTCTTGACATAACCCTTCAAAACCTTCATGTACCTTTCAAAATGATACATCCATCTCAAGGTCCACAGAGCTTCACTTCCCGGACAAAGTGCACCGTTAGATGAATCATTATGTCAAAAATAAGGGTGGAAAGTACTTATCAAGTAAGCACAATATTTTAACCAACTCTGACTGTAGCAAATCTAGTGTAAAGGGATCAATTACCTTGGAGCATATCGAATTAAAAAATGAGCATAACTTGATAATTGTGAATCTCACATCCTTCGTTAAAAGTCCTCATAAGGCAAGCAGTGATACATCAAGATATGACAATCATGTGTTTTCATTCCAATCAGCCTCAGATCTTTCATAGACACCAATATTTTGAAGTTGGAAGAATACCCGTTGGGCACTTTTACAGAAGCGAGCCACTCACAAAGCTTTCTTTTTTCTTATCTTGATAATGTGTACTTTGCCAGAGGTAAGTAAGTAGCATGCCCTCTTTTCATAGGGATCAAGTTAAGTCTAATTATCAAATCCTTAAGATCCAACCATGCCTTTTCACTATTTTTGCTCTTATTAGGAATGTCAAGCAACGTGCCCACTATTGATTCACAAATATTTTTCTCAATATGCATCACATCCAAGCAATGACGAACAAAAAGTGTCCTCCAATATGGAAGTTCGTAGAAGATTGACCGCTTTTTCCAAGGTCCATCAACCACCGGATCCTTATACTCCGTCTTCTTTTCCCAAGCACCACTTTCAAATCCTTAACCATCTCGAAAATGTCTTCACCTGTCAAAACCCGAGGAGGGATTCTTTCTTCCGTATTACCATCGAAAGCTTTTTTTTGTTTGCAGATTTTTTGGTAAGAATCTCCTATGACCAAGGTAAACGGTTTTCTTACCATTCTTTAACTGGATGGAAGATGTTTCTTTCATATAAATAGGAGAACTGATAGAACTCTTGACTGAATAACCAGATAGGTTTTCATAAGCGAGAAAGTCGTTAATTGTCCATATCAACATTGCATGGAGTGTGAATGTCTCTTGACGGTAAGCATCTCTAACTTCGATCCCCTTTTCCCATAAGCTCTTTAGATAATCGATTATTGATGCCAAGTATACATCAATGTCATTCCCTGGTTGTTGAGGACCAGATATCAATAAAATCAATATCAAGAAGAGCCAAGTATACATCAATGTCATTCCCTGGTTGTTGAGGACCAGATATCAATAAAATCAATATCAAGAACTTCCGCTTCATGCTCAACTTCAGAGGGAGATTGTAGTTGACAAGTATGACGGGCCAAGTACTATGCCTACTACTCATATTACCATGTGGATTCATTTTGTCCGCTAACAAACTAAGATGTAGATTCCGAGGTTCTGCACTAAATTCAGGATGATCGGCATGAAAGGTCTTCCATTGTGGTGCATCGGCTAGATGTCTAAGCATGCCATCTTCAATACGTTTATCATGGTGCCAAGTCAAATTCTTTACATGATCGGCATTACGGAATAAATGCTGCAAACGCGATGCTGGAGGAATGTACCATAACACCTTTGCCGGCACTCCTTTGCTACCATTCATTGGCTTCTTACCCTTCTTCTATCTTGATTCCTTGTAAACCGTGCATTCATCCAAATCCTCATACCCATTTCGGTAAAGGGTGCAATCATTGGACATGCATGAATATTTTCATATTCCATTCCCAAAGTGCTCAGCGTCTTCTTAGCTTTGTACATACTAGCCGGTATTTTATTATTAACCGGTAGAACCTCTATTAGAAATTTTAAAAGAGCCATGAAACTAGAATTTGTACCTTCTAAAGCCTTCATGTTCCATAATTTGACCAATGCAGACAATTTCATATATTTACTGCACCCTCATACAAGGGCATCTCGACATCATTCATCATTGCATCAAATAACTTCGGACGATGCACAAATTGTTCTTTCAAATCATTAACCATATCAAACAAATTATCTCCTACATTTTCCTCAACGATAGGTTCTTTTCCTTTGTTTTTCGTTGTTGGATTCAAACACATGTCACCGTGTAAATACCATGTTTGGTACGAACAAATAATCCCACAGGAAAGCAAATGTCTTCTAACTTCATCAACTGAATGAGATCTATGATTTTCATAATCCACACAAGGACAACGAATCTTATCATTCATCATATGAGTATTGGCAAATGATAAAAATTCTTCAACACCATCTCGATATTTTGTAGTCAATCTATTAGCCCACATCCATTTTCGATCCATTTCTAAGAACCCGACTTAAATCGAAATTAAAGATCATACAATGCATTCAATAATCAAGTTTTTGCATTTAAAATACAATATATTAAGCTTCTGAAATAATTTAACAAATCATACTTTACAAAAAAAAAAAACAAGGATTTACCATTTTAGATATCTACAATAATTCATCAATAAAATTTAAATAACTCAAAAGAAGAGTAAGTAATAATCACAACTTACAAATAATTACTATAAGAGGAGATATGGTTTTGTAGGCCTTTATAATGTTTTTCGCGGCTGCGAAATAGTTCTGTAAGATAAAAAGAGGGCCACTGGTAGGGGTAATAAAAATCCGTAGATTACACGACGGTTAAACCAAAACCGTCGTGTAATCTAAAGATTACATGATGGTTACAAGAGCAGTCGTGTAATCCTCTAGTTGCACGACGTAACCTCAAACCGTCGTGTAATCCTCAGATTACATGACGGTTTTGTCTTAACCGTCGTGTAATCATCCATTTACACGACAGTTCTATAAAACCGTCGTGTAATCCAACTTTTGTAGTAGTGCCTTGCTCTCTTTCTCTTTCTCTCTCTTTTATTTTTTTTCTAGGGCTAGAGAGGAAAGTTAGGAGTGAACTAGAAATTGGAAGGTTCATCTAAATGGTAAAAACTCAACCTCACATCACCTATTCATCGGTGAAAAATACCTAATTTTCAACAATTATTTTTATTCTTAAAATTACAGACTTGGGCCTAAAAAGAAAATATTTGCCCTTTGGTCCTCTTAGGTGGCCATCCATATGACTGATTTTGGGGCTAAAATCATTTCATAATTATCCATTTTTTTCATAATTTCAAAAATCTCAAAATTCACATATTTGTCTTTACTTACTTGGCCTCCAAGTAATGCCATGTTTGGCATTTCCTCCTAATGCACTGTCCATTTTCTTAATAATTCAGATAGTACCAGTACTGTTTTTTACTTAAACAGTACAGTTATACTGAACTGCAGTCTATAATTCATCTGCACTTAACTGGACTGCGTATGGATTTTTCTTGCGACTTAAAGCTACTAAGTCCTTATTACTCTAAATATTATTCCTGATTATTCTTGGGCAATGCCATATCTTATTCTTAACTTTACATCCGTAATGACAGTTTATCGCAGTATAGTTTTCATACTACTTACTATACTGCAGTACCGTATTAATCATATCTTAAATCATCCTGATCAAACGTTGACTGGAATAAAATCATAAATCCTTATTCTGCTTCTTTCATTAAAAGACCTCATACTTGACTAAGTAAACTTTTATTGAGTCTTATAATATTATAAGAACTCACAAATACTCTGATAATCAAGTCAGATCATGAGTTTCATATTGACATGCATAATTCAAACTTAGATTTTCCTTGCATATAAGGAAATCACAAGTTCGTCAAAATTTTGGGTTATTGCATAAAGTAAATAAAAATAAAAGAAAACGACATATTTGTGATCTTATTTGCTCGTCACTATAAGCTTCTAACTTAAAACCGAAATATGCATTTTAGACGAAATAAATAGTTAGTAAATATAAGAGAGGACCAAAAACAACACATACGTTAGATGTGCTTATCTTTTTATTTACAGACTTATTTGTTTGAACGTCTCTTCTCTTTATTTATGTAATAAATTAATTATTCCTTTACTTTTCTCACAGTTGATTTTTTCACCTAATTTATAATGACGTAGGCATTCATATGTGTTGTCAAAATACTAGTGACACTGCACCCTTAAAACGAACCAATATATTTTACATCTATACCCCTTAGTTAAAAAAATAAAGTAGAAATCATAGAAATACCCCCATCGTTAGTCAATTGTAATGGAAAAATAAGTTTTCGATAACAACTTGATCTGACCTGACCTAATTTCAGGTCATGATCCTAACCTTACTCAATTCTACGAACCAGACCACGGCCTTGGCCCCTACTGTAACGACCCACCTAACGTAGGCCGTTACCGTACTTATCTTATATAATTACTTGCTTACTAAATCATTTCATACTGTGATCTTAGGCTTATCATATAAAATAATGAACATACTTCGTGATGTCACATACTAAATCACACATTATGTCATATCATTACATAAACTTTAAACAAATCATACAAGTAAACAAACAAACAGCCTGTGATGCAAGCGGAGTTGTACTTATCTTGTATGCTATGTCCTAGACTTTGTTGCTCCAATTCAGGTCGTAACAATAGGTTACCTCCTGATATAACAAAGGATATAGGGTAAGGATTGTAACGACCCGCCTAGCACAGGCCGTTACCATACATACATACATACATACATGCATACTTATTTATTTGGCGTAAGCAGCGGAAATTTTTTTTTTTTTTTTTTTTTTTTTTATACAGTGCGGATACTTGCAATATATAACGATGTTTGCATACAATTAAATTTACGTAATAAAAATCAAAACGCGAAGCGGTTATCATCCCCACATTCCACAGCTCGCCCTGCCTCGCTCGCCACCTTGCACCATCAGTTACCAGTAGGTTGCTTACCTACAGCATAGACGTAAGTCACGTGAGCTTTCGCTCAGCAAGTACAACATACATATCCGCGACAATTAAACATAAACATAACTCATCATACATAATTTTTCATAGTATACACATCATACTTAACTCATACATAACATACATATCATGTCACATCATCGCATAATATATGCATGAACCAATTATGCTCTTATTATGCCATCGTATTCATTCTTAACTTATCTTACTTATGGGCCCCTTATTATAAGTGTACGTACCGGGTGCACTCTATGGACTTACTCTTGCCATAGCTCAACCCGACCTGACGCGGGTCGGTACGACACAGGCAAGCTTGCTTGCCATCATACTTACTTTTCATGAACTCATACTTGTTCTTATTAGTGAACATGCTTTGTGATGTCACTATTCATAACTCATGCTCATATCTTAACATCATGTCATAATCTCATGCTTATGAACTTAACATAGTCATATCGTAAACATAACATCATTTCATCGTAAATATCAAACATACTTGGCAAGTATACAACAAAAGCCTATGCTGTAGGCGGAGTTGTACTTACCTTTAGTATTATGTCCCGAGGTATGTTGATCCAATTCAGGATGCCTCAGCAGGCTATCTCCTGCTACATCAGAGGACACAGAGTAAGAATTTAGTTCTTACGGAATGTTGGTAATCAAACCAACATTCATGCCTAGTCATAGTTATATGTTTCCCCCTTTTCTTAAACAAACCCGGATACTTCCTCTGTATCGCGGATACCCCTAAGGTTTAGGGTTTACTACACTTAACGTGTACTTTGATTGGTTACACCAAGTAACCTTGGCTAAACAGCCATCTTTAGTAGTGTTGGACTACTGTTTTTAAATCTTGGGCCTATGCCTTCTAATAAACAACTCAAAGGGTTATTTCCGATAACCTGAGTTTTTAGGCCCGACTAGTCATTTTTACTATTATATTGGGTTACGTTGGATAACCCTTGGGCTTAGGGCCCAAACCAATAACGCGGAACCTTTTCCGATTATGGTTCATTTAAACGTGCTTAAAAAAAACTCTTCCTTTTCTTTGGAAAAACTTAGGGTTTTAAGAGCATTTGTTAAAAACGTAGAACGGGTCTTTGTAAAAAATATTAAAAGCAGAAACTGCCTTTGGAACAGTTTTTCACTGAGAATTAGTCAGTGGATATGCAGAAACGTCCTTTTCCTGAACTGTTTTAAACATTCCTGTGCAGGAATTTCTTGTTCACTGCACAGTTTTGAAATCCAATTTTCTATTTAAAAATAGAAGCAGAATTTGAAAAAGTTTTCTTCATGAAAGTTTTAAAGCATTAAAAATCCTAAAACTTTCGTTTTGAACTCGAGACCCAAATCGGTCTCTAACCCGTTCGTTTTCCCTGTTAAACTCACCTGACCGTGCTTAGGGTCTGGGCATGGTCAGGCTCGGTTTTCTTAAAAACAAAGGCCATTGGAGCCTTATTTTTAAAAACTGTCCGTGCTGTCCCACAGTAAAAACCCTACTCTACAACTTTTGTGTTTTACGTTTTTCCAAAATCAGCCTCTAAGGGCCTCAAATTTCGGTTTCCAGAAAACTGGGCAGATCTAACCCGAATTGGCAGTTTTCGGTATTTTCTTGGTTTCTCGTCCTAATTCGTGCACACTACCTCAACCGAACTCAGCGGAGCCTAGAATCAACATTCAGCGTTTTTCTAACGTCCCAATTTAACTTGCATGCAATTTAAACCCGTCCATGCAAGTCAATCACAAAATGGCAGCTTATAGGTTTTAGGGTTTGCATGGTTTTGGCTAATCATCAAACCATTTGTATGCATGTTCATTCTAGCATCCTAACTAAATTTTTACAGCAAGCATAATCAGATTTTGGGGAACATATAACTTACTAAACTTTCTATCATGCAACCCTAATCATTAACAATCATAAACATAATCAAAACATTGTCTAAACTACTAAATCAACCACCCTTAATACCTAATCAAGCACACTTAAAAATCTGACCTAAATCAGAAAATTAAATTGAGCTTATGCTCATTACAAAATAGCTTGTAATACATTTAAATCTCCAATTTAGAACTTGAATTGAGAGATTTAAGTGCCAAACGAATTTTACCTTAATCCGAGTGGAAATGGGTTTGGTTGGCTCGATCTTTCTCCTTCCTTTCTCCTTGGTGCAGCGGCCTATGCTCCTCCAATGAGCTTGAAATTTCCAGCCTCCTAGTGCATGCACCAACCAAGTTTCCAGCCAAGTTTCACAGCAATCAGCCACTTCCTCACTAGTTTTCCACCTCAAAATTTCGCCCCCCTTGCAGCAGCCACACAACCGGCCACTATGGCTAGTTTGGCTCCCAAAATTTTTTTCAGCTTTCTAGCTTGATTCCTAGTGCAAACCGAACCCTCCTAGGACTAAATTCTTGGTTCCCCAAACTTTTTCTCTCTTTGGCAGCTCCTAATATGGTCGGATTTTGTGCTGAAATTTGGCCAAAGTTTGCCTAAATTTTCACATTTTTGTGAATAGAATGCACTCCTATTTATAGGCAAATTTGAACTTTTTAAAATTGCAAAATAGTCCTTCAAAGTTAGCCAATTTGCACAAAAAGAGGGTGAGGTGGCCGGCCAAGGTTGTTCTAGAACCAACCAAATTCTTTCCAATTTTTCACTAAATCCATATAATGATGTCATAATCCAAAAGTTACATGGCATCATCATTAAGGCCTTATTTGGCCTAATTCTTCATTAGACAGTATATTTCAATACTAAACAGGTATAGTTGATACTGTGGTCTTTGATTCACAGTACCGGCTATTAAAATGCAGTCCAAAATTTATCTGTCTAATAATGGACTATACGAAAAATTCTCTTTTCGCTTCGAGCCTTTTGGCCTTTAATCTCCTACTTAGTGTGCTTGATTTTTCTATGGTGGTTTTGAATCTAACTTAAACCATTTTATCTGAAAAATTTGGTTTTCCGCAGTATACTTACTATACCGCTAACCATTTTTTCGATATCGTCAAAGAATTGATCTTTCTAGCCAATCTTTGACTTTCTTAGGTCAATGTTGCCTATTCTGACAACGTGGACTCTCTTGGTTTACTTTGACGGTTTCTGGTCAAACTTTGACTTTCTGGTCAAACTTTGACTCTCGGGTCAAACTTTGACTTTTGTAAAAATCATGGCGTTTTCATACCTTTTTCCTCAAAAGGTCGTATGCTCAACTAAGCAATCATTTTTGAGTCTTATAAAAGCATAAGAACTCATAATTCTGAATAAAAACCCTAAACCGGGCTTTTGCATAATTACCTTCACGGTACAGTTCAAATTTCTATACAAGAAATTGTAACATAGAAAAATTCTTGTTATTACAATCTACCCCCCTTAAAAATTTTCGTCCTCGAAAATTAGAACAAATCAGGGTAGTTCTTTCTCATCTCATCTTCCAACTCCCAGGTTGCTTCTTCGACCATGTGGTTTCGCCACAATATTTTAACCATGGGAATGGTTTTGTTCCTTAAGACCTTCTCTTCCCGATCCAGAACTCGAACTGGCTTTTCTTCATAGGTTAAGTCCGTATGAACCTCCACTGGTTCCTGACTAAGCACATGGGAAGGGTCTGACACATACTTCTTGAGCATCGACACATGGAAAACATTATGCATCGAAGCTAACTCAGGCGGTAGGGCAAGCTTATAGGCGACTTTTCCAATTCGTTCGAGAATCTCAAATGGTCCTGTATACCTCGGACTAAGCTTTCCCTTTTTACCAAATCGCATCACTCCTTTCATAGGAGTGATCTTGATGAACACCGCATCTCCCACCTGCAATTCCAAGGGCCTCCTACGTTTATCGGCATAACTTTTCTGTCTGCTAAAAGCTATGTCGAGCCTCTGCTTGATCATCTGAATATCCTCAGAGGTCTTCTTGATGAAGTCTGTGGTGTGCAGCTGCTTCTGCCCCACTTCCTGCCAGTGAATAGGCGATCGACATTTTCTTCCATACAATGCTTCAAATGGAGCCATACCAATCGAAGCATGATAACTGTTGTTGTAGGAGAATTCGATCAATGGCAGCTTCTGATCCCAGTTCCCTTTGAAATCCAGCACACATGATCTGAGCATATCTTCCAGTGTCTGGATGGTCCGTTCCGATTGACCGTCAGTTTGGGGGTGAAATGCCGTACTGAACTTCAATTTTGACCCCATAGCATTGTGAACACTGGTCCAAAATCGAGAAGTGAAACGTCCATCACGGTCTGAGATGATCGATTTTGGTACTCCATGGAATCTGACTATCTGGGATACGTAAATCTCAGCCAATTTCTCCACTGAAAAGGTGACCTTAATCGCAATAAAGTGGGCTGATTTGGTTAATCTATCCACAATAACCCAAATCGAGTCATTCCCACTTGAAGTTCTGGGTAGCCCTACTACGAAATCCATAGTAATTTGCTCCCATTTCCATTCAGGAAGCTCTATCTTCTGTAGCTCTCCACCTGGATGTCGATGTTCAGCCTTAACTTTCTGACAAGTTAGGCATTTCGATACATATTCTGCTACCTCATTCTTCATATTGGGCCACCAATAACTCAGTCGAAGGTCTTTATACATCTTGGAAGCTCCTGGATGTACTGAATATGGCGTCTTGTGTGCTTCTGACAAGATCTGGTCCTTAAGAAATTCAAAGTTAGGAACACAAATCCTTCCTTTGAAGTACATAGCACCATCTTCGGAGACTCTAAACTCCTTGTTTTTCTCATCAAAGAGTTGTGCTTTCAGCAAAGAAGAATCTTTCCTTTGATGTGACTTGATGGTTTCCATAAGATTGGACTGGAGGGATAGAACAGACAATCTTCCCGTTATCAATTCCAAATTGAACTCGGAAATCTCCTTTTGTAGTGGTCTAGGAAACATTCCAATAGACATCAGCATGCCTACGGATTTTCTGCTTAAGGCATCTGCTACCTTGTTCGCCTTTCCAGGATGGTAAAGGATCTCACAATCATAATCCTTCACAAGTTCCAGCCATCTACGTTGTCTCATGTTGAGCTCCTTCTGAGTGAAAATATACTTGAGGCTCTGGTGATCGGTGTAGATTTCACACTTGTTCCCGTACAAGTAGTGTCTCCAGATCTTAAGTGCGAAAACTACTGCCGCGAGCTCCAAGTCATGCGTGGGATAATTCCTTTCGTGAATCTTCAGCTGTCGGGATGCGTAGGCAACTACCTTCCCACTCTGCATCAGGACGGCTCCTAATCCATTTTTAGAAGCGTCACTATAGATCACGAAATTTCCTGCATCAACATCAGGAATTATCAACACAGGTGCACTTGTCAATCTCTTCTTGAGCTCTTGAAAATTCTCCTCACATTTCTGAGTCCATTCAAATTTCTTTTCTTTACGGGTAAGAGCGGTGAGGGGTGTAGCGATCTTGGAAAATCCCTCGACGAACCGTCGGTAGTAGCCAGCTAATCCAAGGAAACTCCTTATTTCCGTAACATTTTTGGGTGCTGGCCACGCACTAACCGCCTCAATCTTAGCAGGGTCTACTGAAATTCCTTCTTTTGATACTACATGACCCAAAAAGTGGACTTTTTCCAGCCAAAATTCACATTTCGTAAATTTGGCGTACAGCTGGTTTCGTCTAAGCGTCTCCATCACCAATCTAAGATGACGCTCATGCTCTTCTTTGGACCTTGAGTAGATCAAAATGTCGTCAATAAAACAATGACGAACTTATCCAGGTACTCTTTGAAGACTCTGTTCATAAGGTCCATGAATGCAGCTGGGGCATTGGTTAGCCCAAATGGCATAACCAAAAACTCGTAGTGCCCGTAACGCGTTCGAAACGCCGTCTTGGAGATATCTGACTCCTTGATCCTGAGCTGATGGTAGCCTGATCGTAGATCGACTTTCGAGAATACTACCGCTCCCCTAAGTTGATCGAAAAGATCGTCAATCCTTGGAAGGGGATATTTATTCTTGATCGTAATCTTGTTAAGCTCACGGTAGTCGATACACATTCGTAGTGATCCATCCTTCTTCTTTACGAACAATACTGGTGCTCCCCATGGAGAGTAACTTTGTCGGATGAATCCTTGTCTAGCAATTCTTGTAACTGCACTTGTAGTTCTCTAAGCTCGGCAGGTGCCATACGATAAGGCGCTTTTGATATCGGTGCAGCTCCAGGTAGCAATTCAATTTCGAACGAAATCTCACGATCCGGCGGAAGTCCTGGTAAGTCTTTCGGAAAGATATCCACATATTCCTTTATAATGGGAACATCTTCCGGTGTCAATTCCACCTCACAATCTTTATCCACCATGTTAGCTAAATATCCTTGACAGCCATTAGCTAACATTTTCCAGGCCTTCATTGCTGAAACCAATTTAGTTGCTGAATTCCGAGATTGCCCGTAGAAATTGAACTCCTCCTTTCCGTAAGGGTTGAATGTTACACAGTGTTTTCGGCAGTCGATCCTGGCGTCGTATTTGCCTAAGAAATCCATTCCTAAGATCACATCAAAATCCTGTAACTTGATTGCAATGAGATCTACAAACAATTCTCGGCCACAGATAGTCACGGAAGCATTTCGTATCCAAGAATTGGACCACAAAATCTCTCCGGACGGCAAAGAGGTTTTGAAGGGCTGATCTAAACTATTCACACCTCTTCCTAACTTCTGGGCGAACTCCAGGGATATAAATGAGTGAGTAGCTCCAGAATCAAACAAGGCGATAGCATCATAAGTGGCGATAGAGATCTGACCTGTCACCACATGTGAAGTCCCAGCTTCAGCATCACCCCTGGTGTAAGCATATATCCTGGCTTGAGGTTCAGGAGCCTCTAATCTGCCTTGGGTGATCGAGGGTCCTTCAAGCCTAGTTTGGACAGCATGCAACTGGCTGTTGGTGTTCCGACTCGGGTACTGAGGGTTCTGGCCTTGGTTATTTAGATGACAGTTCTTCGCATAATGCCCCTCCTTGCCACACAGGAAACAGGCATTCGACCCCATTCTACAAACTCCCGGGTGTTTCTTCCACACTTGGCGCATGTCGGGTAGTCAGTGTTATTACCCTCATTTCCTCTATTATTCCTCTTCTGAGGGTAATTCTTTTGTTGTCCCTGACCCGAGAAATTTCCCTTTCTCTTGTTCCTCCCAAACTGTTTGGAACCTTGGGCAGGGTTACTGAGTTGTCCTTTCGGGGGCGTTTCTAAGTTTTGGCGGGGCTGCGTCGGCTTTGCCACGGCTTTTTCATCCCTTTTTGCCCTGAAGATCTGAGCCCTTGCTTCTCTATCCTGGTTAATCCAGTATTCGGCCCTTATCGCACGACTCACGCAGTCGGATACCAGGGTAGGTGGGCTACTGCCAGCGCTAACTTGCTTGGCGATATCTGTCCGGAACATCTTCATCATCCTTCTAACTTTTTCTGTTTCGTTGGGAACCAGTTCCGGACACAACCGGGCCAACTGTTCAAATTTCTTGACAGCCTCCATTACCGTCATTGATCCCTGTTTCAAACTGGCGAACTCATCCTGCTGGGCTGCCAGAATCTCCCTATTGTAGTACATGGTGCGGAATTCTGTCACAAAATCTTGCCAGCCATGGCGGTAAATCTCGCCGCATCTGTACAGTCATCCACCAAGTGTCTGGCGTCTTTCTTGAGAGCGAAGGAAGCACAGAGAACCTTTTCCTGTCAGATAGCCTCATAAAGTCCAGGATGACTTGGACATCAAAACCAATTATCCGCAGCTATCGGATCCATTACTCCCTCAAATTCAGGTGCCTTCATCTCCTGAATCTCTCATACTTAAATTTCTCCCGTACTGGCGGTAAGTTCTGGAATCTGCCAGGTGCTACGGAATCTCAACATTCCGAGGGATCTCTGGTGGAATCTCCGGTGCCTGAGGTGCTACCGGGTCTACTCTCTCGGGGTGTGGGGGAACTTCATTCCCCTGGGTCTTTGGTTCAGCTCAATTAACTGCTCTCGAGTCTATTTGTCTCTTGCTGCTGTTCCAGCAGCTGCCGTTGCAAGTTTGCAACAATGGTGCGAGATCCGGCTCTGGCGGTTTTCAGGCACTGCTCGTCGTGGACGAACCATTTTTCTCGATCCTATTAAAACATAAGAAAAGATATTATCAATACTGGAAATATCCCTTCTTTCATACATTTATCGTCATACATAACATAATTCTTCATATCATAACTTATCATCGTATCATGGCACACACAATCGTAACATGCCTTT
>CM046362.1:18996556-19016073 GCA_025413025.1 Ficus hispida | reverse complement strand
GACCATCCCCCTTGGAGAACAAGCAAAAATTGTTCTAGAACAAGACACTTGTCATCTAATGCTTGGTTCATGGAATTATGATGTCATAATTCCAAATAAGGATGATGTCATAATTTAAAAGTATATGATGTCATCCAAGGCCTTGTTTGGCTACTTTTCTCTAAAATAATCCATTTTTGTGTTACACAGATATTTCCAATACTGTGTTCACTAATACACAGTACAATTCAGTACTGTTTTACCGACTGTAGTCCAAAATTTATCTGCGTAAAAATGGACTGTAAAAACTTTTTCTTATTTTTCCGAGCCCTTTTGGTCTTTAGTTCCCTAGGTGTGCTTGATTTTCTAAGGTGGTTTTTAAAACCTATGCATGCTATCTTAACCGTAAAGACGGTTTTCGCAGTATACTTTATTTTTCAATACTGCAAAATCACTCCTTGACCGTTCTCGGTCAAACTTTGACTTTCGTAAAATCATGTACTTTTCGTCCCTTTTTACTCAAAAGGTCCGTTTCTAATCTACATAGTCCATTTTGAGTTTTATGATACTGAAAACTCATAAAATGTAAAAAAAACTCTTTAACCGAGTTTCTCTTTCAATAATACCTTGATGGTATACATTTAATTCCTTTGAAAGGAAATAGTAACATCGGAAAATCTAGGTATTACATTTTCAAAGACGTAAGATAAGAATCATCCTATCTTACCATAACTTATTACATTCAATGTTGGTATCCTAACCAATATTTATCCATAGTCCTAGTTATATGTCCCTCCACATATGAAATTGATTCTTCATTCGATTACAAAAGACGTAACCTTAAAGCTCATGATCCAGTCAACAATCGAACCATATCTTGTCTGATTACTTAAATAAATTTTAGTTACAAGGTCTAATAATAGCTTATTAGGTTACTATGAGTAACCTTGGGTCCAAACTTAATATAAAAAAATTAGTAACCCTTTTGGTTACTAAAAGTATCCTTTTAATTAACCCTGTCCAATTAAATTTTTAGTAACCTTTCCGATTACTAAGTGTCTCACTATGATTACCTTATAATTTAGTCCTTATTTAATTCTTTTTACAAAATAGTAAAACTTGTAAAATTTTGTAGACCATTTCTAAAAATAGTCCCATAATCTCAGTTATTCGTGCATGTGCAGGAATTGCATAATCCTGCACTGCTTTGAAAATCATGTGCAGGAATTTCCTGTTTTCCTGCCCAGTTTTTAAGATTCAGTTTTACTTTAAAATCGATTTGAATTAAAAAAAGTTTCCTTCACGAAAGTTATAGATCTCAATGATTCTTACAACTTTCATGTTTTACTTAAAACCCAGATCAGCCTTTAACCTACTCATTTACTTTGTTGAATTTGCCTGGCCGTGAACACTTGCCTATTCAGGCTAGACTTTGTTTTTATAAAAACTAAGGCTGTTGGGGTTTTATTTTTAAAAACTGTCCATACTACCCCCCTAGGATTTTCTCTTTCTATAACTTTGTAGTTTCAACCTTCCTTAAATTCAGCCTCTAAAGGCCTCAAAATCTTGTTTCCAGATTGCTGTCATGTTTTGGTATGAAACTGGTAGCTTCCCTTTAATGTTGGTTCATACAAAATTACTTGCACACTACCTCGAACGGTTAAAACCATGAGCCTGCAACAAGCATGCAGCATATTTCCTATCATTCTCCTTATCATACATTCAATTCACATCATACAACTTGTATGTACCCAAATGGTAATTTCTACCAAAGTTAAGGTTTTTTTTTCTTTTTATTTGGGGTTATTCAAACACTCACACATCATGCATCACCAATCCCATTTTCATTCATCCAATATCCTTCTTGAGTATGTGGGGACATATAACAAGCATATGGTGAGCATACACACTTAGTACATAATTTTCTAAAGCATAAATTCAAAAACATACACAACTACATAAATTAAGCTCACCGAAGCCCTACACAAGCACATACTAAGCATACTTAAACCATTACATGAAAAAGAGAGAAGATGAGCTTATGCTTTTACATCCAATGCTTGAAATACATTAAAGATCTTGCTCTAAAACTTAGTAGAAGACTCAGGAGATTGAGAGGGATTACCTCTAGGATTTGAAAGATGATTCTCAAGCTTGGATCTAAAGATTTCTTCTTGCTTTCTTCTCCAAAATTTCCGACCACTTCTTCTCTTTTTTTTTTTTTTTTTTGTCTCTCTCTTTGGTTCGGCTCTTGAGGAAGGTGAGACTAGAGAGTGAACTAAAGCTTTAGGGTGGAACTAAATGGCCCAAATTTCTCACACATCACCTATTTATAGGTGAACTATTTCTTTAAAATTGCATATCAATCCCCCAAAGAGAAGTATTTACCCAAAATCCATGAGACGTGGCCGGCCATGATGGGCTTGCTTGGTGGCCAAGCAAATTTTCAATGATTAGCTTTTTAATACTTTCCATATTTTCCCAAAATCCAAAATTCACTTAATTATCTTTAGGTGAGGTGTCCCTTCATTAGGTCCCAATTTGGCTTGTCTCCTAAAGTGCAGTCCATTTCATACTAATATAAATATCATCAATACTGTTTACACTAATAACAGTACTGTTATGTAACGACCCGCCTAGCACAGGCCGTTACCATACATACATACTTAACTTCTCGTACATACTTACATACTTATGAAACACAGCGGAAATTTTTTTTTTTTTTTTTATATATGGCATACAAGTGCAACATATAAGAGTGTTTTTATCAAAAATATTTTCCATAACATAAATACGTATATCAAAACGCCGTAGCGGCTACATTTCCCACATTTCACAGTTTGCTCCGCCATGCCCTTCCATCTTGTATCAACCATTGCTGACGGTTTCTTACCTACAGCATAAACGTAAGACAGTGAGCTTTCGCTCAGCAAGCACAACCTCCTATACCGCGACATCATGAACGTAACATATTCTAATATATCATATCTTAACTTATCATGCATATCATATCATTACTTAACTTCATTCATCGTAACATAGCATACATATCATAATGCATGGTCCATTTATGCACATTTTATGCTCAATTCATTCTTAACTTACTTCCATTTCTTATCTTACTTATGGGCCCCTTACTTGTGTGTATGTACCGGGCGCGCGACTATGGAGTGGTTGGGGCGGCCAAACCATTTCCAACTCAAACCATAGTCCAACCCGACCTAACGCGGGTCGGCACAACACAGGCGATTGCTCGCCATCTTTCTTTTCATCTTGTTGTGTCATACTTGATCTTATAATTCTTATAAGATTTCGTGAACATGCTTCGTGCTTTAATAAACATAACATAGCATTCATCAATAACATACCTTAACCTATCATACATCATAACCTAACATACAACATATGACATATTTCATAGCATAACAACAATATAACATAACATAACATACATTCCTAGCATACATATAACATACTTAGGCAAGTACCACAACAAAGCCTATGCTGTAGGCGGTGGTTGTACTTACCTCTTTTGCTATGTCCTGTGTTAAGCTGCTTCTCCTCCGAGTACAGCTGCAGGTTCCCTCCTGCTCGTTGAAGGACATAGGTGAGGTTCTAATTAGTTTTGCGGAAATGTTGATAATCTAATCAACATGCTTACATAATCCTAATTGTATGTCCCCATACTAAATATGAATTAATTCTTTAAGAGGTTACGTTGGATAACCTCATGTGCTAAACCCTATACATACCGTTAGGGTTAGGTTACCTTCCTAACCTTGGGCTTTATCGGGTTTCCTTAATTAACCCTATATCTTAGCCCAATTTATTATTTTTTTTTACTCTTGGTATCCTTTAGGGTTAACTTGACTAACCCTTAAGGTTAATAATAGTTGAACTCTTAATCAACCAAGGTTTAACCCTATATGGGTCAAACTTGAGCTCTAGGCTTTGGTCTAGTAACTCGGATATTACATCCGGTTATTACCCGTAATTATTTTACTTACCCAATTTGGTTTAAAAAATCCATTTTCCATTTCCTTGGAAACTTGGGTAATTTTAACTTTAAAAATCGTTTACTTAACTCATAAAAATTCATATCCTTAAAATAGGTTTTTATAAAATCATTTAGGACTGGAAACTGCCTTTGGAACAGTTTCCCTAGTCAAAACAGTGGTTTTGGAAAAGATACAATTTTTCTGTACTGTTTTTAGAAAATCCTGTACAGGAATTTCTCATTTCCTGCACAGTCTTTATAAAACCGTGTCAGTTTAAAAATCCATTCTGATTTTGAAAAAGTTGTCTTCAAGAAAGTTCTAGCTCTCGAAAAATCCTAAAACTTTCGTGTTTTACGAAAAATCCAGTTCTGCTTGTATTCGTACCAGTTTTTGTTTGAAACTGGCTGATCCTGTAAACTGGGTCTGGGCAGGCTAGCCACGGGTTTTTGTAAAAACGGAGACCATTAGAGCCTCAATTTGGAAAACTGTCCGCGTTGGCCCCTAGGAAAACTCGTTCTGAACCAAATTGTGGACTTGTGTCCTTACAACCAAATTGAACTACCTTAAATCTTAAAATTTGAACTCAAATAAAAGAGTTAGGGTTCTAGATTTTTACCTTGGACCAAAGTCAAGTTTTGGTCACAAAATTTCTGCCTTCCCTAGCTCCAAAACCGTGGCTGCCCTAGACCAAGAAAATGATCTCAAAAAACTTGGTTTCGATTGATGAAACAAACCCGAATTCTTTCCCTTAAATTTTTGGATTCCCTCTTGGTTTCCCTGCACCCTAACAGTCGGCTGCAAGCCTAGAAAAAGGCTGGAAAATTTCTCAAACTCTCCCCTTAGCTTTCCTTTGCAAACCGAAAACTAACCTAAGCTTGGTTTAGGCAAAAATTCAGTTTTTTCTCTTGGCTCCCTCTCACCTTCTCTCACGGTTTTGATGGCAGAAAATGGCAAGAGTTTGGCTAAGTTTTTCATTAAAAATGAATATGGGTCACTCCTATTTATAGGCAAAGGGGAACTTTCAAGAATTCAACTTTGACCCCTAAATTTTTAAAAATTTGGAGAATTTCCCCATGAGGTGGCCGGCCATCCCCCTTGGTGAGCAAGGCAAAATTGTTCTAGAACAAGACACATGGCATCTAATGGTTGGTTCATGGAATTATGATGTCATAATTCCAAATAAGGATGATGTCATAATTATGATGTCATCCTAAAGCCTTGTTTGGCTACTTTTCTCTAAAATAACCCATTTTTGAGTTACACAGATATTTCTAATACTGTGTTTACTAATACACAGTACAATTCAGTACTGTTTTACTTGACTGCAGTCCAAAATTTATCTGCGTAAAAATGGACTGTAAAAACTTTTTCTTATTTTTTTCGAGCCCTTTTGGTCTTTAATCCTACTTGGTGTGCTTGATTTTCTAAGCTAGTTTTCAAAGCCTATTCATACTATTTCAACCGTAAAGACGGTTTTCGCAGTATACTTTATTTTACTATACTGCAAAGTCAATCCTTTAACCGTTCTTGGTCAAACTCTGACTTTCGTTAAAATCATGTACTTTTCGTCCCTTTTTTACTCAAAAGATACGTTGCTAATCTACATAGTCCATTTTTGAGTTTTATTGATCTAAAAACTCATAAAATGTAAGAGAACTCTTAACCGAGCTTCTCTTTCAATAATACCTCTATGGTATTCATTTAATTCCTTTAAAAAAACAGTAACATCGAGAAATCTAGGTATTACAATCTACCCCCCTTAAAAATTTTCGTCCTCGAAAATCAGAATAATCCGAGGTAATTCTTTCCGTTTTGCCATTTTGGGGTGAAAAACCGTAATGAACTTTAATTTCAACCCCATGGCAGTATGAACATTTGTTCATAATCGAGAAATGAGGCATCCATCCTAGTCTGAGATGCTTGATTTTGTTGCTCCATACTGTCTCACAATCTGAGACATGTAGATTTCGGTCAGTTTTCTGCAAATCTCTTTCAGGATGTCGGTATTCAGCCTTAACTTTCTGACAAGTTAGGCACTTTGACACGAATTTCGTCACTTTATTCTTCATGCTTGGCCATCGATAACTTTCTTAGAAGTCTTAGTACATTTTGAAAGCTCCTGGATGTACCAAATATGGCGTCTTATGGGCTTCTGACATCGTCTGATCCTTCGTTGCCAAAATTAATCCGGTTGTTGAGCTCTGCAACGGTCCATAAAGGTTGAAATTTTCCTTGTCGAAAGGGCTAAACGTCTCTCAACGCTTTTGGGAAACCAAACTTAGCGTTGTAATAACTTAAGAAATCCGTTTCTAAGATCACATCGAAATCCTAAAGCTTGATTGCGATGAGATCTACAAGCAGTTCTTAGTCATTATAATTACAAAAATATTTTACATTAAAATAAAATTAGATCATTCAAACCACAAAATCCCTTTAACAAGCAAAGAAATTTTTAAAATGCTGTTTTAAAAATTATCTATACTACTTCCTAATTTCTGGGCAATCTCCATAAATATTAACAAGTGAGTTGCACCAGAATTAAATAATACAATAACGCCTTAGGTGGCGACAAGTATCTATCTTGTCCCTTCATGCGAAGTTCCAGCTTCAGCATTTCCATCGGTGTAGGCGTAAATCCTAGCTAGGGGTTCAGGAGCCTCTAATCTTCCTTGTGCAATTGAGGGTCCTTCAAGCCTTGCTTGGACTGCATGTAACTGACTGCTGGCATTCCGGTTTGGATACTGAGGGCTCTGGTTCTGGTTGTTCTGGGGGCAGCTTCGTGCATAGTGCCCTTCCTTGCCACAAAGGTAGCAAACATTAGTCCCCATCCTACACACTCCCGGGTGTTTCTTTCCACATGTTACGCACGCGGGATAGCTGGTGTTAGTGTTCTCGTTCCCTTGATTGTTCTTTTTCTGAGGGAAATTCCCTTGTTGGTTCTGGCCCGAGAAATTTCCTTTTCGCTTATTCCTCCCAGCTTGATTGGAACCTTGTGTAGGACTACTAGATTGGCCTTTCGGTTGCGACTCTGAGTCTTGTCGAGGCTGCGTTGGCTTTGCTGCCGCCTTTTCCTCCTTTTTAGCCTTGAAGAATTGAGCTCTAGCCTCTTTGTCCTGGTTTATCCAGTACTCGGCTCTTATCGCCCGGCTTATGCAATCGGACACCAGGGTAGGCGGGCTGCTGCCAGCACTTACTTGCTTGGCAATATCGGTTCTGAGCATCTTCATCATTCTTCGCACTTTCTCCATTTCACTCGGAACCAAATCTGGACACAACCGAGCTAGCTGTTCAAACTTCTGTACGGCCTCCATTACCGTCATTGACCCTTGTCTGAAGCTCGTGAACTCGTCTTGTTGAATGGCAAGGATTTCTCTGTTGTAATACATTGCTCGGAACTCGGTCACAAAGTCCTGCCAGTTCATGGCCGTAACGTCACGGCGCATCTGCACGGTCATCCACCAGTGTCGCGCATCCTTTTTCAGGGCGAAAGAAGCGCAGAGAACTTTCTCTTGTTCCGTTAGTCGCATGAAATCCAAGATAACTTGGATATCGATCAACCAATTGTCCGCGGCGATCGGGTCCGTCGGGCCTTCGAACTCAGGCGCCTTCATTCGCCTGAATCGTTCGTATAGTAAGTCCTCCCTCACTGGTTGTAGGTTTGCTTGCCCTCCAGCAGGTGCCATCGGAATGTTAGCATTCTGAGGAGCTTCTGGCTGATCCTCAGGTACCGGGGGTACTGGTTGAGCTCGTGGTGGAACCTCGTTAATCCGCGGTCCTTGATTCATTTGAGCTATCTGAGCTCGTAGTCTTTCCGTCTCTTGCTGCTGTTCTAGCAGCTGTTGTTGTAGATTTGCAACGATGGTTGCGAGATCTGGCTCGGGCTGGTTACGTGGTACCGTTCTTCGTGGACGTACCATCTTTTAAATCCTATAAGAAAAGATATCATCGTACTATTAGTATCTTTTCTTTCATACATAGCTTATTACGTCACATTATACCATAACATCATACATTTCATATCATAACATAGAAGGTATCATAACAGATACTTATCATAATATAGCATAACTTTTATAATATTTATAACATGCTCTTGTTATAAATCCCGTATCTGTACGGTCCTTTATGTACATACTTTGTACATCGTAATTTACAATACTGTAATTACACATTGAATACATCATACTTGTACGTACATATCTTTACATATACATGGTCAAAATATGATGGAAGTGTCTAACACTTTACCATCGTACTGTTTATAAATAAAAAAAAATATGATAGGAGTGTCTATTACTCTATTATCATACATGGTTAAAAATATATGCGCATATCGGCCCTAACTAGACTATAACCTCTAGTGTAATCATCAAAACGTCGGATTCGGCATCAGAGTCTTCGTCCCAATTTCCATCGTGGAATCGCATCTCCTCGGGATCGCCCTCGGCGTCATCAATATCCTCCATCCAGTTACCTTGCTCGACTTCGGGCTCCATATCGTCCTCGTCGTCCTCGTCGTCGCTAGGGATGATCATAATGGGAGGGTCTTCCGGTGGTTCCTCCGGAGCAATCAAATCGTCGGCAGCGTCCTCGGCGTCCATCTGGTCTTCAGCCTCTTGGGCTGGGATCTCTTGTACAGGTATAGCAGGAATCGGGTCCTCGGGAAACATTGGACCCACTTCATGCTGGGGTCCCCTATCCCGGCATCGTCGACTGGGACCTGATACTCATTCATATGGGTGTCAGCATGCGCCATATGTGCTGTCACCTTGGCCTGTAGCTGGGGGTGAGGTATATCTTGCGGAACATAGGGTAGCATAGCCTCCTGAAATCTGCAGCAGTAATGGCCCATAGACTCCTGTAGGTACGCGTGCCAATCTGTGACGAAACTCTGGTATCGCCTATACTGCATGTCCCAATAGATCTCGGGATCTCGGTACTGCCAGTCGTTACCGGGCCCCGCAGCAGGGATCGGCCCGTATCGTGCAAGTACTACGGCGCGAAAATGTGCCCACGTCCGACTGGGCATCTGCCGCTCTCCGTAAGTCATCCACCATAGTCTAGCGTCCGTGATCAAACAGCGAGCAGCTAGCGAGACCTGTAATCGGTCCCCGATGTGGCAGGTGTAGAAAATCATCTCCATATCGTACAACCAAGCCGATACTGTAACTGATCGTCCCCTACCGTCATATAGAATAGGACGTAATCCGTAAAAAGCCGCAACAATTGCGCGATCCTCATTGATCCGTGCGGGATCCATTTCCACGCGTCTATCATAACATAACTAGATCATAAATACTTACGCGTATACATAAAATATAAATTTAACTTACAACGATGGTGGCGATGGCAGGCAGACTGTGAAATCGTATCGCAGGAAACCCGCTCTGATACCAACTCTGTAACGACCCGCCTAGCACAGGCCGTTACCATACATACATACTTAACTTCTCGTACATACTTACATACTTATGAAACACAGCGGAAATTTTTTTTTTTTTTTTTTATATATGGCATACAAGTGCAACATATAAGAGTGTTTTTATCAAAAATATTTTCCATAACATAAATACGTATATCAAAACGCGTAGCGGCTACATTTCCCACATTTCACAGTTTGCTCCGCCATGCCCTTCCATCTTGTATCAACCATTGCTGACGGTTTCTTACCTACAGCATAAACGTAAGACAGTGAGCTTTCGCTCAGCAAGCACAACCTCCTATACCGCGACATCATGAACATAACATATTCTAATATATCATATCTTAACTTATCATGCATATCATATCATTACTTAACTTCATTCATCGTAACATAGCATACATATCATAATGCATGGTCCATTTATGCACATTTTATGCTCAATTCATTCTTAACTTACTTCCATTTCTTATCTTACTTATGGGCCCCTTACTTGTGTGTATGTACCGGGCGCGCGACTATGGAGTGGTTGGGGCGGCCAAACCATTTCCAACTCAAACCATAGTCCAACCCGACCTAACGCGGGTCGGCACAACACAGGCGATTGCTCGCCATCTTTCTTTTCATCTTGTTGTGTCATACTTGATCTTATAATTCTTATAAGATTTCGTGAACATGCTTCGTGCTTTAATAAACATAACATAGCATTCATCAATAACATACCTTAACCTATCATACATCATAACCTAACATACAACATATGACATATTTCATAGCATAACAACAATATAACATAACATAACATACATTCCTAGCATACATATAACATACTTAGGCAAGTACCACAACAAAGCCTATGCTGTAGGCGGTGGTTGTACTTACCTCTTTTGCTATGTCCTGTGTTAAGCTGCTTCTCCTCCGAGTACAGCTGCAGGTTCCCTCCTGCTCGTTGAACGACATAGGTGAGGTTCTAATTAGTTTTGCGGAAATGTTGATAATCTAATCAACATGCTTACATAATCCTAATTGTATGTCCCCATACTAAATATGAATTAATTCTTTAAGAGGTTACGTTGGATAACCTCATGTGCTAAACCCTATACATACCGTTAGGGTTAGGTTACCTTCCTAACCTTAGGCTTTATCGGGTTTCCTTAATTAACCCTATATCTTAGCCCAATTTATTATTTTTTTTTACTCTTGGTATCCTTTAGGGTTAACTTGACTAACCCTTAAGGTTAATAATAGTTGAACTCTTAATCAACCAAGGTTTAACCCTATATGGGTCAAACTTGAGCTCTAGGCTTTGGTCTAGTAACTCGGATATTACATCCGGTTATTACCCGTAATTATTTTACTTACCCAATTTGGTTTAAAAAATCCATTTTCCATTTCCTTGGAAACTTGGGTAATTTTAACTTTAAAAATCGTTTACTTAACTCATAAAAATTCATATCCTTAAAATAGGTTTTTATAAAATCATTTAGGACTGGAAACTGCCTTTAAACAGTTTCCCTAGTCAAAACAGTGGTTTTGGAAAAGATACAATTTTTCTGTACTGTTTTTAGAAAATCCTGTACAGGAATTTCTCATTTCCTGCACAGTCTTTATAAAACCGTGTCAGTTTAAAAATCCATTCTGATTTTGAAAAAGTTGTCTTCACGAAAGTTCTAGCTCTCGAAAAATCCTAAAACTTTCGTGTTTTACGAAAAATCCAGTTCTGCTTGTATTCGTACCAGTTTTTGTTTGAAACTGGCTGATCCTGTAAACTGGGTCTGGGCAGGCTAGCCACGGGTTTTTGTAAAAACAGAGACCATTGGAGCCTCAATTTGGAAAACTGTCCGCGTTGGCCCCTAGGAAAACTCGTTCTGAACAACTTTTATGTTTTACGTTTTACCCAGTTCGGCCTCTAAAGGCCTCAAATTCCACTTTTCCCGAAACTGGGCAGTTCACATCCGAACTGGCAGTTTTCGGTTTTAAGTTTGTTTTACGTCCTATTTCGCGGATTCTAACTCGACCGATCACGCGGGAGCCTAGATAACATACATGCAGCGTTTTCTAACGTCCCACATGAACCAACATGTAATTCAAACATGTCCATGCAAACCAAAACCCGTATTAATTTAACCTAGGTTTGCATGGTTCTAACTTTTTGCATACAACACATACAAACACTAAACTTTGCTCCCTAAGCTAGCATGCTTCAAGCACTGCCTAAGGGCAGATTTTCGGACCAAACCAGGGGACACACAACCCTAAGCATTAGGCATGAAAATCAATCATACACAAGCACAAATTATGCAAGAAATCAAGCCATACACCCTTAGATCTACAAATCAAGCACATACAACTATTAGGGCAAAAATTGGAAGATGGACTTATGTCCTTACAACCAAATTGAACTACCTTAAATCTTAAAATTTGAACTCAAATAAAAGAGTTAGGGTTCTAGATTTTTACCTTGGACCAAAGTCAAGTTTTGGTCACAAAATTTCTGCCTTCCCTAGCTCCAAAACCGTGGCTGCCCTAGACCAAGAAAATGGTCTCAAAAAACTTGGTTTCGATTGATGAAACAAACCCGAATTCTTTCCCTTAAAATTTTTGGATTCCCTCTTGGTTTCCCTGCACCCTAACAGTCGGCTGCAAGCCTAGAAAAAGGCTGGAAAATTTCTCAAACTCTCCCCTTAGCTTTCCTTTGCAAACCGAAAACTAACCTAAGCTTGGTTTAGGCAAAAATTCAGTTTTTTCTCTTGGCTCCCTCTCACCTTCTCTCACGGTTTTGATGGCAGAAAATGGCAAGAGTTTGGCTAAGTTTTTCATTAAAAATGAATATGGGTCACTCCTATTTATAGGCAAAGGGGAACTTTCAAGAATTCAACTTTGACCCCTAAATTTTTAAAAATTTGGAGAATTTCCCCATGAGGTGGCCGGCCATCCCCCTTGGTGAGCAAGGCAAAATTGTTCTAGAACAAGACACATGGCATCTAATGGTTGGTTCATGGAATTATGATGTCATAATTCCAAATAAGGATGATGTCATAATTATGATGTCATCCTAAGGCCTTGTTTGGCTACTTTTCTCTAAAATAACCCATTTTTGAGTTACACAGATATTTCTAATACTGTGTTTACTAATACACAGTACAATTCAGTACTGTTTTACTTGACTGCAGTCCAAAATTTATCTGCGTAAAAATGGACTGTAAAAACTTTTTCTTATTTTTTTCGAGCCCTTTTGGTCTTTAATCCTACTTGGTGTGCTTGATTTTCTAAGCTAGTTTTCAAAGCCTATTCATACTATTTCAACCGTAAAGACGGTTTTCGCAGTATACTTTATTTTACTATACTGCAAAGTCAATCCTTTAACCGTTCTTGGTCAAACTCTGACTTTCGTTAAAATCATGTACTTTTCGTCCCTTTTTTACTCAAAAGATACGTTGCTAATCTACATAGTCCATTTTTGAGTTTTATTTATCTAAAAACTCATAAAATGTAAGAGAACTCTTAACCGAGCTTCTCTTTCAATAATACCTCTATGGTATTCATTTAATTCCTTTAAAAAAACAGTAACATCGAGAAATCTAGGTATTACATGTTATATTGAACTGCAGTCCAGAATTTATCTGTACTTAACTGGACTGCATTAAAATTTTCTCTTTGGGCTTGAAGCCTCTTGGCCTTATTACTCTAAAAATTGTGCTTGATTTTTTTCTACAATGGTCCTGTACCTTATTCTCACTACCGTATCCATAATAATGGTTTTTTTTTCACAGTATAATTTTATACTGTGTATTATACTGTAGTACCGTCCTAATTATATCTTAAATTTTCCTAGTCAAACGTTGACTATAATAAAATCATACATAAATTCTAATTCTGATAAAATCAGATTAGGTATTTCATATAAACATACATGATACAAACTTTGATTTCAAATAATAGAAATCGTAATTTGTAAAAAGGTTGGTTATTACAATATAACCGTCATGGTATCTTCTACGACATTGGATTACACGACAGTTATTTAACCGTCATGTAAACATTACACGATGGTAAATAACCGTCGTGCAATCTACAATTTTTACTAGTGAGGGTTGGTTGTGTGGTGAGGGAGGTTGAACAATTTTTCTTTCAATTAAGGTATAAAACAACCTATCCAAGTTCTAGAGGTATTACTCTTAACCCCTCTAAGAATTTCATTAAGTTTTTATCAAAGAATTTATGTGTATTTCAAGTTTGGGGTTGTAAGAGCATAAGCTCATTCTTTAATTTCTTTTTTTATGTTATGGTTCTTGTAAGATTAGTATATGTTGGATCTAGGTTTAGATGATTTTGATTGATAAGTTTATTCATGAATGTGATGTTATGCCCTAGAAAGAATATGGGTTTTATGTATACCTATCTCATGTTTGTGAAATGTCCTCACATGCTTAAGTAAGAATATTTTATGAATGATGATTATGGTTATAATGTTTGAGGTATGGAGGTTAAGGAATTAACCTAAAAACTGAAATTGATAAGCTAAGTAAGATTATCTATTTGGGTTTTTGTAAGTAAGATGAACAAGTGCATGGATGATGATTATATACAGAACGCACTGCATGTTTGATGTAGGCTCACGGTTTTGACCGTTTGAGGTGAGGTGCGCAAAATTTTACGTAAAAACCAACCAAATATAAAACTATCATTTCTTGGATCAAATAGGACAGTAATATAGAAATGTAATTTTGAGACCTTTAGAGGCCGAATTTGAAAAACATTATAACTGTAAAGTTGTAGAGAATTGAAAATTCTAGAGGACTACAAAGACAGTTTTTGAAAATAATGTAATAATTAGCTTTTTACGATATTACAATTTCCTTTTTAAAGGAATTTAAGCCGTACCGTGAAGGTATCTATGAAAAAGCCGATTATTTATCAAATTTTATGAGTTCTTATGATTTTATAAGACTCAGAACTGAATTGCTTAGTCAAACATATAGCCTTTTGAACAAAAACATATGATAGAGATTTATGATTTTATGTTAGTCAAAGTTTGATCAAAAAAGTCAAAGGTATGACGGTATTGTTGTATAACAAGCAGTATAAAAATTATACTGCAAAAAATCGTCATTACGGATAAGATAATAAGAATAAGATTCAAAACAACTATAGAAAAATCAGGCACATTATTTAGGACAATAAGGGCTAAATAGCTTAAAGCTATAAGAAAAATTTTTACGCAGTCCAATTATACACAGATGAATTTTGGGCTACAGTCCAGTATAACAGTACTGTCATTAGTGAGAGTAGTATTGGAAATATTTATTTTAACATAAAGATGGACTGCATTTTAAGAGAAAATCCAAACAAGGCCTAAGAGGGAGGACACCTCAACATTTGGATAATTAAGGATTTATAGAATTTTTTAAAATTAACAAAAGAAATCCTTACTTGCTCTCCAAGGTGATGGTCGGCCACCTCACAAGGGCATGGAGAAAAATTTTTGTTGTTACAAGGACTAATAAGCAAATTTTGGATAAAAAATAAATCCAAAAATTAAAATATTTATCACCTATACATGGGTGATTTGGGGGGGGGGGGGGGGGGAGAGCTCATTTTGTTCACAAAATGAGAAAACATCTCCACACCATGCCAAATTTCCTCCTCACACTCTCCCCCTAAAAAGCCAAACCCTAGAGAAGAGAAAAAGAAAAGAAAAAGTGAAGGATTGGATGGTCGGAAAATTTGGAGAATCACCAACCAAGTGTGGCCGACAATTTTGGAAGCCAACTAAGCCAATGGAGGCCAGTTGTGGTAGGAAGCAAGGAGAAAAAGTTGGATAAAAAATCTAGCACCAACTTTTGAGTTAGTTAAAGTAATCCTCTTTGGCTCCCTAAGCTTTTCAATTGAGCTTTGATTTGGAAATTTAAGTGTATTTCCAAAGTTAAATTGTAAGAGCATAAGCTCATTTTATTTCTCAAGCCCTAGTTTAGATTTTTAGATTTGTGCTTGATTAGGTAAGTAAGTGGTTTTGATTCAAAAGCTATGCATGATTATGTGATTAGGATTGTATGATTTTAGGGTTTTGATGTATGTTTTATGATGTAGTTATATGTCCCCAACATGCCTAAGGGTTGTATGCTATGTATGTTGTTGAATGAATTACGTTATTAGCTTGGCTGATGTATATTTATAAAAACCCACTTTACAAACCCTAATTTGGTGCAAGAATATCCAAGGGATTGCATATGTATATATGGATATATGATGATGAGATTTTACACTAGAAAAAACACTGCATGATTGTTGTAGGCTCACGGTTACGATCGTTTGAGGTAGGGTGCTCGTAAATTGAACGTAAAAATGGATTTAAGCAAGAAACTGCTAGTTCAGGTAAAACTGGACAGTTTTCTGGAAAGATAGTTTTGAGGCCCTTAGAGGCCAAAATTTGGAAAAACTTAAAACATGAAAGTTGTAGAGAAACGAAATTCCTAGGGGGTAGCGTGGACAATTTTCAAAATAAGGCCCCAATGGCCTTTGTTTTTACAAAAATCCGAACCTGGTCATGCCCATACTTCATGTACTACCAGGCAGGATCAACAAAAGAAATGAGTGGGTTAGAGACCGAACTGGGTTTCGAGTAAAACACGAAAGTTATAGGGTTTTTCAAGATCTAAAACTTTTGTGAAGAAAAATTTTTCGGATTCAACTCATATTATTAAAAAAATTGGATTCCAAAAACTATACAGAAACAGGAAATTCCTGTACAGGATTTTTGAAAACAGTGCAGGAAAAGGACATTCCTACAAGTGCACAGATAAATTGGCAGTAAGAAACTGTTCCAAAGGCAGTTTCCAACACTTAATAATTTTTACAAGCCCTACTCAAAGAGTTACAATTTTTGATACGTTGAACAAGGATTTTAGTATTTAAAGAAAATAGACATAAGATACTAAGTTTTTCCAAAGCAAAGAAAAAAAATGAGTATTGGACCACAAGTTATGACCAATAGTAACCAGGAATAATACCCGAATTACTGGATTGGGCTCAAAGCCCAAGGTTACCTATAATAACCCAATATAATTTAATTTAGGAAGTTGGGCTCTAGCAACCCAATAAGAGTTAACCCAAGTTTGATTTAAGCTCACACCAAGGGTTACCTAATGTAACCTAATAAGATGCTAAGAGTGTTAGTTGGGCCTAAAATCCTTGGGTTACTTGTAGTAACCAAGTAAGTTATCTAGAGACGTATATGTGGGGGACATATAACTAAGGTTATGTATGAATGTTGGTTAAGTTACTAACATTTTATAAGTATGGTTTATATAATCCTTACCCTATGTCCTTTGTAATAGCAGGAGATAGTCTATTGTTGCACCCTGACTTGGAGCAACGCAATATAGGATAATGTATACGAGGTAAGTACAACTCCGCCTACAGCATAGACTCTTTGTGGTGTTACTTGCCTGATGTATTGTATGCAATGATATGATGTGATGTATGATATGTTTAAAGCTTATGAAATGGTCATGATATGATTATGATTTAATTATATGTGACATCATGAAACATGTTCACTAATTCAAATTATCAGAGTAAGATCAAAAGTATGAAATGATGAAAATTAAGTATCATGGCAAGCAAGCTTGCCTTGTGTCATACCAACCCGCGTTAGGTCCGGTTTAGTCTATGGTTTGAGTTTGACTGAGCTGGCCACCCTAACCACTCCATAGCTATGCGTCATAGTACGTACACTCAGGTTAAGAAAAGGGCCCAATAGTATGTTAAGCTAAGAGAGCAAAATTAGCATAATTAGTTCATGCATTCTTATGATTTGTTGCGAATGTTAAAGTTGTACTTACTGAGCGAAAGCTCACATCTTACGTTTATGCTGTAGGTAAACAACCCTAGCAGCAATTTTTGATGCAAGATGGTGGAGCATGGCACTATTAGCTATGAAATGTGGGATGGTGGCCGCTACGCGCATTGTTTATTTTATGGATATTCCTTTCTATGTTCAAAGGATATTATTTAGTACCATTTATAAGTATGCATTTTTTCGTGTGAGCTCGCACCGTATATACAAAAAAAATTTCCGCTAATTAAAAAATTTCCGTATCATCGTGGGAACATGATCGACGACATCGTGGAAGCCAAAATCATCGCCCACATGATGCAAGCAGATGACGTTGCTGACGACTATCAGCTACCCGTCGATGATGCCGGGATAGAGGAGCCACTGTTCGAGGCTGGTCCATTATTTCTAGAGGACCCGATTCCATTAGTTCCACTGCAGGAGATACCGCCCCATGAGGCAGAGGCTAATTTGGGCGTTGATGATCAGGACCCCGCTAATTTTATGGCTGCTCTGGACGATCAACCCGAGGATCCCTTAGTAATCGTCATCGATAGTGATGATGATGAAGAGGACATAGAGGAAGAGTTTGAGGAAGAATTGGTAGAAGAATGGGAGGATTTTGAGGGATAGAGATAGATATGGAAGATGCCGATGACGACCCAGATGGATTTTGTTTGACGATGGAGACTGGGATGTAGACTCCGACGTTTCTTCTGTAGTTACGATCGAGTACATAGACTAGACATAGGATTGACTTTTATTAGTTTATTCTTTCGACCTTAGGATTGTACGTATATATGATGGTAAAATGGTAGTCACTTCCATCTCAATTTTGCTCATGTATGTATAGTATGATGTAAACAATATGTATATATGATATTGTAAATATGATGTACTTTCCGTAAGTATACAAAAAGATAGTTCAAGTATGAAATGTATGTCATGTTATGATTACGAATGTTATGATAAGAATACGATGTGATATGAAACGATAAGTCATGTATGAAGGAGAGGATATTAGTAGTATGATAATACCTTTCCTTGTGATTAAATAGGAAGAATAGAAGATGGTACGCCTACGCAAACGAGTGCACCTAAATCCGCCTAAGCCGGACATTGTGAATGTTGTAGCTAATTTACAACGGCAGTTGCTTGAACAGCAATAGGAGATGAATAAACTTCGTGAGCAGATAGTTCGTATGAACCAGAGGCCTCAACCTGACGAAGTTCCAACTCAAGCCCATCAGGTATCCTTGGTAACGCCTCAGGTACTGGAGGTTCAGCAAGAGGTTCCACGGAATTTTGAAGTTCCATTAGCACCCACTAGAATTCCAGTTAACCCACCGCTAGTACGAGAAGATCTGTTGTATGAGCGATTTAGGCAAATAAAGGCGCCTGAATTTGAAGGACCTATGGACCCGATAGCTACTGACAACTGGCTGATCGACATCCAAATCATTTTGGATTTTATGAAACTCACAGAACAGGAGAAAGTTCTATGTGCTTCCTTTGCACTCAAAAAGGATGCGAGACACTGGTGGATGATAGTCTAAATATACAAAGATGTCACGATTATGAGCTGACAGGATTTTGTAACTGAATATCATACCATGTACTACAATAGGGAAATCCTTGCAGCTCAACAGGATGAGTTTACGAATTTAAGACAAGGATCGATGACAGTAATGGAAGCTGTTAAGAAATTTGAACAGCTAGCTCACTTGTGCCTAGAATTGGTACCAAGTGAAACAAAAAAAGTCAGAACAATGATGAAGATGTTCCGGACAGATATTGCCAAGCAAGTTAATGCTGGCAGTAGCCCTCCTACCCTAGTATCCGATGGCATGAGTTGGGCAATAAGAGCTGAATATTGGATTAACCAGGATAAGAAAGCAAGGGCTCGAATTTTTAAGGCTAAAAAGGAGGAGAAGGTTGTAGTAAAGTCAATGCAGCCCCGACAGAATACAGAATCATCCCCGAAGGGCCAGAACAGTAACCCTGCCCAAAGTTCCAAGCAGTTTGGAAGGAACAAAAAAAGGGGAATTTCACTGGCCAGGGTCAACAAAGGAACTACCCTCAGAAGAAGAATAATCGAGGAAATAAGGGTAATAACACTGACTACCCGGTGTGCACTAAATGTGGAAGGAAACATCCGGGAGTATGTAGAATGGGGACGAACGCTTGCTACCTTGTGGCAAGGAGGGGCATTATGCAGGGAATTGCACTCTGAATAATCAGAACCAAAACCCTCCATACCCGAGCCGGAACTCAAACAGTC
>CM046362.1:18927593-18996456 GCA_025413025.1 Ficus hispida | reverse complement strand
ATCCTACCAACTCATGGCCACAACATCTCTGCGTATTTGGACTGTCATCCACCAATGTCTTGCATCCTTCTTAAGGGCAAAAGAGCACAAAGAACTTTTCATGTTCCATAAGTCCCATAAATCCAAGATCACCTGGATGTCAATTAGCCAATTGTCGGCTTCTATCGGGTCCATAGGTCCTTCAAACTCAAGTGCCTTCATTCGCCTAAATCGTTCGTACAATAAATCTTCCCGAACTAACAGTGGGTTTATTTGAATCCTAGTAGGTGCTAACGGGACTTCAACGTTTCTGGAACCTACCCTTGATGAATCCCTAGTGCTTGAGATGCTACTGGGATACAGGATTATCTTAGGGTGGCACTTCGTTAGCGCGAGGTACCTGATTCAAACAAGCTATCTGCTCCCAAACCCGATTTGTCTCTTGTTGTTGTTGTAATACCTAGTTATTTAACGATTATGATTCTTTGTACAAAAAAATTCAAATTGTACCTTAAGAATATGAATGAAAAAGCCCGGTTAAGGGTTTTTATAATGTTTTGTGAGTTTTTATGACTTTAAAAGACTCAAAAATAATTTCTAGGACAAGAAAACGTCATTTTAGGTAAAAAGGAATGAAAATGGCCAAAAATGTATGTTGGTCAAAGTTTGACCAAAAACGTCGATGGTTGACCAAAAAGTCAACTGTTGACCACGGGAGTCAAATCTCGGCAAGAAAGTCACCTGTCGACAAGAAAGTCAATGGTGGACGAGAAAGCAAAGATTGACCCCAAAAAGTTGAAGAAAAGACGGTACGAGTAAATCGCCGCAGTATAGAATTATACTGAATATGCCATTTTTACTGATAAAATGATATGTTTAGAACTTAAAACCACCATAGAAAGACAAGCACATTAAGTAGAATTAAAGGGCAAAAAGGGTTTTAAGAAATAAGGAAATTTTTATACAGTTTGTTTTCACACAGATAAATTTTGGACTGCCGTTCGGTAAACTAATACTGTGCATAAGTGAATCCAGTATTAGAAATACCTGTGTTAAAACAATAATGGACTGCATAACAAGGTAAAGAGCCAAACAAACCTTAGAATGGCTTACCTCATTCACCTTTTGGATTATGACATCATTATGTCATTTAAAAAAAAATTGGAAAGTATTTGGTTGGCATTAGCCATGCAATGGCCGGCCACATGCCCCCCCCCTAAGTCCAATTTCTGATTTTTTGAGGACTAAAGTGTGCAATTTCAAGAAATTCCAACCTCTATAAATAGGTGAGAGTACTATTGAAAAAAATTAGAAAACTTAGCTAAACTTTGCCAAATTTTCTCCACCAAAATCCGAACTTCAACAAGAGAGAAAGGAAGGAAATTTTGCAAAAACCAAGTGTGTTTTAAGCCTAGGGATAGTCGGTTTTACCTTAGAGAGCAAGCAAGGAAGTTTGAAAAAAAATTGGAACCCAATTCTAGGCCAAGGGCCGGTTGTGTGGGGCAAGAGAAAAGCAAGAGAAAAAAAGTTGAATCCAAAGGGGATTTAGAGTTTTGAGTGTTGGTTTCCACTTAGAACATCATTTAAGAGCACTTGAGCATTTGGTGCACAAGTTGGCCAAAGGACCGGCTGTTGGAGAGGGAAAAAGGGGAGCCAAGAGCCAATCCAAAAATTCGGATCCAAGGTGAGGTAAAATTCCAAGTTCTTAAGCTTTCATTTAAATTTCAATTGGAGAAATTTAAATGTATTTAAGTATGTGTTGTAATGAGCATAAGCTCACTTTAATTTTCTGCCCTAAATTAAGATTATAGGCTATGTGCTTGTTATGGTTAGGATTTATGGTTTGGTGGTTATGATTTTTGCATGCTAGATGTTTGTGAATTGGTTAGGGTTTATGTACATTATGTTTGATGCTAAATTTGATTTGCATGTTGAATATTGGACGTTAGAAAACGCTGCATGACCACTTTCTAGGCTCCCGCTGAGTTCGGTTGAGGTAGGGTGAACGTTTTAGGACGTAAACGAAATTTTAAACCGAAAACTCCAACTCGGGTAGAAATTGGCCAGTTTCGGGAAAAACAGTTTTTGAGGCTTCTAGAGGCCGAATCAGGGGAAACTCAAAACATGAAAGTTTTTAAGTAGAGTTTTTCTAGAGGACAACGCGGACAGTTTTGTAAAATGAGGCTCCAATGGCCTCGGTTTTTACCAAAACCCGTGCCTAAGGTGCCCAGGACCCGAGCACGGCCAGGACAAGTTCCTCAGGGGTTTTGACCACGAAAACGCCAGAACTGGGTTTTACCCAAAACATAAAAGTTGTAGAGTTTTTAAATGTTTACAACTTTCATGAAGACAAGTTTTACAGATTCAGTCTGGATTTTAAGATGAAAATGAATTTCGGAGAACTGTACAGGAATTATGGAAATCCTGTACAGGATTTACAAAGTTAACACAGAAAATGCATATTTTTGTAATTACACTGAAAATTGACATTGAGAAACTGTTCCAAAGGCAGTCTCCAATAGTCAATAATTTTATACGACTCCTTTTAAGGTTTTCAGTTTTTTTAAAAGATTGAACAAAAGGATTTTTAAACCAAAACCTAAGAATTCTTTTCTAAAGAAATAAGTTTGTTTTTAAAACCTAAGTTAAAGATTTAACCGGTTAGGGTTACTTAGGTAACCAATTAAGACAAGTAAAGATAAGTAAGGTTATATAAGAATGTTGGTTATATTACCAACAGTTCTAACCCTTACTTTTATTAATCTCAGAACGTCGCACGCCGAAGTGTCCCAACGGGATTAACTCGACTTTTGGACACAGCTTTTACGAACGAGGTAAGTACAACTCCGCCTACAGCATGGGCTTTGTTGTGTATACTTGCCAAAGTATGATGAAAATGCTATGTAGTGTAAATGTTACCTCTTATGTGTTGTAGATAGTTTTAAGTTATAGGAAATGTTATAGAAAATGTCATGCTTTGTAGTATGCTATGATTATGTGTTAAGAGTATGTTATAAAATGCTATGATGATATGCTATGTTATATGCTATGGTATGCTATGTGTTATAAAAAAGTTGAAATGCTATGATTTAGAATGCCATGGAATAGGTTATGATGATAAGATTATAAATTAATTGTGTGACATATCACGATGTATGCTCACTAATTAATACAATTAAGTATGAGATAATGAAAGTTATGATGGCAAATAATTTGCCTGTGTCGTACCGACCCGCGTTAGGTCGGGTTGAACTATGGATTGAATTGGAAATGGTTTGGCCGCCCCAACCAATTCATAGTTGCGCGCCCGGTACGAACACTTACTTATGGGCCCACAAGATAAGACAAGATAAGTTATGATAAGTTAAGAAAGCAAGTTACGATTAATTAAGCAAGCATAATGAAGCATAAATGGCTCATGCATAAGTTAAGATAAGTTATATTATGTTATGCTTAAGTTATGATTAGTGTGGTATGTGTGATGTGTTTTATTTAAAGTAAATTGCGGTATAGAATAGTTGTACTTGCTGAGCGAAAGCTCACTGTCTTACGTCTGTGCTGTAGGTAAGCAGCCTGGAAATAATTCTTGATGCAAGATGGAGGGCATGGATTGGCGGACTGTGAAATGTGGGAATAAACCGCTACGCGTTTCGTTATATTATGTAATTATGAAATAAGTTTTATTTACACCCAAACAACGTAATTAATGTTCGATATACATTTATATTTCGTATGTAAGTACAGTATAAAAAAAAAAAAAATTTCCGCTGTGTAAGTTATGTATGTACGATATGTATGTATGGTAACGACCTGTGCTAGGCGGGTCGTTACAGAGTTGGTATCAGAGCGGTTCCCTGCGATCAAATTTCACAGTCAGCCTGCCATCGCCGCCATCATTGTAAGTTAAAAATTTTATTTTCGTATATTAATAATTATTATGCGCCTATATTATGATAGACTTGACGATATGGACCCGGACCAAGTCGACGCGACGAGAGGCGACGAGGTCATTCTTTCTGTCGTGTCCGCTTATGTTTGACGGCACGAGACGTACGGTACCAGTGGCAGCATGGTTGTATGATATGGAGTTGATCTTCCATACCTGCCACATTGAGGCCCGGCTACAGGTTTCCTTGGCTACCGATGTTTCGCTGTTGACGCTAGGATATGGTGGATCATCCTTGGAGAGCGTCAGTTGCCGAGCCGCACGTGGCCGCATTTTCGCACGGCAGTGATGGCTCGTTACGGGCCGATGATAGGCGAGGGAGCGGGCGATGTACTCCGCGATGCTGAGATCTATGAGGACATGCACCACACTCGTTACCTCAGCTACGTAGCTGATTGGCACGCGTATCCTCAGGAGACGATGGCCCATTATTGTCGACGATTCCAGGAGTCGATGCTGCCATACATTCCTCAGTATCTACAGAGTCCCGAGCTGCAGGCCTTAGTTATTCTGAGGAACGGATTGCCTATTCAGATCCGGCAGTACATTCCTGAACCCATGCTCGGTTTGTCAGTTGGACACATGATTGAGGCTATTTTGGGAGTTGAGGCTAACATTCACGATATGCCAGCCCCGGATTTGGCAGAGGCTCAGCAGGCGCCAGTAGAGGACGCCGAGATACCAGAGCCGGTGTATGAGCCAGATCCAGCCTACCAGGAGGACCCGATGGCTGCCGACCCGATGCCAGAGGTACCTGCTCATGAGGTCGACTTTGAGGCCGAGGCTGATGACTATGACGGGGATGATGAGATGGACGTTCCGAGGACCCGATTCCTCCTATTATCGTATTATCGAGTGATGAGGAGGATATGAGGAGCCAGATCCTGAGTTAGAGCACGCAGGTTGGCTGGACTTCGAGGAGGATCCGGAGGAGATCTTCGATGAGGACGGAGAGGCCGACTCCGACGTCTCAGTAGTCACAGTTGTAGAGTTAGATTAGGATTAGATCGATCGATTATGTATATATTTTGCTTTTAAGACTGTTTGTACTAGCTTATTATTTTTTGAGATAGGCTTGTACTTATGTACGATGGTAAAGTGGTAGACACTTCCATCATATTTTTGACCCTGTGTATACAGTATGACGAACATATATGTACGTATATTATTGTAAATATGATGTACTTTTTGTAAATGTACAAAAGATAAGTTCAAAGTATGGTATGAATGATAAATGTTATGTTATGAGATACAATATCTGTATTATGACTATGAATGCTATGATAAGTATGTAATGTTAAGTATTACATTATGATAAGATAAATGATGAATGAAAGAAAGGATATTAATAGTATGATAATATCTTTTCTAAATGGTATGATAGGATGGTACGCCCACGTCGAGCAACGCCAGTAAATCCGCCCGAGCCGGATTTCGCGACAATTGTTGCAAATTTGCAAAGACAGCTGCTCGAACAGCAGCAAGAAACTAACAGATTGCGAGAACAGATAGCGCAATTGAATCAGAGGCCCCAAGTGAACGAAGTTCCACCCCCAGTACAACAGGTACCGCCAGTGGTACCTCAAGTTCCAGAGGTCCAACCAGAGATTCCTCGAATGCTGAGATTCCGATGGCAAAGAGGAGGACAGACAATGTACAGCCAGTACGGGAGGATCTGCTGTACGAGAGATTCAGGCGGATGAAGACGCCTGAATTTGAAGGGGTAACTGACCCAATCGCCGCCGATAATTGGTTGATTGATATCCAGGTTATTTTGGATTTCATGCGGCTTACAGAACAGGAGAAGGTTCTCTGTGCTTCATTTGCCTTGAAGAAAGATGCACGGCACTGGTGGATGACCGTTCAAATGCGGCGGGATGTCATGGCCATGAACTGGCAGGATTTTGTAACCGAATTCCGTGCCATGTACTACAACGCGGAGATACTGGCGCTCAGCAAGATGAGTTCACCAGTTTACGACAGGGATCGATGACGGTTATGGAGGCCGTAAAGAAATTTGAGCAGCTAGCCCGTCTGTGCCCGGAACTGGTTCCGAATGAAAAGGAAAAGGTCAGAAGGATGATGAAGATGTTCCGCACAGACATCTCCAAGCAGGTCAGTGCAGGCAGTAGCCCACCTACCCTGGTATCTGATTGTGTCAGTAGAGCGATAAGAGCTGAGTACTGGATCAACCAGGACAAGGAAGCTAGGGCTCAGATTTTTAAAGCCAGAAAGGAGGAAAAGGCCGTGGTAAAGCATACACAGCCTCGTCAAAACGCTGAGACCAACCAGAAGGGCCAGACCAGTAGCCCTGCCCAGAATTCCAAGCAGTTTGGAAAGAATAAGAGAAAGGGTAATTTCACGGGCCAGGGACAACAGAAAACTTCCCACAGAAGAGTAATAATCGGGGAAGGGATGGTAACAGCGTTGAGTATCCGCAGTGTGCCAAATGCGAAAGAAGCATCCAGGGGTATGCAGAATGGGGACAAATGTTTGTTACCTATGTGGCAAGGAGGGGCATTTTGCCAGAAGCTGCAACCAGAACCCCAAAACCAGAACCCTCCACCATCTAACCGAAATGCACCCGGTCAATTACACGCAGTCCAAGCCAGACTCGAAGGACCCTCGATCACGCAAGGCAGATTGGAGGCTCCTGAACCTCAAGCCAGGATCTATGCTTACACGAGAGGAGATGCTGAAGCAGGAACTTCTCACGTGGTGACAGGTCAGATCTCTATCACCACTCATGAAGCTATTGCCTTGTTTGATTCTGGAGCCACTCACTCGTTTATATCCTTAGAGTTCGCCCAGAAGTTAGGAAGAGGTGTTGATAAGTTAGAGCAGCCTTTCAAAACTTCTCTGCCATCCGGAGAAATTTTATGGTCCGATTTCTGGATACAGAATATTCCTGTAATTATTTGTGGTAGAGAATTGTATGTAGATCTCATCGCGATCCGACTTCAGGATTTCGATGTGATCTTAGGGATGGACTTCTTAGGCAAATACAACGCCAAGATCGACTGCCGGAAGCGTTGTGTGGCTTTCAATCCCTACGATGAAGAGGAGTTCAATTTCCATGGACAGTCTCGGAACTCAACAACCAGATTGGTCACGGCAATGAAAGCTTGGAAAATGTTAGCTAGTGGCTGTCAGGGGTACTTAGCTAACATGGTGGACAAGGATCGGGAAATGGAATTAATGCCGGAAGATGTCCCCATTATTAAGGAATATGTGGATATCTTTCCGAAGGATTTGCCAGGGCTTCCGCCAGAACGTGAAATTTCGTTCGAGATCGAGTTGCTACCTGGAGCTGCTCCGATATCGAAAGCACCTTACCGCATGGCACCAGCTGAGCTTAGAGAACTGCAAGTGCAATTACAAGAGTTGCTCGACAAGGGATTCATCCGACAAGTTACTCTCCGTGGGGAGCGCCTGTTTTGTTCGTTAAGAAAAAGGATGGATCGTTGCGTATGTGTATCGACTATCGCGAGCTGAATAAGATCACAATCAAGAACAAGTATCCCCTCCCGAGGATAGACGATCTGTTTGATCAGCTTAGGGAGCAGTGGTATTTTCAAAGGTCGATCTGCGATCAGGTTATCATCAGCTCAAGATCAAGGAGTCAGATATCTCCAAGACGGCTTTTCGTACGCGCTATGGACACTACGAATTCTTGGTTATGCCGTTTGGACTGACCAACGCCCCAGCTGCTTTCATGGATCTTATGAACAGAGTGTTCAAAGAATATTTGGATAAGTTCGTTATCGTCTTTATTGACGATATTTTGATTTATTCAAGGTCCCAGGAAAAACATAAGCAGCATTTGAGAGTAGTGATGGAGACGTTGAGACGACATCAGCTATATGCCAAGTTCACAAAATGTGAATTTTGGCTAGAAAAGGTGCATTTCTTGGGGCATGTGGTGTCCAAAGAAGGGATTTCTGTGGATCCTGCTAAGGTAGAGGCAGTTAGTTTATGGCCCAGACCTAAGAATGTTACGGAAATCAGGAGTTTCCTTGGATTAGCTGGCTATTATCGGCGATTCGTAGAGGGATTTTCAAAGATCGCAACCCCTCTTTCTGCTCTTACCCGGAAAGGAAGGAATTTCGAGTGGACATCGAAATGTGAAGAGAACTTTCAGGAGCTAAAAAAGAAGCTTACTAGCGCCCCAGTGTTAGTAATTCCTGACGTAGATGCGGGAAATTTCGTTATTTACAGTGATGCTTCCAAAATAGGACTTGGAGCGGTCCTGATGCAACATGGAAAGGTGGTCGCCTATGCCTCACGACAATTGAAGGAGCACGAAAAGAACTACCCTACGCACGATCTGGAGTTAGCAGCGGTAGTTTTTGCACTCAAGATCTGGAGGCACTACTTATACGGGAATAAATGCGAAATTTACACAGACCACCAGAGCCTCAAGTACATTTTTACTCAGAAAGAGCTCAACATGAGACAACGTAGATGGCTAGAACTTGTGAAGGATTATGATTGTGAAATCCTTTACCATCCTGGAAAGGCAAACCGGGTGGCAGATGCTTTAAGTCGGAAATCGGTAGGCATGCTGATGTCTATTGAGATTTTTCCGAAGCCACTACAAAGAGAAATTTCTGAGTTCAACTTGGAGCTGTTGACGGGAAGATTGTCCTCTCTGACCCTCCAGTCCAATCTTTTGGAAGTTATCAAGACGCATCAAGGAAAAGACCCATCTTTGATGAAGGCGCAACTTTTCAATGAAAAGAACAAGGAGTTTAAGATCTCTGCCGATGGTGTTATCTACTTCAAAGAAAGGATTTGTGTTCCCAACTTTAAGTTTTTGAAGGATCAGATACTATCAGAGGCACATAAGACGCCGTATTCAGTGCATCCAGGAGCTTCCAAGATGTACAAAGATCTCCGAGAGAATTATTGGTGGCCAAGCATGAAGAACGAGATAGCAAAGTACGTGTCAAAATGCCTAACTTGCCAGAGAGTGAAGGCCGAACATCGACATCCAGGCGGAGAATTGCAGAAGATAGAACTTCCCGAATGGAAATGGGAGCAAATCACTATGGATTTTGTCGTAGGACTGCCCAGAACTTCGAATGGGAATGACACAATCTGGGTGGTTGTTGATCGACTAACCAAATCCGCCCACTTCATCGCTATCAAAGCCACTTATTCGGTAGAAAAATTGGCTGAAGTCTACGTATCCCAGATCGTCAGATACCATGGAGTACCGAAATCGATCATCTCGGACCGTGATGGACGTTTCACTTCTCGATTTTGGACAAGTGTGCACAATGCTATGGGTCGAAGCTGAAGTTTAGTACGGCTTTCCATCCCTAAACTGACGGTCAATCAGAACGAACCATCCAGACGCTAGAAGATATGTTGAGAGCATGTGTTCTGGATTTCATGGGAAACTGGGATCAGAAGCTGCAAATGATCGAATTTTCATATAACAATAGCTATCATGCTTCGATTGGTATGGCTCCCTTTGAAGCATTGTATGGAAGGAAATGTCGATCCCCCATTCATTGGCAGGAGGTGGGTCAGAAGCAGCTTCAAACCACGGATTTTATCCGAAAGACTTCAGAGGATATTAAAAAGATTAAACAAAGGCTAGATGTGGCTTTCAGTCGTCAGAAAAGCTATGCTGACAAGCGTAGAAGGCCTTTGGAATTCCAAGTCGGAGATGCGGTATTCATAAAGATAGCTCCAATGAAGGGAGTAATGCGTTTTGGCAAGAAAGGGAAGCTTAGTCCAAGGTATACTGGACCATTTGAAATCCTTGAAAGAGTTGGGAAAGTAGCTTATAAGCTTGCCCTACCGCCAGAACTTGCGTCAATGCACAATGTATTCCACATCTCGATGCTCAAAAAGTATGTGTCAGACCCTTCTCATGTGCTTAACCAGGAACCAGTGGAAGTTCAAACGGACTTAACTTATGAAGAAAAGCCCGTACGAATATTAGATCGGGAAGAGAAGGTCTTAAGGAATAAGACGATTCCCATGGTTAAAGTGTTGTGGCGAAACCACAAGGTTGAAGAAGCAACCTGGGAATTAGAAGATAGTATGAGGAAGAACTACCCCGGTTTGTTCTAATTTTCGAGGACGAAAATTTTTAAGGGGGGTAGATTGTAATACCTAGTTATTTAACGATTATGATTCTTTGTACAAAAAAATTCAAATTATACCTTAAGAATATGAATGAAAAAGCCCGGTTAAGGGTTTTTATAATGTTTTGTGAGTTTTTATGACTTTAAAAGACTCAAAAATAATTTCTAGGACAAGAAAACGTCCTTTTAGGTAAAAAGGAATGAAAATGGCCAAAAATGTATGTTGGTCAAAGTTTGACCAAAAACGTCGATGGTTGACCAAAAAGTCAACTGTTGACCACGGGAGTCAAATCTCGGCAAGAAAGTCACCTGTCGACAAGAAAGTCAATGGTGGACGAGAAAGCCAAAGATTGACCCCAAAAAGTTGAAGAAAAGACGGTACGAGTAAAATCACCGCAGTATAGAATTATACTGAATATGCCGTTTTTACTGATAAAATGATATGTTTAGAACTTAAAACCACCATAGAAAGACAAGCACATTAAGTAGAATTAAAGGGCAAAAAGGGTTTTAAGAAATAAGGAAATTTTTATACAGTTTGTTTTCACACAGATAAATTTTGGACTACCGTTCGGTAAACTAATACTGTGCATAAGTGAATCCAGTATTAGAAATACCTGTGTTAAAACAATAATGGACTGCATAACAAGGTAAAGAGCCAAACAAACCTTAGAATGGCTTACCTCATTCACCTTTTGGATTATGACATCATTATGTCATTTAAAAAAAAATTGGAAAGTATTTGGTTGGCATTAGCCATGCAATGGCCGGCCACATGCCCCCCCCCCCCTAAGTCCAATTTCTGATTTTTTGAGGACTAAAGTGTGCAATTTCAAGAAATTCCAACCTCTATAAATAGGTGAGAGTACTATTGAAAAAAATTAGAAAACTTAGCTAAACTTTGCCAAATTTTCTCCACCAAAATCCGAACTTCAACAAGAGAGAAAGGAAGGAAATTTTGCAAAAACCAAGTGTGTTTTAAGCCTAGGGATAGTCGGTTTTACCTTAGAGAGCAAGCAAGGAAGTTTGAAAAAAAATTGGAACCCAATTCTAGGCCAAGGGCCGGTTGTGTGGGGCAAGAGAAAAGCAAGAGAAAAAAAGTTGAATCCAAAGGGGGATTTAGAGTTTTGAGTGTTGGTTTCCACTTAGAACATCATTTAAGAGCACTTGAGCATTTGGTGCACAAGTTGGCCAAAGGACCGGCTGTTGGAGAGGGAAAAAGGGGAGCCAAGAGCCAATCCAAAAATTCGGATCCAAGGTGAGGTAAAATTCCAAGTTCTTAAGCTTTCATTTAAATTTCAATTGGAGAAATTTAAATGTATTTAAGTATGTGTTGTAATGAGCATAAGCTCACTTTAATTTTCTGCCCTAAATTAAGATTATAGGCTATGTGCTTGTTATGGTTAGGATTTATGGTTTGGTGGTTATGATTTTTGCATGCTAGATGTTTGTGAATTGGTTAGGGTTTATGTACATTATGTTTGATGCTAAATTTGATTTGCATGTTGAATATTGGACGTTAGAAAACGCTGCATGACCACTTTCTAGGCTCCCGCTGAGTTCGGTTGAGGTAGGGTGAACGTTTTAGGACGTAAACGAAATTTTAAACCGAAAACTGCCAACTCGGGTAGAAATTGGCCAGTTTCGGGAAAAACAGTTTTTGAGTCTTCTAGAGGCCGAATCTTGGGAAACTCAAAACATGAAAGTTTTTAAGTAGAGTTTTTCCTAGAGGACAACGCGGACAGTTTTGTAAAATGAGGCTCCAATGGCCTCGGTTTTTACCAAAACCCGTGCCTAAGGTGCCCAGGACCAGAGCACGGCCAGGACAAGTTCCTCAGGGGTTTTGACCGCGAAAACGCCAGAACTGGGTTTTACCCAAAACATAAAAGTTGTAGAGTTTTTAAATGTTTACAACTTTCATGAAGACAAGTTTTACAGATTCAGTCTGGATTTTAAGATGAAAATGAATTTCGGAGAACTGTACAGGAATTATGGAAATCCTGTACAGGATTTACAAAGTTAACACAGAAAATGCATATTTTTGTAATTTCACTGAAAAATGGACATTGAGAAACTGTTCCAAAGGCAGTCTCCAATAGTCAATAATTTTATACGACTCCTTTTAAGGTTTTCAGTTTTTTTTAAAAGATTGAACAAAAGGATTTTTTAAACCAAAACCTAAGAATTCTTTTCTAAAGAAATAAGTTTGTTTTTAAAACCTAAGTTAAAGATTTAACCGGTTAGGGTTACTTAGGTAACCAATTAAGACAAGGTAAAGATAAGTAAGGTTATATAAGAATGTTGGTTATATTACCAACAGTTCTAACCCTTACTTTTATTAATCTCAGAACGTCGCACGCCGAAGTGTCCCAACGGGATTTAACTCGACTTTTGGACACAGCTTTTACGAACGAGGTAAGTACAACTCCGCCTACAGCATGGGCTTTGTTGTGTATACTTGCCAAAGTATGATGAAAATGCTATGTAGTGTAAATGTTACCTCTTATGTGTTGTAGATAGTTTTAAGTTATAGGAAATGTTATAGAAAATGTCATGCTTTGTAGTATGCTATGATTATGTGTTAAGAGTATGTTATAAAATGCTATGATGATATGCTATGTTATATGCTATGGTATGCTATGTGTTATAAAAAAGTTGAAATGCTATGATTTAGAATGCCATGGAATAGGTTATGATGATAAGATTATAAATTAATTGTGTGACATATCACGATGTATGCTCACTAATTAATACAATTAAGTATGAGATAATGAAAGTTATGATGGCAAATAATTTGCCTGTGTCGTACCGACCCGCGTTAGGTCGGGTTGAACTATGGATTGAATTGGAAATGGTTTGGCCGCCCCAACCAATTCATAGTTGCGCGCCCGGTACGAACACTTACGTTATGGGGCCCACAAGATAAGACAAGATAAGTTATGATAAGTTAAGAAAGCAAGTTACGATTAATTAAGCAAGCATAATGAAGCATAAATGGCTCATGCATAAGTTAAGATAAGTTATATTATGTTATGCTTAAGTTATGATTAGTGTGGTATGTGTGATGTGTTTTATTTAAAGTAAATTGCGGTATAGAATAGTTGTACTTGCTGAGCGAAAGCTCACTGTCTTACGTCTGTGCTGTAGGTAAGCAGCCTGGAAATAATTCTTGATGCAAGATGGAGGGCATGGATTGGCGGACTGTGAAATGTGGGAATAAACCGCTACGCGTTTCGTTATATTATGTAATTATGAAATAAGTTTTATTTACACCCAAACAACGTAATTAATGTTCGATATACATTTATATTTCGTATGTAAGTACAGTATAAAAAAAAAAAAAAATTTCCGCTGTGTAAGTTATGTATGTACGATATGTATGTATGGTAACGACCTGTGCTAGGCGGGTCGTTACAGTTGTTCTAGTAGTTGTTGCTGCAAAGTAGCCACAACATTCGCAAGATTCTACTCTTGCGGAATTTGGCTTACTCGTACGCGAGGTCGTACCATCTTCTAATTCCTATTTATTTACAAGGAAAAAGTATTGTTATACTTGCACATCACTTATTCCATTCATAACTTATCCTATCGCATCATTCCATATCATATCTTATCGTATCATAAAACATCATATAACAATCCATCATATCATATCATAACTTTATCATAAACTTATTATAAACAATACTTCATCATAATATCATAATATCGTTTCATACATGAACTTATTCTTTTTGTACATTTACAAAGAGTACATCATATTTGAGTAATAACATGTACATGTCCTATACACATAACACTTACTATATGTACATGGTCAAAATGGGATGGAAGTGTCTATCACTTTACCATCATACCTATTCTATGTACAACCCTAAGGTCAAAAAGAATAAAAATAATTAAACAATAACTTTAAACTAAACAGTCTACTCTGTTGTGATATCGGAGAAAATATCGGAGTCTGCATCCCAATCTCCATCATCGAATAAGATCTCCTCGGGTTCTTCCTCCGGCTCCTCAAGATCTTCCATCTCTTCTTAGATGGCTCCCTACTGTTCCTCTCATTCCTCTTGTTCTTCCTCATCATCACTCTCGATGATGATTATGGGAGGATCTTCAGGGTTTTCCCCTTGATCGATCGGAACATCAACAGGGTCCATCTTATCGTCCTCTGCACTGGCCTCCGCCTCCTGTGGAGGAATCGCCTGAAATGGCATGGCTGGAATAGGATCTTCCGGCATAACTGGACCTCCGTGAAATAATGGCTCCGCAATACCAGCATCATCAACTGGAACGACATAGTCATCCTCCAAGGCAGCTCCCTGCTTCATATATGCTATTATCTCTACCTCCATGATATCATTCATCATATCCTCCAATGTCATTCCTGCCATAGGCTCCAGAACAAAAAGCCTAACGTTGGGAGGTAACCCTCCCCTAAGAAGATGTAGTGCCTGTAACTCTGGATCACCCAAGTCGCGAGGAATGTGAGGCAACTTCGCGTCCCGGAACTGTTTGCAGTAGTGGCCCATAGACTCGTTTGGGTACGCGCACCAATCCGTAACATAACTAAGGTATCGTCCAAGGTACATATCGCGGTAAATCTCCGGATCACGATAAGGCATGTCGGCGTTTTCGTCTGGAAAAAGCCCATAACGTTGATAATGAGGGCGCGAAAATCTACCCATGTTCCTTTAGGTATCACCGGCTATCCCAATGTCATCCACCATATTCGGGCACCCGCCACTAGGCATCGACTAGCTAATGGGACCTGAAGATGCACCTCTATATGACAAATCCGAAATATCAACTCCATATCATAGAGCCATCCTGCTAATGCTACCGTTCGCTAGGTCCTATCAAAAAGTAGGGGTTACATCCTCGTCCATTAGTCTCGGATCTATATCATAGAATTTCCATATTATGCTTACGAGATAAATATTCATACATAAGATGTATTTTAACTTACAATGACTGTGGCACTGGCAGGCAGACTATGATACCAGAAGGCAAGAACCCGCTCTGATACTAACTCTGTAACGACCAGCCTTACGTAGGCCATTACCGTACATAATTTATATAATTACTTAACTTACCTAAGTAGTAGAAATTCGAACTATTAATTTTTTTTATTTACAGTATAGACGTAAATTGTGAGCTTTCGCTCAGCAAGTACAACTATTAATCTGCAAAAAATTTCATAAAAAAAAAAAAACATGCTTGAATCAATTAGGCTTTGATTATGCTTTCTTAAGTTAGCTTGTTATTTATTTATTTTTTTTCTTTGGGCCCTTACATAACATAAGTGTACGTACTGTGGTGCACTACCATCGAGTGGTTGGGGCAGCCAGCCCAGTCTAACTCAAACCATGGACCAAACCTGACCTAGTACAGGTCGATACGACACGAAGAACATACTTAACATCATTCATAAACAACATTTCCCTAAAACAGTTTCTTACTTAAAACTTAATCTTATTCTTATTATATAAATGATGAATAGTGAACATACTTCATGATGTCACAATATTAATCATAAATTATACACATTTTATTTATAAATGCATGGGCTTTAGAAACATGCAGTCCATAAAACAATATGCCTATGCTATAGGCAGAGTTGTACTTACAGGTTTTACTAGATCTGAGTTTGATATTCCAACAGATCGCAACACAGTTTATATACCTGTTTTCTGTAACGACCCGCCTAGCACAGGCCGTTACCATACATACATATTTATCTTCTCGTACATACTTACATACTTATGAAACACAGCGGAAATTTTTTTTTTTTTTATATGGCATACGAGTGCAACATATAAAAGTGTCTTTATCAAAATATTTACCATAACATAATTACGTAAAGGACAAAACGCGTAGCGGCTACATTTCCCACATTTCACAGTTTGCCCCGCCATGCCTTTCCATCTTGCATCAACCATTGCTGACGGTTGCTTACCTACAGCATAAACGTAAGACAGTGAGCTTTCGCTCAGCAAGTACAACCTCCTATACCGCAACATAAACAAACATGATCTAATCTTTCACATACTAACTTAACTTACCATAGCATATCGTACATATCATGACTTCCTTTTCATAGCATAACATACATCATAATGCATGGTCTATTTATGCTTATTTTATGCTCAATTCATGCTTAACTTACTTTCATTTCTTATCTTACTTATGGGCCCCTTACTTGTGTGTATGTACCGGGCGCGCGACTATGGAGTGGTTGGGGCGGCCAAACCATTTCCAACTCAAACCATAGTCCAACCCGACCTTACTCGGGTCGGTACAACACAGACGACTTGCTCGCCATCTTACTTTCCTTTCATCTTATCATGTCATACTTGATCTTATTTTATAAGATTTTGTGAACATGCTTCGTGCTCTCATACTTCCATGATTCATGTAATCATAACATAATATTCATCATAAACATACCTTAATTTATCATACTACATAACCTAGCATACAACATATGACATATTGCATAGCATGTCAATAACATAACATAACAACAATAACATTACTTAGCACTAACAATATAACATAGCAGCAACAACAACATAACATAGCATCAATAACAACATAGCATAGCATCAACAACCGCATAACATACATCCCTAGCATACATCTAACATACTTGGGCAAGTACCACAACAAAGCCTATGCTGTAGGCAGTGGTTGTACTTACCTCTCTTGCTATGTCCTGCGTTATGCTGCTTCTTCTCTGAGTACAGCTGCAGGTTCTCTCCTGCTCCTTGAAGGACATAGGTGAGGTTCTTAGTTAGTGTTGCAGAATGTTGATACTCTAATCAACATGCTTACATAATCCTAATTGTATGTCCCTGATACTAGATGTCTTACTAGGTTATAGATAGTAACCCTATATCTTAGCCCAATTTTATTACTCTTGGTATCCTTTAGGGTTATCTTGATTAACCCTTAAGGTTAATAATAGTTGAACTCTTAATTAACTAAAGTTAACCCTATATGGGTTAATCTTGAGCTCTAGGCTTTGGCCTAGTAACTCGGATATTACATCCGGTTATTACCCGTAATCATTTTGCTTACCCGATTTGGTTTAAAAATCCATTTTCCATTTCTTTGGAAACTTGGGTAATTTTAACTTCAAAAATCGTTTACTTAACTCATAAAAATTCATATCCTTAAAATAGGTTTTTATAAAATCATTTAGGACTGGAAACTGCCTTTGGAACAGTTTCTCTAGTCAAAACAGTGGTTTTGGAAAAGATACAATTTTTCTGTACTGTTTTTAGAAAATCCTGTGCAGGAATTTCCTATTCCCTGCACAGTCTTTATAAAATCGTGTCAGTTTAAAAATGAATTCCGATTTTGAAAAAGTTGTCTTCACGAAAGTTCTAGCTCTCAAAAAATCCTAAAACTTTCGTGTTTGGAGAAAAATCCAGTTCTGCTTGTATTTGCGTCAGTTTTTGTTTGAATCTGGCTGATCCTGTAAACTGGGTCTGGGCAGACCAGCCACGGGTTTTTGTAAAAACAGAGACCATTGGAGTCTCATTTTGGGATTCTGCTCACGCTGTCCTCTAGGAAAAACCCTTCTGAACAACTTTCATGTTTTAAGTTTTACCCAGTTCTGCTTCTAAAGGCCTCAAATTTCTCTTTTCCCGAAACTGGGCAGTTCACATCCGAACTGGCAGTTTTTGGTTTTAAATTCGTTTTACGTCCTATTACGTGCATCTAACCTCAACCGAACACGCGGGAGCCTATATAGCATACATGCAGCGTTTTATAACGTCCCATAAGAACCAACATGTAACTCCAACGTGTCCATGCAAACCAAAACCCGCACTAACCTAGCCTAGGTTTGCATGGTTCTAACTTTGCATTACATTCATACATGCATCAATCATTCACCCTTAAACTAGCAGCCAATCATGCACTGCCTAGGGCAGATTTTGGACCAAAAAATCAGGGGACATACAACCCTAAGCATCAAGCATGAAAATCAATCACAAACAAGCACAACAATGCAAGAATTCAAGCCATACACCCTTAGATCTACAAATCAAGCACATACAACCTACTAGGGCATAAAATGGAAGATGGACTTATGTCCTTACAACCAAATTGAATCACCTTATAACTTTGAATTTGAACTCAAATAAAAGAGTTAGGGCTCTAGATTTTTACCTTAGACCAAAGTCAAGTTTTGGTCACAAAATTTCTTCCTCCCTCTAGTTCACCCTAGCTCACGGCCACTCCCCAAAGTGAGCTCCAAAATTTCAGCCACTTGATGGCTGCCTTACCAAGGTTCGGCCACACCACACCAAGCTTTTTTTCTCAACTTTTTTTCTCTCTTTTTCTCCTTCCCTCACCACCGGCCACTAGGCCAATTGGTCTCCAAAAATTTTCCAAACTTTTTTCTTGGCTTTCCACTCAAAATCCGAACATTCCCTAAGCAAAACCCCTTTGGAAATTTTGATTTTTCTCTCCTCTTTCTCTCTTCCTTGGCTGCTGATTTTCAAGAAGAAAAATGGCAAGAACCTCCCCAAATTTTGAATAAAATGAATAGCAACCACCCCTATTTATAGGCAAGAGGAGAACTTTTCAAAATTCAATTTTGACCCCTAAAGTTTTGAAAATTTTGCCAACTAGCATGCAAGGTGGCCGACCATCCCCCTTGGAGAACAAGCAAAAATTGTTCTAGAACAAGACACTTGTCATCTAATGCTTGGTTCATGGAATTATGATGTCATAATTCCAAATAAGGATGATGTCATAATTTAAAAGGTATATGATGTCATCCTAAGGCCTTGTTTGGCTACTTTTCTCTAAAATAATCCATTTTTGTGTTACACAGATATTTCCAATACTGTGTTCACTAATACACAGTACAATTCAGTACTGTTTTACTCGACTGCAGTCCAAAATTTATCTGCGTAAAAATGGACTGTAAAAACTTTTTCTTATTTTTCCGAGCCCTTTTGGTCTTTAGTTCCCACTAGGTGTGCTTGATTTTCTAAGGTGGTTTTTAAAACCTATGCATGCTATCTTAACCGTAAAGACGGTTTTCGCAGTATACTTTATTTTTCAATACTGCAAAATCACTCCTTTGACCGTTCTTGGTCAAACTTTGACTTTCGTAAAATCATTTACTTTTCGTCCCTTTTTTACTGAAAAGGTCCGTTTCTAATCTACATAGTCCATTTTGAGTTTTATTGATACTGAAAACTCATAAAATGTAAAAAAAAAACTCTTAACCGAGTTTCTCTTTCAATAATACCTTGATGGTATATATTTAATTCCTTTGAAAGGAAATAGTAACATCGAAAAATCTAGGTATTACAATCTACCCTCCTTAAAAATTTTCGTACTCGAAAATCAAAATAATTCGGGTAGTTCTTTTCGATTGGTCATTTTGGGGTGAAAAACCGTATTAATCTTTAATTTCGACCCCATGGCAGTATGAACATTCGTTCATAATCGAGAAATGAAGCGTCCATTTCGGTCTGAGATGGTTGATTTTGGTGCTCCATGCAGTTTCACAATCCGAGATATATAGCTTTCAGTCAATTTTCTGCAAATCTCCTCCAGGATGTCGGTGTTCAGTCTTAACTTTCTGACAAGTTAAGCACTTTGACACGAATTCCGTCACTTTATTCTTCATGTTTGGCCACTGTTAATTCTCTCAGAGGTCTTGGTACATCTTAAAAGCTCCTGGATGTACCAACTATGGCGTCTTATGGGCTTCTGACATCGTCTGATCCTTCGTTGCCAAGATTTATCCGGTTGCTGAGCTCCGCAATTGTCCGTAAAGGTTGAAATTTTTCTTGTCGAAAGAGCTAAACGTCTCTCAATGCTTTTGGGAATCAAATTTAGCGTTGTAATAACTTAAGAAATTCGTTTCTAAGATCACATCGAAATCCTAAAGCTTGATTGCGATGAGATCTACAAGCAATTCTCTGTTATTATAATTACAAAAATATTTTACATTAAAAAAAGAAAAATTCAAACCACAAAATCTCTTTAACAAGCAAAGAAATTTTTTTTTTAAAAGGCTGTTTTAAAAATTATCTATACTACTTCCTAATTTATGGGCAAACTCCATAAATACAAACAAGTGAGTGGCACCAGAATTAGATAATATAATAACGCCTTATGTGGCGACAAAGATCTATCTTGTCCCTTCATGCGAAGTTCCAGCTTCAGCATTTCCATCGGTGTAGGCGTAAATCCTAGCTTGGGGTTCAGGAGCCTCTAATCTTCCTTGTGCAATTGAGGGTCCTTCGAGCCTTGCTTAGACTGCATGTAACTGGCTGCTGGCATTCTGGTTTGGATACTGAGGGCTCTGGTTCTGGTTGTTCTGGGGGCAGCTCCGTGCATAGTGCCCTTCCTTGCCACAAAGGTAGCAAGCATTTGTCCCCATCCTACACACTCCCGGGTGTTTCTTTCCACATGTTGCGCACGCGGGATAGCTGACGTTAGTATTCTCGTTCCCTCGATTGTTCTTTTTCTGAGGGAAATTCCCTTGTTGATCCTGGCCCGAGAAATTTCCTTTTCTCTTGTTCCTCCCAACTTGATTGGAACCTTGTGTAGGGCTACTAGATTGGCCTTTCGGTTGCGACTCTGAGTCTTGTCGAGGCTGCGTTGGCTTTGCTGCCGCCTTTTCCTCCTTTTTAGCCTTAAAGAATTGAGCTCTAGCCTCCTTGTCCTGGTTTATCCAGTATTCGGCTCTTATCGCCCGGCTTATGCAATCGGACACCAGGGTAGGCGGGCTGCTGCCAGCACTTACTTGCTTGGCGATGTCGGTTCGAAACATCTTCATCATCCTTCGTACCTTCTCTGCTTCACTCGGGACCAAATCCGGGCATAACCGAGCCAGCTGTTCAAACTTCTGTACGGCCTCCATTACCGTTATCGACCCTTGTCTGAAGTTCGTGAACTCATCTTGTTGAACGGCAAGGATCTCTCTGTTGTAGTACATTGCGCGAAATTCGGTCACAAAGTCTTGCCAGCTCATGACCGTAACATCACGACGCATTTGCACGGTCATCCACCAATGTCGTGCATCCTTTTTCAGAGCAAAAGAAGCGCAGAGAACTTTCTCTTGTTCTGTTTGCCGCATGAAATCCAGGATAACTTGGATATCGATCAACCAATTGTCCGCGGCGATCGGGTCCGTCGGGCCTTCGAACTCAGGTGCCTTCATTCGCCTGAATCGCTCGTACAGTAAATCTTCCCTCACTGGCTGTAGGTTTATTTGTCCTCCAGCGGGTGCCATCGGAATGTTAGCATTCTGAGGAATTTCTGGCTGACCCTCAGGTACTGGGGGTACTATTGGAGGTACTGGTTGAGCTCGGGGTGGAACCTCATTAATTCGGGGTCCCTGGTTTATCTGAGCTATCTGCGCTCGAAGTCTTTCCGTCTCTTGTTGCTGTTCTAGCAGCTGTCGTTGTAGACTTGCCACAATGGTCGATAGATCTGGCTCAGGCAGGTTGAGTGGTACCGTTCTTCGTGGACGTACCATCTTTTAAATCCTATAAGAAAAGATATCATCGTACTATTAGTATCTTTTCTTTCATACATGGCTTATTACGTCACATCATACCGTAACATCATTCATTTCATATCATAACATAAAAGGTATCATAACAGATACTTATCATAATATAACATAACTTTCATAATATATAACATACTTTTGTTATATAAATCCCGTGTCTGCACGGTCTTTATGTACACTTTCAAAAGTACATCATATACATACTCTGTATATTGTAATTTACAATACTGTAATTACAAATAGATTATATCATACTGTACATACATATCTTTATATATACATAGTCAAAATATGATGGAAGTGTCTATTACTTTACCATCATACTGTATATAATCAAATAAGTGATGGGAGTGTTTACCACTCTACCATCGTTTATAGTCAAAAGAATAAACACATATCGGCCCTAACTAAATTATAACCTCAAGCGTGATCGTCGAAACGTCGGATTCGGCGTCAGAGTCTATGTCCCAATCTCCATCGTGGAATAGTATTTCCTCGGGATCGCCCTTGGCGTCGTCAACGTCCTCCACCCAGTCACCTTGCTTGGCTTCGGGCTCCATATCGTCCTCGTCGTCCTCGTTGTCACAAGGGATGATAATAACGGGAGGGTCTTTAGGTGGGTCCTCCGGAGCAATCAAATCATTAGCAGCGTCTTCGGCGTCCATCTGGTCCTCAGCCTCTAGGGCTGGGATCTCCTGTAAGGGCATGGCAGGAATCGGGTCCTCGGGAAACATCGGACCCACCTCATACTGGGGTTCTCCTATCCCGGCATCGATCCGTGCGAGCTCCATATTCACGCGTCTATCATAGCATAATCCTATCGTAAATACTTACGCATATATATAAAACACATATGTAACTTACAATGATGGTGGCGATGGTAGGCAGACTGTGAAATCATATCGCAGGGAACCGCTCTGATACCAACTCTGTAACGACCCGCCTAGCACAAGCCGTTACCATACATACATACTTATCTTCTCGTACATACTTACATACTTATGAAACACAGTGGAAATTTTTTTTTTTTTTTTATATGGCATACGAGTGCAACATATAAAAGTGTCTTTATCAAAATATTTACCATAACATAATTACGTAAAGGACAAAACGCGTAGCGGCTACATTTCCCACATTTCATAGTTTGCCCCGCCATGCCTTTCCATCTTGCATCAACCATTGCTGACGGTTGCTTACCTACAGCATAAACGTAAGACAGTGAGCTTTCGTTCAGCAAGTACAACCTCCTATACCGCAACATAAACAAACATGATCTAATCTTTCACATACTAACTTAACTTACCATAGCATATCGTACATATCATGACTTCCTTTTCATAGCATAACATACATCATAATGCATGGTCCATTTATGCTTATTTTATGCTCAATTCATGCTTAACTTACTTTCATTTCTTATCTTACTTATGGGCCCCTTACTTGTGTATATGTACCGGGCGCGCGACTATGGAGTGGTTGGGGCGGCCAAACCATTTCCAACTCAAACCATAGTCCAACCCGACCTTACTCGGGTCGGTACAACACAGGCGACTTGCTCGCCATCTTACTTTCCTTTCATCTTATCATGTCATACTTGATCTTATTTTATAAGATTTTGTGAACATGCTTCGTGCTCTCATACTTCCATGATTCATGTAATCATAACATAATATTCATCATAAACATACCTTAACTTATCATACTACATAACCTAGCATACAACATATGACATATTGCATAGCATGTCAATAACATAACATAACAACAATAACATTACTTAGCACTAACAATATAACATAGCAGCAACAACAACATAACATAGCATCAATAACAACATAGCATAGCATCAACAACCGCATAACATACATCCCTAGCATACATCTAACATACTTGGGCAAGTACCACAACAAAGCCTATGCTGTAGGCGGTGGTTGTACTTACCTCTCTTGCTATGTCCTGCGTTATGCTGCTTCTTCTCTGAGTACAGCTGCAGGTTCTCTCCTGCTCCTTGAAGGACATAGGTGAGGTTCTTAGTTAGTGTTGCAGAATGTTGATACTCTAATCAACATGCTTACATAATCCTAATTGTATGTCCCTGATACTAGATGTCTTACTAGGTTATAGATAGTAACTCTATATCTTAGCCCAATTTTATTACTCTTGGTATCCTTTAGGGTTATCTTGATTAACCCTTAAGGTTAATAATAGTTGAACTCTTAATTAACTAAAGTTAACCCTATATGGGTTAATCTTGAGCTCTAGGCTTTGGCCTAGTAACTCGGATATTACATCCGGTTATTACCCGTAATCATTTTCTTACCCGATTTGGTTTAAAAATCCATTTTCCATTTCTTTGGAAACTTGGGTAATTTTAACTTCAAAAATCGTTTACTTAACTCATAAAAATTCATATCCTTAAAATAGGTTTTTATAAAATCATTTAGGACTGGAAACTGCCTTTGGAACAGTTTCCTAGTCAAAACAGTGGTTTTGGAAAAGATACAATTTTTCTGTACTGTTTTTAGAAAATCCTGTGCAGGAATTTCCTATTCCCTGCACAGTCTTTATAAAATCGTGTCAGTTTAAAAATGAATTCCGATTTTGAAAAAGTTGTCTTCACGAAAGTTCTAGCTCTCAAAAAATCCTAAAACTTTCGTGTTTGGAGAAAAATCCAGTTCTGCTTGTATTTGCGTCAGTTTTTGTTTGAAACTGGCTGATCCTGTAAACTGGGTCTGGGCAGATCAGCCACGGGTTTTTGTAAAAACAGAGACCATTGAGTCTCATTTTGGGATTCTGCCCGCGATGTCCTCTAGGAAAAACCCTTCTGAACAACTTTCATGTTTTAAGTTTTACCCAGTTCTGCCTCTAAAGGCCTCAAATTTCTCTTTTCCCGAAACTGGGCAGTTCACATCCGAACTGGCAGTTTTTGGTTTTAAATTCGTTTTACGTCCTATTACGTGCATCTAACCTCAACCGAACACGCGGGAGCCTATATAGCATACATGCAGCGTTTTCTAACGTCCCATAAGAACCAACATGTAACTCCAACATGCCCATGCAAACCAAAACCCGCACTAACCTAGCCTAGGTTTGCATGGTTCTAACTTTGCATCACATTCATACATGCATCAATCATTCACCCTTAAACTAGCAGCCAATCATGCACTGCCTCGGGCAGATTTTGGACCAAAAAATCAGGGGACATACAACCCTAAGCATCAAGCATGAAAATCAATCACAAACAAGCACAACAATGCAAGAATTCAAGCCATACACCCTTAGATCTACAAATCAAGCACATACAACCTACTAGGGCATAAAATGGAAGATGGACTTATGTCCTTACAACCAAATTGAATCACCTTATAACTTTGAATTTAAACTCAAATAAAAGAGTTAGGGCTCTAGATTTTTACCTTAGACCAAAGTCAAGTTTTGGTCACAAAATTTCTTCCTCCCTCTAGTTCACCCTAGCTCACGGCCACTCCCCAAAGTGAGCTCCAAAATTTCAGCCACTTGATGGCTACCTTACCAAGGTTCGGCCACACCACACCAAGCTTTTTTTCTCAACTTTTTTTCTCTCTTTTTCTCCTTCCCTCACCACCGGCCACTAGGCCAATTGGTCTCCAAAAATTTTCCAAACTTTTTTCTTGGCTTTCCACTCAAAATCCGAACATTCCCTAAGCAAAACCCCTTTGGAAATTTTGATTTTTCTCTCCTCTTTCTCTCTTCCTTGGCTGCTGATTTTCAAGAAGAAAAATGGCAAGAACCTCCCCAAATTTTGAATAAAATGAATAGCAACCACCCCTATTTATAGGCAAGAGGAGAACTTTTCAAAATTCAATTTTGACCCCTAAAGTTTTGAAAATTTTGCCAACTAGCATGCAAGGTGGCCGACCATCCCCCTTGGAGAACAAGCAAAAATTGTTCTAGAACAAGACACTTGTCATCTAATGCTTGGTTCATGGAATTATGATGTCATAATTCCAAATAAGGATGATGTCATAATTTAAAAGGTATATGATGTCATTCTAAGGCCTTGTTTGGCTACTTTTCTCTAAAATAATCCATTTTTGTGTTACACAGATATTTCCAATACTGTGTTCACTAATACACAGTACAATTCAGTACTGTTTTACTCGACTGCAGTCCAAAATTTATCTGCGTAAAAATGGACTGTAAAAACTTTTTCTTATTTTTCCGAGCCCTTTTGGTCTTTAGTTCCCACTAGGTGTGCTTGATTTTCTAAGGTGGTTTTTAAAACCTATGCATGCTATTTTAACCGTAAAGACGGTTTTCGCAGTATACTTTATTTTTCAATACTGCAAAATCACTCCTTTGACCGTTCTCGGTCAAACTTTGACTGTCGTAAAATCATGTACTTTTCGTCCCTTTTTTACTCAAAAGGTCCGTTTCTAATCTACATAGTCCATTTTGAGTTTTATTGATACTGAAAACTCATAAAATGTAAAAAAAACTCTTAACCGAGTTTCTCTTTCAATAATACCTTGATGGTATACATTTAATTCCTTTGAAAGGAAATAGTAACATCGGAAAATCTAGGTATTACATTTTCAAAAAGACGTAAGATAAGAATCATCCTATCTTACCATAACTTATTACATTCAATGTTGGTATCCTAACCAATATTTATCCATAGTCCTAGTTATATGTCCCTCCACATATGAAATTGATTCTTCATTCGATTACAAAAGACGTAACCTTTAAGCTCATGATCCAGTCAACAATCGAACCATATCTTGTCTGATTACTTAAAATAAATTTTAGTTACAAGGTCTAATAATAGCTTATTAGGTTACTATGAGTAACCTTGGGTCCCAAACTTAATATAAAAAAATTAGTAACCCTTTTGGTTACTAAAAGTATCCTTTTAATTAACCCTGTCCAATTAAATTTTTAGTAACCTTTCCGATTACTAAGTGTCTCACTATGATTACCTTATAATTTAGTCCTTATTTAATTCTTTTTACAAAAATAGTAAAACTTGTAAAATTTTGTAGACCATTTCTAAAAATAGTCCCATAATCTCAGTTATTCGTGCATGTGCAGGAATTGCATAATCCTGCACTGCTTTGAAAATCATGTGCAGGAATTTCCTGTTTTCCTGCCCAGTTTTTAAGATTCAGTTTTACTTTAAAATCGATTTGAATTAAAAAAAGTTTCCTTCACAAAAGTTATAGATCTCAATGATTCTTACAACTTTCATGTTTTACTTAAAACCCAGATCAGCCTTTAACCTACTCATTTACTTTGTTGAATCTGCCTGGCCGTGAACACTTGCCTATTCAGGCTAGACTTTGTTTTTTATAAAAACTAAGGCTGTTGGGGTTTTATTTTTAAAAACTGTCCATACTACCCCCCTAGGATTTTCTCTTTTCTATAACTTTGTAGTTTCAACCTTCCTTAAATTCAGCCTCTAAAGGCCTCAAAATCTTGTTTCCAGATTGCTGTCATGTTTTGGTATGAAACTGGTAGCTTCCCTTTAATGTTGGTTCATACAAAAATTACTTGCACACTACCTCGAACGGTTAAAACCATGAGCCTGCAACAAGCATGCAGCATATTTCCTATCATTCTCCTTATCATACATTCAATTCACATCATACAACTTGTATGTACCCAAATGGTAATTTCTACCAAAGTTAAGGTTTTTTTTTCTTTTTATTTGGGGTTATTCAAAACACTCACACATCATGCATCACCAATCCCATTTTCATTCATCCAATATCCTTCTTGAGTATGTGGGGACATATAACAAGCATATGGTGAGCATACACACTTAGTACATAATTTCTAAAGCATAAATTCAAAAACATACACAACTACATAAATTAAGCTCACCGAAGCCCTACACAAGCACATACTAAGCATACTTAAACCATTACATGAAAAAGAGAGAAGATGAGCTTATGCTTTTACATCCAATGCTTGAAATACATTTAAAGATCTTGCTCTAAAACTTAGTAGAAGACTCAGGAGATTGAGAGGGATTACCTCTAGGATTTGAAAGATGATTCTCAAGCTTGGATCTAAAGATTTCTTCTTGCTTTCTTCTCCAAAATTTCCGACCACTTCTTCTCTTTTTTTTTTTTTTTTTTTTTTGTCTCTCTCTTTGGTTCGGCTCTTGAGGGAAGGTGAGACTAGAGAGTGAACTAAAGCTTTAGGGTGGAACTAAATGGCCCAAATTTCTCACACATCACCTATTTATAGGTGAACTTATTTCTTTAAAATTGCATATCAATCCCCCAAAAGAGAAGTATTTACCCAAAAATCCATGAGACGTGGCCGGCCATGATGGGCTTGCTTGGTGGCCAAGCAAATTTTCAATGATTAGCTTTTTAATACTTTCCATATTTTCCCAAAAATCCAAAATTCACTTAATTATCTTTAGGTGAGGTGTCCCTTCATTAGGTCCCAATTTGGCTTGTCTCCTAAAGTGCAGTCCATTTTCATACTAATATAAATATCATCAATACTGTTTACCACTAATAACAGTACTGTTATGTAACGACCCGCCTAGCACAGGCCGTTACCATACATACATACTTAACTTCTCGTACATACTTACATACTTATGAAACACAGCGGAAATTTTTTTTTTTTTTTTTTTATATATGGCATACAAGTGCAACATATAAGAGTGTTTTTATCAAAAATATTTTCCATAACATAAATACGTATATCAAAACGCGTAGCGGCTACATTTCCCACATTTCACAGTTTGCTCCGCCATGCCCTTCCATCTTGTATCAACCATTGCTGACGGTTTCTTACCTACAGCATAAACGTAAGACAGTGAGCTTTCGCTCAGCAAGCACAACCTCCTATACCGCGACATCATGAACATAACATATTCTAATATATCATATCTTAACTTATCATGCATATCATATCATTACTTAACTTCATTCATCGTAACATAGCATACATATCATAATGCATGGTCCATTTATGCACATTTTATGCTCAATTCATTCTTAACTTACTTCCATTTCTTATCTTACTTATGGGCCCCTTACTTGTGTGTATGTACCGGGCGCGCGACTATGGAGTGGTTGGGGCGGCCAAACCATTTCCAACTCAAACCATAGTCCAACCCGACCTAACGCGGGTCGGCACAACACAGGCGATTGCTCGCCATCTTTCTTTTCATCTTGTTGTGTCATACTTGATCTTATAATTCTTATAAGATTTCGTGAACATGCTTCGTGCTTTAATAAACATAACATAGCATTCATCAATAACATACCTTAACCTATCATACATCATAACCTAACATACAACATATGACATATTTCATAGCATAACAACAATATAACATAACATAACATACATTCCTAGCATACATATAACATACTTAGGCAAGTACCACAACAAAGCCTATGCTGTAGGCGGTGGTTGTACTTACCTCTTTTGCTATGTCCTGTGTTAAGCTGCTTCTCCTCCGAGTACAGCTGCAGGTTCCCTCATGCTCGTTGAAGGACATAGGTGAGGTTCTAATTAGTTTTGCGGAAATGTTGATAATCTAATCAACATGCTTACATAATCCTAATTGTATGTCCCCATACTAAATATGAATTAATTCTTTAAGAGGTTACGTTGGATAACCTCATGTGCTAAACCCTATACATACCGTTAGGGTTAGGTTACCTTCCTAACCTTGGGCTTTATCGGGTTTCCTTAATTAACCCTATATCTTAGCCCAATTTATTATTTTTTTTTACTCTTGGTATCCTTTAGGGTTAACTTGACTAACCCTTAAGGTTAATAATAGTTGAACTCTTAATCAACCAAGGTTTAACCCTATATGGGTCAAACTTGAGCTCTAGGCTTTGGTCTAGTAACTCGGATATTACATCCGGTTATTACCCGTAATTATTTTACTTACCCAATTTGGTTTAAAAAATCCATTTTCCATTTCCTTGGAAACTTGGGTAATTTTAACTTTAAAAATCGTTTACTTAACTCATAAAAATTCATATCCTTAAAATAGGTTTTTATAAAATCATTTAGGACTGGAAACTGCCTTTGGAACAGTTTCCCTAGTCAAAACAGTGGTTTTGGAAAAGATACAATTTTTCTGTACTGTTTTTAGAAAATCCTGTACAGGAATTTCTCATTTCCTGCACAGTCTTTATAAAACCGTGTCAGTTTAAAAATCCATTCTGATTTTGAAAAAGTTGTCTTCACGAAAGTTCTAGCTCTCGAAAAATCCTAAAACTTTCGTGTTTTACGAAAAATCCAGTTCTGCTTGTATTCGTACCAGTTTTTGTTTGAAACTGGCTGATCCTGTAAACTGGGTCTGGGCAGGCTAGCCACGGGTTTTTGTAAAAACGGAGACCATTAGAGCCTCAATTTGGAAAACTGTCCGCGTTGGCCCCTAGGAAAACTCGTTCTGAACCAAATTGTGGACTTGTGTCCTTACAACCAAATTGAACTACCTTAAATCTTAAAATTTGAACTCAAATAAAAGAGTTAGGGTTCTAGATTTTTACCTTGGACCAAAGTCAAGTTTTGGTCACAAAATTTCTGCCTTCCCTAGCTCCAAAACCGTGGCTGCCCTAGACCAAGAAAATGGTCTCAAAAAACTTGGTTTCGATTGATGAAACAAACCCGAATTCTTTCCCTTAAAATTTTTGGATTCCCTCTTGGTTTCCCTGCACCCTAACAGTCGGCTGCAAGCCTAGAAAAAGGCTGGAAAATTTCTCAAACTCTCCCCTTAGCTTTCCTTTGCAAACCGAAAACTAACCTAAGCTTGGTTTAGGCAAAAATTCAGTTTTTTCTCTTGGCTCCCTCTCACCTTCTCTCACGGTTTTGATGGCAGAAAATGGCAAGAGTTTGGCTAAGTTTTTCATTAAAAATGAATATGGGTCACTCCTATTTATAGGCAAAGGGGAACTTTCAAGAATTCAACTTTGACCCCTAAATTTTTAAAAATTTGGAGAATTTCCCCATGAGGTGGCCGGCCATCCCCCTTGGTGAGCAAGGCAAAATTGTTCTAGAACAAGACACATGGCATCTAATGGTTGGTTCATGGAATTATGATGTCATAATTCCAAATAAGGATGATGTCATAATTATGATGTCATCCTAAGGCCTTGTTTGGCTACTTTTCTCTAAAATAACCCATTTTTGAGTTACACAGATATTTCTAATACTGTGTTTACTAATACACAGTACAATTCAGTACTGTTTTACTTGACTGCAGTCCAAAATTTATCTGCGTAAAAATGGACTGTAAAAACTTTTTCTTATTTTTTTCGAGCCCTTTTGGTCTTTAATCCTACTTGGTGTGCTTGATTTTCTAAGCTAGTTTTCAAAGCCTATTCATACTATTTCAACCGTAAAGACGGTTTTCGCAGTATACTTTATTTTACTATACTGCAAAGTCAATCCTTTAACCGTTCTTGGTCAAACTCTGACTTTCGTTAAAATCATGTACTTTTCGTCCCTTTTTTACTCAAAAGATACGTTGCTAATCTACATAGTCCATTTTTGAGTTTTATTTATCTAAAAACTCATAAAATGTAAGAGAACTCTTAACCGAGCTTCTCTTTCAATAATACCTCTATGGTATTCATTTAATTCCTTTAAAAAAACAGTAACATCGAGAAATCTAGGTATTACATGTTATATTGAACTGCAGTCCAGAATTTATCTGTACTTAACTGGACTGCATTAAAATTTTCTCTTTGGGCTTGAAGCCTCTTGGCCTTATTACTCTAAAAATTGTGCTTGATTTTTTTCTACAATGGTCCTGTACCTTATTCTCACTACCGTATCCATAATAATGGTTTTTTTTTCACAGTATAATTTTATACTGTGTATTATACTGTAGTACCGTCCTAATTGTATCTTAAATTTTCCTAGTCAAACGTTGACTATAATAAAATCATACATAAATTCTAATTCTGATAAAATCAGATTAGGTATTTCATATAAACATACATGATACAAACTTTGATTTCAAATAATAGAAATCGTAATTTGTAAAAAGGTTGGTTATTACAATATAACCGTCATGGTATCTTCTACGACATTGGATTACACGACAGTTATTTAACCGTCATGTAAACATTACACGATGGTAAATAACCGTCGTGCAATCTACAATTTTTACTAGTGAGGGTTGGTTGTGTGGTGAGGGAGGTTGAACAATTTTTCTTTCAATTAAGGTATAAAACAACCTATCCAAGTTCTAGAGGTATTACTCTTAACCCCTCTAAGAATTTCATTAAGTTTTTATCAAAGAATTTATGTGTATTTCAAGTTTGGGGTTGTAAGAGCATAAGCTCATTCTTTAATTTCTTTTTTTATGTTATGGTTCTTGTAAGATTAGTATATGTTGGATCTAGGTTTAGATGATTTTGATTGATAAGTTTATTCATGAATGTGATGTTATGCCCTAGAAAGAATATGGGTTTTATGTATACCTATCTCATGTTTGTGAAATGTCCTCACATGCTTAAGTAAGAATATTTTATGAATGATGATTATGGTTATAATGTTTGAGGTATGGAGGTTAAGGAATTAACCTAAAAACTGAAATTGATAAGCTAAGTAAGATTATCTATTTGGGTTTTTGTAAGTAAGATGAACAAGTGCATGGATGATGATTATATACAGAACGCACTGCATGTTTGATGTAGGCTCACGGTTTTGACCGTTTGAGGTGAGGTGCGCAAAATTTTACGTAAAAACCAACCAAATATAAAACTATCATTTCTTGGATCAAATAGGACAGTAATATAGAAATGTAATTTTGAGACCTTTAGAGGCCGAATTTGAAAAACATTATAACTGTAAAGTTGTAGAGAATTGAAAATTCTAGAGGACTACAAAGACAGTTTTTGAAAATAATGTAATAATTAGCTTTTTACGATATTACAATTTCCTTTTTAAAGGAATTTAAGCCGTACCGTGAAGGTATCTATGAAAAAGCCGATTATTTATCAAATTTTATGAGTTCTTATGATTTTATAAGACTCAGAACTGAATTGCTTAGTCAAACATATAGCCTTTTGAACAAAAACATATGATAGAGATTTATGATTTTATGTTAGTCAAAGTTTGATCAAAAAAGTCAAAGGTATGACGGTATTGTTGTATAACAAGCAGTATAAAAATTATACTGCAAAAAATCGTCATTACGGATAAGATAATAAGAATAAGATTCAAAACAACTATAGAAAAATCAGGCACATTATTTAGGACAATAAGGGCTAAATAGCTTAAAGCTATAAGAAAAATTTTTACGCAGTCCAATTATACACAGATGAATTTTGGGCTACAGTCCAGTATAACAGTACTGTCATTAGTGAGAGTAGTATTGGAAATATTTATTTTAACATGAAGATGGACTGCATTTTAAGAGAAAATCCAAACAAGGCCTAAGAGGGAGGACACCTCAACATTTGGATAATTAAGGATTTATAGAATTTTTTAAAATTAACGAAAGAAATCCTTACTTGCTCTCCAAGGTGATGGTCGGCCACCTCACAAGGGCATGGAGAAAAATTTTTGTTGTTACAAGGACTAATAAGCAAATTTTGGATAAAAAATAAATCCAAAAATTAAAATATTTATCACCTATACATGGGTGATTTGGGGGGGGGGGGGGGAGTGATTTGGGGGGGGGGGGGGGGGGAGAGCTCATTTTGTTCACAAAATGAGAAAACATCTCCACACCATGCCAAATTTCCTCCTCACACTCTCCCCCTAAAAAGCCAAACCCTAGAGAAGAGAAAAAGAAAAGAAAAAGTGAAGGATTGGATGGTCGGAAAATTTGGAGAATCACCAACCAAGTGTGGCCGACAATTTTGGAAGCCAACTAAGCCAATGGAGGCCAGTTGTGGTAGGAAGCAAGGAGAAAAAGTTGGATAAAAAATCTAGCACCAACTTTTGAGTTAGTTAAAGTAATCCTCTTTGGCTCCCTAAGCTTTTCAATTGAGCTTTGATTTGGAAATTTAAGTGTATTTCCAAAGTTAAATTGTAAGAGCATAAGCTCATTTTATTTCTCAAGCCCTAGTTTAGATTTTTAGATTTGTGCTTGATTAGGTAAGTAAGTGGTTTTGATTCAAAAGCTATGCATGATTATGTGATTAGGATTGTATGATTTTAGGGTTTTGATGTATGTTTTATGATGTAGTTATATGTCCCCAACATGCCTAAGGGTTGTATGCTATGTATGTTGTTGAATGAATTACGTTATTAGCTTGGCTGATGTATATTTATAAAAACCCACTTTACAAACCCTAATTTGGTGCAAGAATATCCAAGGGATTGCATATGTATATATGGATATATGATGATGAGATTTTACACTAGAAAAAACACTGCATGATTGTTGTAGGCTCACGGTTACGATCGTTTGAGGTAGGGTGCGCGTAAATTGAACGTAAAAATGGATTTAAGCAAGAAACTGCTAGTTCAGGTAAAACTGGACAGTTTTCTGGAAAGATAGTTTTGAGGCCCTTAGAGGCCAAAATTTGGAAAAACTTAAAACATGAAAGTTGTAGAGAAACGAAATTCCTAGGGGGTAGCGTGGACAATTTTCAAAAATAAGGCCCCAATGGCCTTTGTTTTTACAAAAATCCGAACCTGGTCATGCCCATACTTCATGTACTGCCAGGCAGGATCAACAAAAGAAATGAGTGGGTTAGAGACCGAACTGGGTTTCGAGTAAAACACGAAAGTTATAGGGTTTTTCAAGATCTAAAACTTTTGTGAAGAAAAATTTTTCGGATTCAACTCATATTATTAAAAAAATTGGATTCCAAAAACTATACAGAAAACAGGAAATTCCTGTACAGGATTTTTGAAAACAGTGCAGGAAAAGGACATTCCTACAAGTGCACAGATAAATTGGCAGTAAGAAACTGTTCCAAAGGCAGTTTCCAACACTTAATAATTTTTACAAGCCCTACTCAAAGAGTTACAATTTTTGATACGTTGAACAAGGATTTTTAGTATTTAAAGAAAATAGACATAAGATACTAAGTTTTTCCAAAGCAAAGAAAAAAAATGAGTATTGGACCACAAGTTATGACCAATAGTAACCAGGAATAATACCCGAGTTACTGGATTGGGCTCAAAGCCCAAGGTTACCTATAATAACCCAATATAATTTAATTTAGGAAGTTGGGCTCTAGCAACCCAATAAGAGTTAACCCAAGTTTGATTTAAGCTCACACCAAGGGTTACCTAATGTAACCTAATAAGATGCTAAGAGTGTTAGTTGGGCCTAAAATCCTTGGGTTACTTGTAGTAACCAAGTAAGTTATCTAGAGACGTATATGTGGGGGACATATAACTAAGGTTATGTATGAATGTTGGTTAAGTTACTAACATTTTATAAGTATGGTTTATATAATCCTTACCCTATGTCCTTTGTAATAGCAGGAGATAGTCTATTGTTGCACCCTGACTTGGAGCAACGCAATATAGGATAATGTATACGAGGTAAGTACAACTCCGCCTACAGCATAGACTCTTTGTGGTGTTACTTGCCTGATGTATTGTATGCAATGATATGATGTGATGTATGATATGTTTAAAGCTTATGAAATGGTCATGATATGATTATGATTTAATTATATGTGACATCATGAAACATGTTCACTAATTCAAATTATCAGAGTAAGATCAAAAGTATGAAATGATGAAAATTAAGTATCATGGCAAGCAAGCTTGCCTTGTGTCATACCAACCCGCGTTAGGTCCGGTTTAGTCTATGGTTTGAGTTTGACTGAGCTGGCCACCCTAACCACTCCATAGCTATGCGTCATAGTACGTACACTCAGGTTAAGAAAAGGGCCCAATAGTATGTTAAGCTAAGAGAGCAAAATTAGCATAATTAGTTCATGCATTCTTATGATTTGTTTGCGGATGTTAAAGTTGTACTTACTGAGCGAAAGCTCACATCTTACGTTTATGCTGTAGGTAAACAACCTAGCAGCAATTTTTGATGCAAGATGGTGGAGCATGGCACTATTAGCTATGAAATGTGGGATGGTGGCCGCTACGCGCATTGTTTATTTTATGGATATTCCTTTCTATGTTCAAAGGATATTATTTAGTACCATTTATAAGTATGCATTTTTTCGTGTGAGCTCGCACCGTATATACAAAAAAAATTTCCGCTAATTAAAAAATTTCCGTATCATCGTGGGAACATGATCGACGACATCGTGGAAGCCAAAATCATCGCCCACATGATGCAAGCAGATGACGTTGCTGACGACTATCAGCTACCCGTCGATGATGCCGGGATAGAGGAGCCACTGTTCGAGGCTGGTCCATTATTTCTAGAGGACCCGATTCCATTAGTTCCACTGCAGGAGATACCGCCCCATGAGGCAGAGGCTAATTTGGGCGTTGATGATCAGGACCCCGCTAATTTTATGGCTGCTCTGGACGATCAACCCGAGGATCCCTTAGTAATCGTCATCGATAGTGATGATGATGAAGAGGACATAGAGGAAGAGTTTGAGGAAGAATTGGTAGAAGAATGGGAGGATTTTGAGGGGATAGAGATAGATATGGAAGATGCCGATGACGACCCAGATGGGATTTTGTTTGACGATGGAGACTGGGATGTAGACTCCGACGTTTCTTCTGTAGTTACGATCGAGTACATAGACTAGACATAGGATTGACTTTTATTAGTTTATTCTTTCGACCTTAGGATTGTACGTATATATGATGGTAAAATGGTAGTCACTTCCATCTCAATTTTGCTCATGTATGTATAGTATGATGTAAACAATATGTATATATGATATTGTAAATATGATGTACTTTCCGTAAGTATACAAAAAGATAGTTCAAGTATGAAATGTATGTCATGTTATGATTACGAATGTTATGATAAGAATACGATGTGATATGAAACGATAAGTCATGTATGAAGGAGAGGATATTAGTAGTATGATAATACCTTTCCTTGTGATTAAATAGGAAGAATAGAAGATGGTACGCCTACGCAAACGAGTGCACCTAAATCCGCCTAAGCCGGACATTGTGAATGTTGTAGCTAATTTACAACGGCAGTTGCTTGAACAGCAATAGGAGATGAATAAACTTCGTGAGCAGATAGTTCGTATGAACCAGAGGCCTCAACCTGACGAAGTTCCAACTCAAGCCCATCAGGTATCCTTGGTAACGCCTCAGGTACTGGAGGTTCAGCAAGAGGTTCCACGGAATTTTGAAGTTCCATTAGCACCCACTAGAATTCCAGTTAACCCACCGCTAGTACGAGAAGATCTGTTGTATGAGCGATTTAGGCAAATAAAGGCGCCTGAATTTGAAGGACCTATGGACCCGATAGCTACTGACAACTGGCTGATCGACATCCAAATCATTTTGGATTTTATGAAACTCACAGAACAGGAGAAAGTTCTATGTGCTTCCTTTGCACTCAAAAAGGATGCGAGACACTGGTGGATGATAGTCTAAATATACAAAGATGTCACGATTATGAGCTGACATGATTTTGTAACTGAATATCATACCATGTACTACAATAGGGAAATCCTTGCAGCTCAACAGGATGAGTTTACGAATTTAAGACAGGATCGATGACAGTAATGGAAGCTGTTAAGAAATTTGAACAGCTAGCTCACTTGTGCCTAGAATTGGTACCAAGTGAAACAAAAAAAGTCAGAACAATGATGAAGATGTTCCGGACAGATATTGCCAAGCAAGTTAATGCTGGCAGTAGCCCTCCTACCCTAGTATCCGATGGCATGAGTTGGGCAATAAGAGCTGAATATTGGATTAACCAGGATAAGAAAGCAAGGGCTCGAATTTTTAAGGCTAAAAAGGAGGAGAAGGTTGTAGTAAAGTCAATGCAGCCCCGACAGAATACAGAATCATCCCCGAAGGGCCAGAACAGTAACCCTGCCCAAAGTTCCAAGCAGTTTGGAAGGAACAAAAGAAAGGGGAATTTCACTGGCCAGGGTCAACAAAGGAACTACCCTCAGAAGAAGAATAATCGAGGAAATAAGGGTAATAACACTGACTACCCGGTGTGCACTAAATGTGGAAGGAAACATCCGGGAGTATGTAGAATGGGGACGAACGCTTGCTACCTTTGTGGCAAGGAGGGGCATTATGCAGGGAATTGCACTCTGAATAATCAGAACCAAAACCCTCCATACCCGAGCCGGAACTCAAACAGTCAGTTACATGCAGTTCAAACAAGCATCGAAGGACCATCGATCGTACAAGGCAGATTAAAGGCTCCTGAACCCCAAGCTAAGATTTATGCCTACACTAGGGGAGATGCCGAAGTTGGGACTTCGTATGTGGTAACATGTCAGATCTCTATTGCCACACATGATGGTATTGCCTTCTTTGATTCTGGTGCCACTCACTCATTCGTATCTATGGAGTTTGCCCAGAAATTAGGAAGAGGTGTGGATAATTTAGAACAACCGTTCAAAACCTCTCTGCCATTCGAAGAAATTTTGTGGTCCAAATTTTGGATGCGAAATACTTCCGTAGGCATTTGTGGCAGAGAATTGTATGTAGATCTCATCGCAATCAAGCTTTAGGATTTCGATGTGATCTTAGGAATGGATTTCTTAGGCAAGTACAATGCTAGGATTGACTGCTGAAAGCGTTGTGTGATGTTCAGCCTTTACGGTGAGGAAAGTCTAATTTCTACGGACAGTCTCGGAGCTCAGTGGCTAAGCTAGTTTTGGCAATAAGAGCTCAGAAAATGTTAGCTAATGGATGCCAAGCATATTTATCTAACATAGTGGACAAAAATCAGGAAGTAGAGCTAACACCAAACGATATCCCCATTATAAAGGATTATGTGGATGTCATTCCAAACGACTTACTGGGACTTCCGCCAGAACGAGAAATTTCTTTTGAGATCGAGTTGTTACCTGGAGCTGCACCGATATCGGAAGCGCCTTAACGTATGGCACCAACCAAGCTTAGAGAACTTCAAGTACAGTTACAGGAACTGCTTGACAAGGGATTCATCCGGCAAAGTCACTCTTCGTGGGGAGCGCCAGTCTTGTTCGTCAATAAAAAGGATGGATCACTGCGTATGTGTATTGACTATCGCGAGCTGAATAAAATTACAATCAAGAACAAGTATCCCCTTCCGAGGATTGATGATCTTTTTGATCAACTTAGGGGAGTAGTAGTATTTTCGAAAGTCGATCTACGATCAATTTATCATCAACTCAGGATCAAGGAGTCAGATATTTCAAAAACGGCTTTCCAAACACGATATGGGCATTATGAGTTTTTGGTCATGCCGTTTGGATTAACGAATGCCCCAGTTGCCTTCATGGACCTTATGAACTGAGTGTTCAAGAAGTATTTAGACAAGTTTGTTATTGACGATATTTTGATTTACACAAGGTTCAAGGAGGAACATGATCATCACCTTAGGATGGTGTTGGAGACGTTAAGACAGAATTAGCTTTATGTCAAGTTCACAAAATGTGAATTTTGGCAAGAAAAAAATTCATTTCTTAGGTCATGTGGTTTTACAAGAGGGAATTTCCGTAGACTCGGCAAAAGTGGAAGTGGTCAGTACATGGTCGATACCCAAAAATGTTATGGAAATAAGGAGCCTTCTTAGTTTGGCTAGATACTATCGACGTTTCATCGAAGGATCTTCCAAGATCGCTGCACCACTAACAGCCCTTACTCGAAAAGGGAAGAAATTTGAATGGACTCAAAAGTGTGAAGAGAACTTTCAAGAGCTCAAGAGGAAGCTTACCAGTGACCCGGTATTAATAATTCCTGATGTAGATGCAGGAAATGTCCTGATTTACGGTGACGCTTCTAAAAATGGATTAGGAGCTGTCCTGATGCAGGATGGGAAGGTAGTCGCCTACGCTTCGTGACAACTGAAAGTTCACGAAAGGAACTATCCCACGTATGATTTAGAGCTCGCGGCGATAGTTTTTGCACTTAATATTTGGAGACATTATTTATATGGGAACAGATGCGAAATCTATACCAACCATCAAAGCCTCAAGTATATTTTTACTCAGAAGGAGCTCAACGTGAAGAAGCGTGAATGGCTAAAACTTATAAAGGACTATGATTGTGAGATCCTTTACCACCCTGGAAAGACAAACAGGGTAGCAGATGCTTTAAGTCGGAAGTCAGTGGGGATGCCGATGTCTACTGGAGCGTTGCCAAAGCCGCTACAAAGGGAAATTTCCGAGTTCAACCTGGAAAGGATAATGGGGAAATTGTCTGTTCTGACTCTTCAGTCCAATCTTTTAGTGTCACAACCCCGACCTATGCTACGTAGGGCCGTGACATGACGTGCTTACTTAACTTAATTCTTAGTTCAAATACCTTAAACTTACTGAAAATTTCAAAGTAAAATTTTTTTTTTAAAACTTTATTTGAAACTCAACTTATCCTCATACATATTCATATGTACTCACTTGAGTACCGAGCTTTCAAAACCACATTGAAAGCTATCATATTCAAACCGTGGATCAAATCCGACCTAATGCGGTTCAGTACAACACGAGGCAACTTGTTGCCATCATCCTTGAAAACTTTTCCTTAACTTATTCTTGAAAACAATTTCTTAAAAATAGTTTTCTTCTTGAAAACAATTCATTGCCCATACTATCACTTTATTATAACATAACATAACATAAATATATTTTTCAAACATAGTTTCCAAAACCCGTGGCGGTGTCTATCCCACATTTCACAGTCTGTAGCGTCATCACTTCACAATCTTGTATCATGCAATTGCCGGTAAGCTGCTTACCTACAGCATGAACGTAAGTAATGAGCTTATGCCTAGTAAGTACAATATACAATCCGCAAAACATTTTAATCAAAGAATGTATAAACCGTTTATGCGTTCTTATGTTGATTTAATTTATGGACTCTTTACATAACATGAGTGTACGTACCGTGGCATGTAACCATGGAGTGATTGGGGCGGCCAGTCCAATCCAACTCAAACCATGACCCATACTGTTTAACATGAAGTGGTTAGGGCAGCCAAATCCAATCAAACTCAAACCATGGACAATACCATTTAAACCGGCCCTCGTGGCAAGTCGGTACGTTACAATAACATTAGCTCGTTTTATCTTAGGATTTAAAAACATGTCCTTGCCATGTGGTTTAATATTAGTGAACATGCCTCATGATGTCACTATTTCAAAACACATAACATAACATACTAACAAACCATAACATAAACACCATAACATAAACATCATAACATAACATCATAACATAAACCATCATAACGTAAGCACCATAACATATAACATATGTAAATCATGTACATCAATACATGATTTCATGAAAAACATGTCATGTAAAAACATTTTGCTCATGTTGTAGGCGGAGTTGTACGTACCTGTCATCCTACGCTCTAGGTTTATTGTCCAACCATGGCACTACAATAGTTCCTACTCTTGTTTCCAAACAGGGTATAAGATAAGATTCATACACATTCTATCTTACCATAAATCATAATCGTTAAATGTTGGTATCCTCACCAATATTTATGAGTAGCCCTAGTTATATGTCCCCCATATCTTTTTATGATCACTCGATCAGTTACTTGTGATAACCATAGGGCTCATGGCCCAACATACTTAAACAATATCTTGTTAGTTTACTTAGAGTAACCTTGGGTACTAAGCCCAATCATACTAGAATAATATTAGGTTACTAATCTTACTAAGGCCCAACTAATTTTAAAGTATTACCCCATTAGGTTACTATTGGTAACCATAGGGTAAGGCCCAATTATTTATTTATTTGCTCTTTCTTGACAAACCTTTGTTAAGTTTCCTTTCAAAATCTTTATAAAAACCGTATTTTCATAAAATCTTAACTTTTAAGCAAAGACAGTTCAAAACTATCAAGCTCTGAAAATAATTTTTGAAAACAATTTCATAATTTCAGTTATCAGTGCATGAGCAGGAATTTCCTATTTTTGCACTGTTTTTCTGAAAATCCTGTGCTGGAATTTCCTATTTCCTGTACAGTTTTGGGAATCTAATTTTACTTTAAAATCTGTTTTACAATTAGAAAAATATTTCTTCATGAAAGTTGTAGATCTTGAATAATACTATAACTTTTTGTTTTACTCAAAATCCAGTTCTATCTTTAACATATCCATTTTTCTTGTTGAACCTACTTGGCCATGCACAGGGGTCTGGGTGGTCCAGGCTCGGATTTTCATAAAAACAAAGGCCTCTGAGGCTTTATTTTTAAATGTTACCGCATAGGATTTTCCATTTTCTACAATTTTGTAGTTTTAACTTTCTTCAAATTCGGCCTCTAAAGACCTCAAATTCACGTTTCCAAATTACTACCCAGTCTTGACCCAAGACTGGCAGTTTTGGTTTTGGTTGGTTCTTACTTAAACTTACGCACACCCTACCTCAAACGGTCACAACCGTGAGCCTACATCAAGCATGCAACGTATTACTAATATTATCATTTCCATGCATTCATTCCTTAGTCATACAATCATCATATAACCCATATGGTGATCTACACCAAACTAGGGTTTTCGGGTTGGTTTGCAACCTTAATTTATCATACAAGCTTCATTCTATCATCCATGCCTAACATGCTTATTCTTGAACATATGGGGACATATAACAAACATATAGTAGGCATACTCAAAACCCACATAATCTCTAACACATATGATCATAACCATGCACCAAAACATAATTAGAGACTGCCAAATCCTAAACAAGCACAAATCTAAAAATCTAAACTAGGGCATAAGAATAAAATGAGCTTATGCTCTTACAATCCAACTTTGGAAATATACTTAAATTTCCAAATCAAAGCTTAATTGAAAAGCTTGGGGTGCCAAAGAGAATTACCTTAACCAATCTCAAAGATTGGTGCTAGATTTTTTATCCAACTTTTTCTCCTTGTTCCCTACCACAACCGGCCTCTCTTGGCTTGGTTGGCTTCCAAATTTTCGGCCATACTTGGTTGGTGATTCTCCAATTTTTTTCCAACCACCACTTATCCTTCACTTTCTCTTTTCTTTTTATTTTCTCTAGGGCTCGGTTTTTAGGGGGAAAGTGTAAGAAGAAATGTTGGCATAGTGTTGGGGTGTTTTCTCATTTTTGTGAACAAAATGAGCCCCCCTTCCACCCCCCCCCCCCCCCACCACCCGCAATCACCTATTTATAGGTGATAAGTAATTTAATTTTTGGATTTATTTTTAATCCAAACATTATATAATAGCCCTTAAGAGAAAAATATTTGCCTATTAGTCCTTGGGAGGTGGTGGCCGGCCATGATAGGTTGTCTTGGAGGCCAAGTTACTTGCTTACATCATCAAGCTTATATCATCATGCTTACATTTCTTAAAATCGCACTTTGACCCCTACGGACAAGATATTTACAATTTAGTCCCTGAAGGTGGCCGACTATAGTGGAGCCACTTGACTTCCAATTCTTGCATAATTATTCACTTGATTCCAAAAATCCCTTAATATAATCATGCAGTCCATTTCCTTACTAACTTAAATAATATCAATACTGTTTTTCACTAAAAATAGTATTATCCTACTGGACTGCAGTCCAGAATTCATTTGCATAAAATTGGACTGCTTATCGGATTTTCTTAGGACTTGAAACTATTTAGTCCATATTGCCCTAAATATTGTGCTTGATTTTTCTAGGGTGGTCTCATAGCTTATTCTTATTTATTCGTCCGTAATGACGGTTTTCCACAATATAATTTCCATACTGTTAATTATATTGTAGTCCCGTCTCAGTCAAACCTAAAGTCAATCTTGTCAAACTTTGACTGGCATAAAATCATAAATTCCTATTCTGCTCTTTTTCTCAAAGGGCCTCATGCTTGACTTAAGCAAACTATTATTGAGCCTCGTAGCTAATTATATGAGAACTCAAACATATACTGATATTCAACTCAGATCATGATCTTCATATTGACATACATGGTTCAATCTTAGATTTTCCTTGTCTCTAAGGAAATCGTAAGTTCATCAAAATTTCGGGTTCTTATATTCTACCCTCCTTAAAAAAATTTCGTCCTCGAAAATTCGGATACTTCTAGGTGGCTTTTCTTAAACTCCACCACAAATTCATAATGGTCTATTCATGTTCCCATTTTAATATTTTAATGGTATCATGTCTCTTATATAGCATCATAATCTTACTTTCATATCCTATCATTATACTTTCATACATTCTTACTTCATACTATCTTACTTTCATACTGCATACTTTCTTGCTTTCTTACATACTATCATACTTTCCTTTCATACTGCATACTTTCTTACTTACATACTTTCATGCTATCATACTTTCCTTTCGTACTGCATATTTTCTTACTTACATAATTTCATGCTATTATACTTTTCTTTCATATTGCATCACAAGAATTATTTACGTAAAAAGCTGAGCAAGTATATCATATAACTTGCCATGTTTGAAAAACATATCATATCGTATAACTTTTTCATACGTGAAAAGTATATCGTATTATATAACTTTTCATACTTGGAAAGCATATTGTACCATATATTTAGGACACTTTTTGAGAATAGCTTCTTTCTTAAACTTTGATCTTATGCTATTAGAACCATTTATTTTTCTTAATGGCCCCTTTCTTGGAACCCGTCCTTTTCTTGGAACTTGTCCCTCAAGGATTCGGCCTACGGCCCCTATCTTGGAACTCGCTTCCTCAAGGATTCGGCTATTTACTTTTCATAATGGCTCCTATCTCGGAACCTTTACTTTTCATGACAGCCCCTATCTTGGAATTTTCTCCTCAAGGATTTGGCTGTCTTATATAAAATGAGGGGTTCTATTAAGCATAAGCTCAAGATTTAAACATCTTTTATAAAACTATTTTCTTTGAATCTTTTCAAAATCAATAATGGAGAAAACATAATCGTTCGAGTGATTCAATAAAAGGTATACTTATATCATATCAACTAGCTGCTTGCTAGATGGTAGAAGCTTCTCTCATTGCTTCTAATATTTCCTTCATAGCACAAAATCGTAATCTTTATGAATGTCTAAAACTTCTCATTATTACATAATTTCCCTTACTAAGGGATCATATCCTCAATTTCATCGTCAAACTTATAGCCATCATCGTAATCTACTAAATTCTTGTTGGCCACATCCAACTTAATGTTTGCACATTGCCTTTCCACTGAGTCAAGGCACTACCAAACATTTTTTCATGTCTACTATTGCCCTTACGGGAGCATAAGTTTTATAAACATGAAACTTAAGTTCTATAGCATCATTCCTATTCCTTAAAATGAACAAAATTCCTGGTTATCACCCTACAGAGGTAGGGCAATAGGCTATCTAATCTTGAAGTCTATTCATTTTCTTATTGCTACTTTAGTAATTATCATTACAACTTAGTCACTATAGTTGCAAGATTAAACTCTTGTAGAAATTGGTTAGGCTATACATGCAACGAACCATCTTCTAGTTTCTAATTCTAATTCTCGACATGTCTAACACCCACTCTTTCATTCATATTTAATCATATCATATCATAAAAAACGCCATAACTTATCATATCATACTAGAGATTCATCATGATCTCATCATATCATATCATAAGCTTAGCTTATCCACCATGCTTTTGCTGCGCACTCTGATTTACTTGCAATAATAGCCTATAGACTCATTTTGATAAACACACCAAGTTGCAACATAACTAACGTATCGCCTCCATATCGTGCAGTCACACAGCTAATGCAGTCACTCCTTGAGTCCCATCAAAGATGCGTGACTCCATTCCTTAGAATGCCAACGAAGCCTTGCGGTCTTCTTCAATCATACCCGGGTTTAACACCAGGTTCATGTATTTACTAGTATAATACTATAACCTAATATAGTTACTATACATAAACTAGAGAAAGAAAACAAACTTACAAAACTATGGCTCTCGCGGCAGAACTGTGAAACTGGATGGTAGGACACCTGCTCTGATACCATCTCTGTCACGACCCCGACCAACGCTACTTAGGGCCGTGATGTGACGTGCTTACTTAATTTAATTCTTAGTTCAAATACCTTAAACTTACTAAAATTTTCAAAGTAAATTTTTTTTTCATTTATTTGAAACTCAACTTATCCTCATACATATTCATATATACTCACTTAAGTACCGAGCTTTCATAACCACATTAAAAGCTATCATATTCAAACTGTGGACCAAATCTGACCCAATGCGGTTCGGTACAACACGAGGCAACTTGTTGCCATCATCCTTGAAAACTTTTCCTTAACTTATTCTTGAAAACAATTTCTTAAAAATAGTTTTCTTCTTGAAAACAATTCCTTAGCCATACTATCACTTTATCATAACATAACATAACATAAATATATTTTTCAAACATAGTTTCCGAAACCCGTGGCAGTGTCCATCCCACATTTCACAGTCTATAGCGCCATCACTCCACAATCTTGCATCATGCAATTGCCGTAAGTTACTTACCTACAGCATGAACGTAAGTAATGAGCTTATGCCCAGTAAGTACAATATTCAATCCGCAAAACATTTTAATAAAAGAATGCATGAACCGTTTATGCTTTCTTATGTTGATTTGATTTATGGGCTCTTTACATAACATGAGTGTACGTACCGTGACATGTAACCATGGAGTGATTGGGGTAACCAGTCCAATCCAACTCAAACCATGACCCATAGTGTTTAACATGAAGTGGTTGGGGCAGCTAAATCCAATCCAACTCAAACCATGGATAATACCATTTAAACCTGCCCTCGTGGCAAGTTAGTACGTCACAATAACATTAGCTCGTTTTATCTTAGGATTTAAAAACATGTCCTTACCATGTGGTTTAATATTGGTGAACATACCTCATGATGTCACTATTTCAAAACGCATAACATAACATACTAACAAACCATAACATAAACACCATAACATAAACATCATAACATAACATCATAACATAACATCATAACATAACATCATAATGTAAACCATCATAACGTAAGCACCATAACATATAACATATGTAAATCATGCACATCAATACATGATTTCTTGAAAAACATGTCATGTAAAATCATTTTGCCCATGCTACAGGTAGAGTTGAACTTACCTGTCGTCCTACGCTCTAGGTTTATCGTCCAACCATGACACTACAACAGTTCCTACTCCTGTTTCCAAATAGGGTATAAGATAAGAGTCATACACATTCTATCTTATCATAAATCGTAATCGTTAAATGTTGGTATCCTAACCAACATTTATGAATAGCCCTAGTTATATGTCCCCCTATATCATTTTATGATCACTTGATCGGTTACTTGCGGTAACCCTAGGGCTCATGGCCCAACATACTTAAACAATATCTTGTTAGTTTACTTAGGGTAACCTTAGGTACTAAGCCCAATCATACTATAATAGTATTAGGTTACTAATCTTACTAGGGCCCAACTAATTTCAAAGTATTATCTCATTAGGTTACTATCGGTAACTATAGGGTAAGGCCCAATTATTTATTTATTTACTCTTTCTTGACAAACCTTTGTTAAGTTTCCTTTGAAAATTTTTATAAAATCCGTATTTTCAAAAAATTTTAACTTTTAAGCAAAGATAGTTCAAAACTGTCAAGTGCATGAGTAGGAATTTCCTGTTTTTGCACTGTTTTTCTGAAAATCCTGTACTAGAATTTCCTGTTTCCTGCAGAGTTTTGGGAATCTAATTTTACTTTCAAAATATGTTTATAATTAAAAAAGATTTCTTCATGAAAGTTGTAGATCTTGAATAATACTACAACTTTCATGTTTTACTCAAAATCTAGTTCTGCATTTAACCTGTCCATTTTTCTTGTTGAACCTGCCTGGCCGTGCACAGGGGTCTGGGTAGTCCAGGCTCAGGTTTTCATAAAAACGAAGGCCTTTGGAGCCTTATTTTTAAAAACCGTCCATCTACCCCCTAGGATTTTCCATTTTCTACAACTTTGTAGTTTTAACTTTCTTCAAACTCGGCTTCTAAGGACCTCAAATTCATGTTTCCAGATTACTACCCCGTCTTGACCCAAGACTGGCAGTTTTGGTTTTGATTGGTTCTTATGTAAAATTACGCACACCCTACCTCAAATGGTCACAACCGTGAGCCTACGTCAAGTATGCAGCGTATTACTAATGTTATCATTACCATACATTCATTGCTTAGTCATACAATCATCATGCAACCCATATGGTGATCTACACCAAACTAGGGTTTTAGGGTTGGTTTACAACCTTAATTCATCATACAAGCTTCATTCTATCATCCATACCTAACATGCTTATTCTTGAACATATGGGGACATATAACAAACATATAATAGGCATACTCAAAACCCACATAATCTTTAACACTTATGATCATAACCATGCACCAAAACATAATTAGAGACCGCCAAACCCTAATCAAGCACAAATCTAAAAATCTAAACTAGGGCATAAGAAATAAAATGAGCTTATGCTCTTATAATCCAACTTTAGAAATACACTTAAATTTTCAAATCAAAGCTCAATTGAAAAGCTTGGGGTACCAAAGACAATTATCTTAATCAATCTCAAAGATTGGTGCTAGATTTTTTATCCAACTTTTTCTCCTTGTTCCCTACCACAACCGGCCTCCGTTGGCTTGGTTGGCTTCCAAGTTTTTGGCCACACTTGGTTGGTGATTCTCCAATTTTTTTTCCGACCATCACTTATCTTTCACTTTCTCTTTTCTTTTTCTTTTCATTAGGGCTCGGTTTTTAGGGGGAAAGTGTGAGAAGAAATTTTGGCATAGTTTTGGGATGTTTTCTCATTTTTGTGAACAAAATGAGCCCCCCCATCACCTATTTATAGGTGATAAATAATTTAATTTTTGGATTTATTTTTAATCCAAAAATTACATAATAGCCTTTAAGAGAAAAATATTTGTCCATTAGTCCTTGGGAGGTGATGGCCGGCCATGATAGGTTGTCTTGGAGGCCAAGTTACTTGCTTACATCATCATGCTTACATCATCATGCTTACATAATCAAGCTTATATCATCATGCTTACATTTCTTAAAATCGTACTTTGGCCCCTACAGATAAAATATTTAAAATTTAGTCCCTGAAGGTGGCCGACTATGGTGGAGCCACTTGACTTCCAATTCTTGCATAATTATTCACTTGATTCCAAAAATCCCTTAATATAATCATGCAGTCCATTTCCTTACTAACTTAAATAATATCAATACTGTTTTTTACTAAAAATAGTATTGTCATACTGGACTAGAGTCCAAAATTCATCTGCGTAAAATTGGACTGCGTATCGGATTTTCTTAGGACTTGAAACTATTTAATCCATGTTGTCCTAAATATTATGCTTGATTTTTTTAGGGTGGTCTCTCTTTTTAATATATATATATATATATTAATATGTGTAATTATATCACATAAAACATAAATATATATATATGTGTGTGTGTGTGTGTGTGTGTGTGGGTGTGTGTGTTAATCGCAAATAAGGAAAGCCGTTTTCCTTCTTTCCCTTTCTATTTTACGTATAATTATATATATTACAAATATTTAATTTAAAATCTAATTTTAAATATAGATATTCATAATCTCAGAAATAGGAAACTAACGAATATCATTTTGCATACTAATGGATCCCACCCACTAACACTAGGCGCATATACAGTGAATCTCACTCACTATATCATCTAAATTTAATATTTAAATAATGAACACAATTAATTCTCATTTAATTGTTTGGGTAATAAATAAATATTTGTGATAATAAAATAATAAAAGTAGACATTCTCTTTTATATTTTGTATCACACATTTAGTGAGCTAAAGTTACAATCTATTGAATACACTTATTCAAATTGCTAACGAAGGCGAGGTAGAGAATAATGGACCTATAATTTCAAGCTCCAATAAATTTGATAACTAATCAAACTCTTTGATTAATTTATCAATTTTATTAATCCTAGAGTTACTCCACTAAAACTTGGAACTACATTCTTGAAATTGTAGATATAAAATTGCTCAAAGAATATGGTTGTCCATTTGAAATTGCCATTACATATAAATCGATCCTCCATAAATAATCAGTATTAGAGCAATAAAATCTGTTAATCTTTCTAATTACATCTTGATTTTTGAGTACCATTAATTCTCTAATGAATGATAAATTTATCAAGTTAATCACGAATTGAGCGCTTATACCATTCAAGTCCCGAATCAACATGCAAGGAATTATCTATCTACTTCTTAAATAATAAGAAATGGACTCCATATATTAATATTCGAGGCTACTTACTTCATTATATCTCCAAAATACAAGGAATAAGATTTGATACTCAAATCCGTACCGAGTAAATAAAAAAACATGATTCCATGAATATGAGTTTACTAATAACTCAAGATTAAGATCATTCTATATATAACCATCAGTTGACGTGATTATAATCCGCTATATTTAACGGAAATTATCAGCAATTCATATCACGCCACATCCCTTGTTCTAATAATCACATTATGCATAGTGCACTAATTAAATGTCTCGCTATAATAACGGTTCGGATAAGACCGTTCAATTCTTAATGATAATGAGATGCACTAATGATATTCAATTAAAGATTCCAAATTTTAATTAATTAATCAATTAAATTATTGATTATTTGTCATAGACCATTTTAATTATTATCATCCTTAAATGTTATCCTCTAGTATATAACTCTTATATAAACTGTTTAAGATTACATAGATAATTATAAAATTTTAATGATATTTATTAAGTATCAAAAATATATGAATATATAACTGTAATGAAATAAAACATTTATTTGTATAAATCACAGTAAAGTTGTAGCATCCCATTCTTTATGAGCATCAATTCCAACACCCCTCCCATACAAATTAGAATATTCATAAATTCGAATTTAGTATGTACTAATAAATCGATAGTCAAAATCATTCCATTCTAGATTCCTTTTGATTTACCAGAAGCAGAAGAAGAATTAGTAAAGCGTTCCACTTATTGAACAGGGTTCTATGGTCGGTCCGCGACCCCTGGATGCCAAAGGCATCCTTGGGGTGATCTCGTAGTTCCTATGAGGTGGAGACGATGGGGTCGGTCCATGGATTTAAGCAAATCGACTTCGATTATTGAATAATCCACATCACTTCTGCTTCTATTGTAACAAAGGATTCCCTTTTTATGTGGAAAAGGGCCAGGATGGCCCAGCTGTAAGATAATGTGTATTATAATTATCATAAATAAGTAATCTTTCAACCATTTGATTATATCTGAATGGTTTAAAATTGAGTTTTATAGATACCATGCATAAAAGAGGTTGCAACATAGTCTTTCCCCTTTTTTTTTTCTAATCATAAAGGTTTTTCCTCCCCATCATTGTACTCCTCCCACGGCAGCAAACAGAAAACCCACCATGAGGGCGGCGTGATCATGGCAGATCTGTGACTTCCCTCCAACGGCAGTGCGTTTCTCTGGATTTCTACCTTCTCCTCTATAGTAGCACAAACATGACGAGATCTCCGGCTTCGTCGCTCGATCTTCTCGCACCACCGCCTAACCCACCCTCCCCACGGCGGCGCTAACAACTCTGCTCCCTCCCTCCAACCGACGCGAGCTCCTTGGATATGCATTTTCAAGATTTCAACAGAAAGATTTGTACTTTGAGATGAAAAGGATCTACCCATTAATTTTGTTCCTAGTTTCATTTTGGTTTTTCTTTTTTCCTTTTTATTTATTTTTGGTTCAACTAAAAAAAAAAAAAAAAAACTAAATCTTGTGTGCATGGAGCTTATTAGACTAATTCTTGTCAAACCTCAACTAATTTTAAGTCAAATGAGAACACCTAACGCTTAATTCTCTTCTTTAAGTGGATATTCTCATTGCCATAAAAGCAACTCCAGAAAGAGAGTTGTATATCCAGAGCAATAAAGGATCGTTCCAAACAAAGCATCCATGCCTATCCAAGACCAACTTAAGAAGGAATGAGCCACATTATTCAAACTCTTGAAGAAAAATAAACACCCTTATAATTTATTTATTGCAGATCGAAGCACCATGAATAACAAAAGGATGGAGATTCCTTTCCCAAAAAAAAAAAACAAAACAAAACAAAACAGAAAAGAGCAAGTAAAAAACTGAAAGAGAAAAGTGAAAAGTGATAAAGACTATTCTACACCATTGCTTGATGAATCTCATGGACGAATAGCCTTTTGTCCTTTTTTATTTATTATTATTTTTTTTTTAATTTGCAAGCATCTCGCCGGCGATCTCCCTCCCACCGGCGTGGAGACCTGCTGCTCGAACCTCTGCCGGCACAAAGTTCGCCTTCCTCTGTAACGAATCTGTAAAGATTTTTGGGTTTTTTTTTTTTTTTTAATGTTTTGTGAAGGGGGCTTTTTGTTTATATGGGGTAGGTTCTATTTTAAGTAGTCCTTAACCTTTTCAACTCTTTGATTAACTTTAGGGGTGTTAAAATTTTTACCTCATCCATGGGTAAAGTAGGCTTACCACATGATAAGTCCCTTTTATTTTTTTCCACATAGTCTCGTTAACTATTTTTTTTTTCTCATTAATACTTTTTTCTTGTTTTCTGCTATTGAAATAACAACTTTTTTTTTTTGTCCTTTTAAATATGTCATTACTTAGATTCCTTTCAACATATATTTTCTCATATGTACTTGTAGTCTATTTTGTCCCATTAAAATCTCTTTTTTTAAAGGACAGCACTGTGGTAGGGTCTCTATCGGTAAAGCTTTCTTTTAAGCCGTTGAAATTTCATCGAACGGTTGAAATATTGTTGGTGTACCATACTTATCATAGACATTATCTCATATTACCATTCTTACCCTCAAGTCTTCTCCGTCGCCGGCAACCTTCCCATTGCCGACAACCGACCTCGACGACGACCCCGATGCCGGCAACCCACCCCCAGCCCCAGCCCCGACCGCCCCCCATCTAGCATCGGCCCCTACTCCCCGGCCCCCGGCAACCCCCCAGCCCTCCCCCACCGGCACCCCAGCCCCAGCCCCCCTGGCGTCCCCCCTCCCCCCCCCCCCCCCCACCCCAGGTCTCCCCTCCCCTGACACCTCCACCCAAGGCTCCCCTTCCCCGACATCCCCTACCCACCCCCACCCCCTCCCCCTCCCCCGACATTCCCCCACCCAACCACCCCCCTCCCCCGGGCACCCCTCGACTCCCCCCTGATGGGGACCCCCTACCCCCCCTCTCTCTTCCCCTTTCTCTCTCTCTCTCTCTCTTCCCCCTACTTTCTCTTCTCGGTCTGCCCGCCCCCCCCCCCCCCCCCCCCCCCCGACATGAGAAAAGAGAGAAAGAGGGGGATGGGGGTCCCCGTCAGGGGTGGGGTGGGGTGGGGTGGGTTGGGGGAGGTCGGGGGGGTAAATCATCATACACACTCTCAAATTTACATCATCCGATTTAATCTGTATGACTTAAAAAAGGACTTTACCAGAAGTACCGATAGAGACCCTCAAAAGGTTTTATACCACAGTGCTCCCCTTTTCTGAAAAATGTTCTACTTTTTTCTTTTTTCTGTTTTTTTTTTTTAAATCAAACTGAACTCTTGAGAGAACAATCGATCAAGAAAAAATAAATTAACTTAAAAAAAAAGTTTACGTTCATGTAAGAAAAAAAAATTGAACAAATTATTATATTATATAGTATTACGATTGGATGTTTTGAGAATTTTAAACATATTTCGTAATTTTAGCTTATGCTTATCTAAATCAAAATTCTAACTCCGTATGTATATGTATAAATTTTGTAAAATAAATCTTGCATGCCGATGAGTAGCGAAATTAAATAATAATTGAAATAATGGTCTACCATTAAACATTGTTTTTGTGGGATAAAGATGACATTTGCAAAAGAGTAGAAGTAAGAGAATGACAAAGAGAGTTACCTTAGCATTTTCAAGTGCAATTTTTTTTTTTTTTTTAAATGTTTGGTGGAGGGGGCTTTTCATTTATATGTGGTAGGTTCTATTTTAAGTAGTTAGTCCTTAACCCTTTTCAACTCCTTGTTTAACTTTAAGGGTGTAAGTAAAAGTAGGCGTACCCCTTGATAGAAGACCCTTTTATTTATTTCGACATAGTCTCGTTGACTATTTTTTTTCCTCATTAATACTTTTTTATTTTCTTGCTTTCAGCTATTGAAATGACAACTTTTTTTTTTTTTCCTCCCGAATGTGTCGTTACTTGGATTCCTTTTAATATATATTTTCTCATATGTACTTGTAGTCTATTTTGTCCCGTTAAAATCTCTCTTTTTTTTTTTTTTTTTTTAAGGTTCTACTCTTTTCTTTTCTCTTAAAAAAAAAAAAACCAAACTGAACTCTTGAGAGAATAGTGGATCAAGAAAAAATAAATTAAGTTATTTTTTTAAGTTTACATTCATGTATGAAAAAAAAAATTCAACAAACTTTATTATATAGTATTACTATTGGATGTTTTGAGAGTTTTAAACATTTTTTTTTGGTAATTTTAACTTATGTCTTCTCTAAATCAAAATCCTAACTCCGTGTATATATATATATATATATTTTGTAAAATAAATCTTGCATACCGATGAGTAGCAAAATTATAATAACAATTGAAATAATGGTCTACCATTAAACATTGTTTTTGTGGGAACAAGATGATATTTGTAAAAGAGTACAAGTAAGAGAATGACAAAGAGAGTTACCTTAGCATTTCTCAAGTGCATATATAGGATTTTGTGAACAGCAAAAGTTGTATTTCATCTCTTCCAAGTATGATCAAATTTGTTTAAGATTTATATTACAACAGAAAATCATGCAAACAATATATAACTTTAATATAAAGTACAAAATTTGAATTTCCGATTAAAGAAAAAACAAAGAAATAAAATCATGCACAATATGATAATAAAAGATGCATTTTATGGTCTGTTTCTTTAGATTTCTTTATATGATGAGGTTAGGATAATATCAATAATCTCTTCTTATTAGATATAAAAAGAGAAATTATAATACATAGCATATTTTACAAGTACTTTTGGATATAATAGCAGGTGTTTTAAAAGATTATATATCATAACATATTTTTATGAGTAAACCCTTGGATATATGGCAATTTTCTTTTTCATTTATTTATCTTTTACTGTGCCGCTATAGTTATGGTGTCTTTTAAGTCCCAAAAACAAATGTTTTCTTTTTGGAGCCAACATATGTTTGTCGAAGCTTCGGGTCAAATACTTTCTAACATATTTCGACATAAACAGTACGAGAAAATTGTAAAATATATTATTTTTATGAAACTAAAAAAGTGAATACTATGATTTTAAAATATTCAAAGTAAATTTTTTATCGATAAATAATTTAAGTTATTATTGTCTTTTAACTTATTTATTATAAAATGTTATTTATTTTGGAGATGTTTGGCATTACATCTCATTTTAAACTAAACTGTATTTTTTAATCATGTTTTTTGTTTTTTTCTGAAAAAAGTATTTTGTCTTTTCTGAAAAAATCAACAAAAATTACTATTCAAACTTAAATCCATCAACTCAACTCAAACTCAACTCATTCACTAAACACCCCTTTATGTCTTTTTTTGTAAACTATAATTTTCTTGGAGCACCTCCTTGTCGACTGGTTTTATTATTTTTTTATTTTTTTATTTTTTATTTTACCTCCTTTTCTTTCTTTGACTTGTCTTATCAAGAAAACCTCAAAAGTTTGCGGACCATTGGCTGATTGACTCCTAATGCTGTGCAAACTAACGATACTTTCCAAGCAAAACCAAACAACAAAGCAAATAATCATTTTGTCATCTCTCTCTCTCGCTACACGAGATGTCGTTCCCAATCTTCTCCCACTCCCAAGTCCCACGTGTCAACAAACGACAAGCTTGCTAAGCATCAGCTACAGCAAGAACCATTACAATCTCCTATTTTCTGCGGTCAATATCCAATACCTTTCAGCTTCCTCACTGCATGCCACGTGGAAGGAAAATAGCAATAACTACTCTGGCCCTTATTACACGAGATTACAGTCTTCGGTCACTCCTTGCTACGTTTCACGTTAATCTCTCACAAAAATAAATAAACGAATAAATAAAGTTTTATTGTTCAAAGATAATAAAATAACGACACCCTGTTGTAACATGCCATGGACCTTTATTAATGATTTAAATCAAACCATTTATTACGAGACCACATTACTATGAATGAAGCCATGGAGGTGCATATCTCTATTCACACTTTAAAATTTTAAATTTTGCAGATCTCATTTGTTTTAATAAAAATTTTACTTTTTTTTTTTTGGTGGAACATAAAATTTTTATTGTATCTTCACCCTTTTTGGTTATATCTATCTTTCTATATTTATATATAAAAAAATTTAATTGTTATTCGTAACATTTTGATTTAAAAAAATTATCTTGGTGTGAGTGTATCAGTTTACAAAATTGTCTCTTTAAATTCAAAGTTCGTTTTTCAAGCCACATTTTCATTTTTAATTTTTTTTTTGTCTTTTTCAACTCAAAATTACTTTTAAACTATTCATATTTCTAAATTATGACACTGAATTCCAACTTTAAAAATTCATAACTTTGTTATCTTCAGTCAAAATAATATATATATTTAAAATTATATAGAGTTTTGAGAATTATAAAATAAGATTCATATTAATAATTTTTTTGGAATATATTTTAAGATTTTATAACTTTTTTCTCCAAATATTTTTTTCAAACCAAAGACATATTTTTAGAAACTCAAATGATCTTCAATTAAAATATATTCAAAACTCCATCTCCAATTATCTCTTGAAACTACCCCTCAATCTCATATATTATACACTGTTTAGTTTTTAATTTTAACCTTAAGATCATCTCCATTTATATTTAAGATAATTATATAATGGGATCTTTTGTTTGTCTTGCCACCGAGAGTGATTGTCTTAGATGTTTGATCCATTTTCATTGATATGATTTATGACAGATTGGAACAGCTTAACATTATGTATTATAGATTTTTAATGTGCATAGTTTAAATTAAACTGTCAAAAAAGTTAAACAGTTACTACCATATACCAACAATGCTAAGTCAAAATGATTAAAGTCATAATTTAATAATAATTTTATATTTAATTTTATTTAATAATAACGCGGAAATGTAACTGATCCCCACCCGTAAGCTAATATATATATATATATATATATATATTTTTTTTTTTTTTTTGTTTATTAATTTTAATTTTTATTTAGAAGTGATTGCGTCTGTCTTATCTCTTTCTTCTTCTTCTTCTTCTTCTTCTTCTTCCGGTTCTCTGTCTTCTGCTTCTGCTCCATCTTCTTTTTCTTCTTCTCTTCTCCTCCTCAGCCTCACAACTTCGTCGCTCCTCATTTTCACCTTGCGAATATCGAAAAATCCCCATGAGCACAGAGCTGAATTCTCCCAATTTCATGATCTGAATTCGGATTCGGATTTGCAGATTCTTGGGATATCTTCTTCTATGAGGGTTCCGGAGCTCGTATAATTCAATTTTGTTTCTTCCATCTTAATTTGGGGCTTTTGAAGCTTGTTTTACAAGATTATTGCTTTCAACTTGGAGTTAATTCGACAGAATTCTTTCATTTTCGGGTAAAAACCTCGCTTTTTATATAATATATATTTATATGTATATATGTGTGTGTGTGTGTATATTCTATATCTGATTAAGGGTTGTGGTTTTAGTAATTACGGGGACTCGGTTAATTCTTGCAGGGTAGAAATTCCAATTAGTGAAGTTTAAGGTTGTTCTTTTGCTAGGAGCTATACTTTTTTTTTTTTTGGGTACTTTGCTAGGAGCTATTCGTACAATATATATATATATATATATATATATATTGTTTCGTTCTGACTAATATGATTAATGTAGTTGAAGATGCTAATTTGAAATTCTAATTAGTGAAATTCAAGGTGCTTGTTAGCTAGGAAAAAAATATATATCTATATATATAAACATGTTCGTTTCTCATTAATGTGATCAATGATTCACTTAGAACTGAATTTTTTTCTTAATTCTTCGGTTTGTGGATTTTGAAACAGTATTATTGAGAGTCTTATGAACACCTTCGTCTTTAATCGGTTTTCGCATAAACGATTATCGGGGTCATTTCCATCTAGAATTGTTTATACTTATTGGAACTACAGAAAAATACATGTTTTTTCTGTTTGTTTTGGTTTTTTTTTCCCATGCAGTTTAATGAAGATTTATTAACTGTTTCATGTGCACTTCTGTTGTGCCAGAATCTCAAAGTTGAGCAAATATCTTTGTGGTGAATTCTTCGGGAAATATGAAGGGCCTTCGAGATTGGTTTTTTCCTCATCTGGTATCGAAGGCAGTGGTCTCAGCTAGACCACTGTCGGGTAGTGACAGTTTCTTGGATGAGGAACCTCTTGATGAAGAAGAGTTTGATGGCCAAGGTATCACCCCTCTTTGACCCTTTTGGTTTTTCCTAAAAATTGGTTCTTTAGCTGAAATAATCAGGAAAAGGTATGCGATTCAAGTTTTTAGTTAAATAACATTTATTCTTTACCTATTAATTGATTAAATTTGCGGGGAGGATGAAGGGAGTTAGAGAAGCCAAACATGAAGAAGAAATGACGTGGATCTAATTACCCTCTCGATCTTACTGTCTTGTTTCTTTTATTTCTGTCATTCAAACTTGGGAAATAGTATGTTTGTAACGCCGGAGATTCAGTGTTTTATGTTCTTGTCTTTGATGGTAGTGCTTATTATGCGTAAAGCGTTTTTATGGGAAATTGACTATGGGGTGGAATCTATTGTTGACAGGACTTATCAAGAAGTTGGTCTTGTCTTTTGTTGTGTGTTTTGAACAAGTTCTTCCATAACTTGTTACATATTGGAAGGCTAGTAATATTGCTTGCTTTGGTCTTCTGAATTTTGTATGTTTTGACACAATAGCCAATTACCCCATGAGAGAGAAAAAATCGTTGCAGGCTCTGATGCCAAAGACATCCTTGTGTGTGTAAATTTTGGCATGTAAGTTGTTAATTGTTGATGTATATGCTGGTTCCATTATCCGGACTTCTGTGCCAACGAGTTTCAATCTAATCTCACAAGATTCCCAAATATCCGCTTTTGACCTTCTAGGTAAATATGCTCCTTTTTTTCCTTTCAGTATTTTTCCCACTGGGTTTTGGCTGAAAGGATTTTAATGAGGCATATTTGGATATGCAGTCAAAATTAGAATTTTGGCTTACTTTTGGGATCATCTCCCATCAGTTTGGGTTTCCGGTTGATCAATAGATATGTTTTTTTGCTTAGGTTTGTTTGTTTCCTGCCTGCGTGCAGTTTTATCTTTTTTGTAGCCTGCATGCATGTTTTTGTTTTATTTTAATTTCTCCTGTAAACATCTTTTTTTTTTTAATAAAATTTTAATGGAATGGGAAAGTGATGAGGGTACTAGAGGGTTGCTGACCTAGTCAAGATGTCTTGATGCACTTTCTGATTCCTGTTGCCATCATTCATTTAAAAAAAGATTGATGTGGATCAAGTACCATGTTTGATGATTTTATGATAGCTGTCATAATCATTTAATGCTAGGGCCTTGTTTGTGATCCCGTTGAAAGGCTGTTCAAAATTTGGTTCAAATGCCACAAACAAATTCTAACTAAAAGAAGAATTTTTCTAAAGTTTATTTATGTTATGAGCTAATGTTTCTTGTTTATCAGGTGAAACTCAGCCTTCCACTTTGGTGGCATCCCGTGTTCCTCTTGCGTCACGGTCCTCTGATGGAAATCAGGAAAATCATTCACAAACCTCCCCGCAGCAGGTTTTACTTGAGCATTCTGATAGATCTCATAATGAGCTCAAGGAAAAAAAGAAGGATCCACTGGTTAAGATTGAGGATATTAAAGTTAAGTTCTTGCACCTCCTTCGACGGCTTGGGCTGCCAGAGAACAATATTCTGGTGGCAAAGGTTTTATATAGAATTCACCTGGCAACTCTGATACGGGCAGAGGAATCAGATCTAAGGAGAATTAACATCAGAAGCAATAGAGTGAGAGCTATAGTTGCTGATCAAGAGACAGCCAGGCAGCCTGAACTGGATTTCTCTATAAGAATACTTGTTCTTGGGAAAACAGGGGTTGGCAAGAGTGCTACAATAAATTCTATATTTGATCAAAATAAAGCCGCAACAGATGCATTTCGACCTGCCACGGATGACATTCGAGAGGTTGTAGGAACTATGAATGGAATTAAAATAACCATCATTGATACCCCTGGTCTCTTGCCTCCGTCTGCAAGTAATGTTAAAAGAAATAAGAAGGTCATGCTTTCTGTGAAGAGATTCATAAGAAAATCTCCACCCGATATAGTTTTATACTTCGACCGTTTAGACCTTGTCAGTAAGGGTTATAGTGACTACCCTCATTTGAAACTTATTACTGAAGTGTTTGGTCCTGCAATTTGGTTCAACACCATCCTTGTCATGACTCATTCTTCCTCGGCTCCTCCAGAGGGACCTGACGGGTATTCCATCAACTATGACTCCTATGCGACTCACTGCACAGATTTGGTGAAGCATCATATACACCAGGCGGTCTTGGACTCGAAACTTGAAAACCCAGTGCTTTTAGTTGAGAACCATCCTCAGTGCAGGAAAAATAACATGGGGGAAAAGATTCTACCCAACGGACAGGTTTGGAGATCACAGTTTTTGCTATTGTGCATCTGTACTAAAGTTCTCAGTGATGTCAATATCATCTTAAAATTACAAGAGAGCATTGAACTGGGGCCTGCGAGTGCTGCTCGGCTACCATCGCTTCCCCATCTCCTCTCATCTCTTCTAAGGGAACGTCCTTCGGCAAGTACAAGTGGTGCTGATAATGAAATTGATGAAAGCTTACTATCAGATGGCGAGGAAGAAGCTGAGTATGACCAGTTGCCTGCGATCCGTATCCTTAAAAATTCTCAGTTTGAGAGACTGACCAAGTCACAGAAAAAAGAATATCTCGATGAGCTGGACTACAGAGAGACACTTTATTTGAAGAAACAATTAAAGGAAGAGATTCGTAGGCAAAGGGAGAATAGGCTTTCGAAGGGGAAGATTTTGGAAGGTGATGATGATTCTGATAGCCAGCACGCACCTCCAGAGGATGTTTTGCTACCAGATATGGCTGTTCCTCCAAGTTTTGACTCAAATTGCCCTGCGCACAGATATCGTTGCCTTGTTACAAGTGATCAGTGGCTTGTGAGACCGGTTCTTGATCCCCAAGGATGGGATCATGACGTTGGATTTGACGGAATAAGCCTTGAAACAGCTATGGGAATAAAACAGGATGTCTCTGCCTCAATCACAGGACAGATGAGCAAGGACAAGCACGATTTCAGTGTTCAATCCGAGTGCACTGCTTCTTACTTGACACCTGAGGGAGATACTCACTCGGTTGGTCTCGATGTTCAGTCTAGTGGAAAAGATTTGATGTATACACTTCAAGGGTATACAAAGCTGAGAAAAGTGTGGCACAATGTTGCGAACTATGGTGTTTCGTTGACGTCCTTTGGGAACAAGTATTACGTTGGTGCCAAGATCGGAGATACCATTTCTGTTGGGAAAAGATTGAAATTTGCTGTCAATGCCGGTCGAATGGGGAGGGGGCAAGTGACATATGGCGGGAGCTTTGAGGCTACTTTAAGGGGAAGAGACTACCCTGTTAGAAATGACATGGTCAGCCTGACGATGACGCTCCTCTCCTTTAACAAGGAAATGGTGTTGGGTGGAAATTTACAGTCCGAATTTCAACTTAACCGAAACTTGAGATTGGCAGTTAATGCCAATATAAACAGTCGGAAGATGGGGCAGGTTTGTGTTAAAACAAGTAGCTCTGAGCATTTGCAAATTGCTCTGATTTCGGCTTTTACGCTGTTCAAGGCCCTTTCACGAAGACGAGGAACTGTAAGCTCAAGTCGGGAACTCGAAGAGGACAGATAAGTCTCTCTTTGCTCTGTTGAAGCTGAGATATTTTTGTTAGAGAAAAATAATGACAAGTTCAGGGGGTTTTTCCCCTTTGAAGGAAGTTTTTCGTCGTTTGACAGCCAACTTTTAGGGTTTGTATCCAAAGTAAACGAGACAAAAAGTGTACAGCGACTCATGGAGATAAATATATTTTTGGGGCTGAAGTCGTTTAATCTAAAAAAATAGAAATAAGATGTAACTGTTGAATATTTGAAATTTTTTTCAAGCTTCAAACTGTTTTGCTAAATAGCAAGGCACACTATAATCTTTACGGTACATGTGATAAGACAATTAAAATTACTACGTAACAGAGTGGGAGGCAAAATTTTCATTGTCAAGTTAATTTAGTTTTACCGACACATTTGTGAAGATGAATAATGATGATGAACAATCATGTTTTTTTTTTTTTTTTTTTAAGTTAAAACATTCTTTATTTTTAAATTTTTTTAACCTTACACATGCTTTGTATGATTTAACATTTCTTTATGTTGCAATGACCTTGACACCTATCTTCGAGTCTAACTTGTGTTTGGTGTACAAGTTTGGAATAAAATTTTTAATTTGAAGTTGGTTTGCTTTTAAAAAATTAGTTATAATTTTTGTTGATTTTTCGAAAAAAAAGAAAAATCTAATCGAAAAAGTATAATATGATTGGAGTTGAACCTGTAAACCAAACAAAAATATAAGTTTTTTTTTAATGAATAAACAAAGTATAGGTTTTTCTACCGTAAAGCATCTCTGTTAGTTGTGCATATTTTTAATATAAGTTTCAATTAAAATCACATGAACAAAATGTGGCTGTTTAACATAGAACTCTATCAAATGGTTCCTTTTTTTTTTTTTTTCACATTGTAGCATAGAACTCTCTTAAATCTAAACATTTAAACATGCAAAGTTATTGGACACAGAGTTAATTAGAATTTAAAAAAAAAATTAGAAGAAATAAATAAATGACTTACAAGTAAATATTCATTAGTTTGAAAGTATCCATTCTATTTTGTTAGTTCGACCGTGAAATTTATTTGTTTTTATATTTCCGGAATATGAGTGTGTAATGAAAAAATTTACGAATGCTACAATTTACTTCATTTAACTTATGCTGGAGTGATTTTCTCCACATCAACGTCGTTCTACCTTCTCTGTTGCTCTTTGCCGTGTTTCTCCATCTCTTATCGTCGGGGGTAGGAGAGGTGGGGGCGCCTGTATATATGTACCTGTGAAGGATTGTCCGACACCAAGTCAGGCAAACAACCAAGGAGATTGAAGGAGGATATTGAGAAAAACTAAGTTTTAAATAGTGGCAAAAGCCAAATTTCAAGTTATAATTAATTGTCATAATCGTCAGGATTTTCCTTAAACCTTTTATTTAAGAGTTAAGACACGTTATTAACCGGTGGGATTAAATTAAAGTGGCCGTCGACCAAGACTCTATTAGAGGATGCTAGTGCGATATTACCGGTGTTCTGGTCTAATGAAGATGTGATCGGCAAGGGTTATTTGCAGTTATGTGATTTATGTGGGGATGGAGTCAAAGGGTTCTAGTTGAGAGTTTCTTGACTAGATCTAACCTTGCGAGCTTTCGGCGGTTTGGGTTCATGCAAGGCCTTAGTGATCCAAGATCGATGTGGTGATCTCTTATCTCCAATGGAGCCTGATCGGTTTCATCTAAGTTGTGGTACACGGTGGAGTGGTTGTTCTGCTTGGGGCGAGAAATTTATGATTGATGTTGCTTTATATTTGTACTTTGTTTTTGTGTTTTTGTTTTACTTTTGTGATAACGAGGTGGTTTCTGCATATCCAGTTTGTATTTACGTGTGTTCTGTTTTAGTTGTACTTTGACGGTTTTTGTTGATCGGCTCCATTAGTATTATGACTAGGCGTAGTTTGTTGCAATCTCTGTGCTGCGAGTGACACTCTCTCAATCGATAAGAACATTTCATCGATTATAGATTTTTTTCTCTTTAAGAGAACTTTCTACATACGAGATTATAGGATAGTCAAGGAATTTTCTTGTAATCGGGTTTGAGTTTATGTCCTCCTCACTAAGTTTCATCATATTTTACTGATAGAATCAATTTTAATCGAGGGTTATGTTTTTTATAACATAAGATTGTATAGTTTGTATCCCATTTTAATTTGCATAATAATCTCTTTACAAGAAAAAAAGAAAGAAAAGTTTTATATTTTATATTTTATATTTTGTTCTTTGTTTTTTGTTTTTTGCTTTTGTTTTTGTTTTTGTTTTTGTTTTTGTTTTTTTTGTTTTTTAAGTGTGAATGCACTACAAGTTTCAACAGTAAGTATACAGTACAGGTCCATTTCTCAAGGGACTCGGCATGTGTGCACGTGTATGAACCATGGAACTTCCTTTCTGCTACCTCCGTGATATATAGCTATCAGATGTGAGATCAGAGCAGATACTTTGGATACAAAAGAAAACGACAATTTCCGGTAGTTTGCTTTTAGTGCAAATTATGCCCCCCCGTTTCTTCTTCTTTTCTATGGGCTGTACAAACAAATAAATTAAATTCCTACAAAAATTTGGACACAATAAACAATGCGATTATTCCGTAAGCTTAGCAAATTATTCAGTATCCATTTTTGCTACTTGGAAATCTCTTGAATGATCTAGCCGACGGTCGTGATGGTTTGGTGGCAAGGAAGGATGGGTGGGGGGGCAGGGCGGGCAAACCTAGTTGCGAGGCTAGCGAGCCCAAATGGGTTGGTGGGTGCTGTAGGTAGAGGAAAGGAAAGCTGGCGGGTGGTCATGGATGGGGTTGTTGGTGGGAGGAGGGATTGCCGGACGAAATGGGTTTTTTTTTTTTTTTTTTTTTTTTGGTTGAAAATTTTTGTGAAAAAAAAAATCAGGTATAGTTTTTTTTTTTTTTTTTTTTTTTTTTTTTTATTATGTATCTTTCCAATCTAAATCATCCAAAACTAGTCAGACGATCAAGAATTTGTCTCTAATTAACTTCTATTTAAACAATTTTTCTTACCCACTTAATTATTTTTTTCCATTTATTTTTTTTCCTTTAACTTTAAATCTCATACTTTTAAATTGACCAATTAAAATATTTTGTCTCTAATTGACTTCCATTTAAATAATTTTTCTAAATATATCCTTTTTTATTTTTTTTGCCACAGTCTCTCTAACTATTTTTTTCTCATTAATACTTTTTTCTTCTTTTCTGCTATTGAAATAGCATTCTTTCTTCTTCTTTGTTTTTTTTTTTTTTTTTTTTGAATGTGTCGTTACTTAGATCCCTTTCAATATATCTTATTATTTTTTGAAACCAACTGAACTCTCGAGAGAATAATAGATCAAGAAAAAAAAAATTAACTTAAAAAAAAAAGTTTATATTCATGTATGAAAAAAGTTCAACCAAATGTATTATATAGTATTAAGATTGGATATTTTTAGAGTTTTAAACATTTTTTGCAATTTTAGTTTTTGTTCCCTCTGAATCAAAATCCTAGCTCCACCACTAGGATAACTAATTTAGAACCTTTGTTTATATCGAGCTATGACGCACATAGAGTATATAAAATTTGGTAAGAAAGATCATATAAATATATACTCTTAAAGTTCAAGGTCTGTTAGTTGTGAAAACCTAAAATCCGATTTCTTATCATCCCATTGATGCAACTAGTAGGTTTGTTGAATGACCACTGGGACGGGGACATGAGGACACCACTGATCCTTTTTTTCTTATAAAAGAAATTACCTGGATGATCTGCCTCTTGGCTTCCACCACTATTTATATATTCCTCTACTTCTCATTGATCCCATCTCCAATCCCTCAGGCTTGTCCCCGGCCATCCCCTCCAAAGCTTCTAGAAATCATACGACTCTTCAAGTCCATACAGGAGCCGAAGGCCAATTACGAGCAGCTCCTATTCTCCGGGAAGAATCTGAAGCCTATCGACGAGGTTACAAGATGAGGAAGAACAAGGTCGAAGGTTGCAGGTCATACTTTTGGGTTAGGGCTTGCCTTAACTTGGAGCGCAACGTGGTCCTCGAGGCCAAGAATTCAAAACTCTGAAGATTGTTCAAATCAAAGAAAATAAGTGTAAGTAGGGGTAAAACACGTTTTCAGTTTCAGTTGGTGGTGCCGATAGACATTGTTACACGAGACCATGAAGCGGGTGGGCAGCAAAATTTAATCTAGCAAAAATTATTATGGTTAAGCTTTTTTTTTTTTTTTTTTTTTTTTTTTTTCCCTTTTTTGGTTCAACTCCAATTATATGTACTAATGCTGTTGAAATCTACCTCTGTGCGATCTCCGTTGGCGATCTTGTTGCCCTTCATCTTCTCTGGTCCAACCCTTCCTCTCCCCACTTTGTTTTGGTTCTTTGGGTTTCTGGTTTGTAGTTGCAAGTCAACTCCCGATCTATGATCACGAAGAAGAATAGGTCCTTGGGCTCATGGTCTCCCTAATTTCCAGCACCGGAGCAGTGTCTTCTTCGGCGACGACATATTAATGACCAGGGAATTAGGGTTAGGTTCGGTTTTTGGTCTTTGGTTTTTGGTTTTTGGTTTTTGGTTTTTGGTTTTTTTTTTTTTTTTTTTTTCTTGGGCTGATTTGAAATCATTTAGTTCTAAGGGATTTATTGACTAATTAACGACGGATTGACATCGAAACAATATATTTACGCAAATAGTCATGTAAATAATTAGGAATACTTGGCTATTTTTAATATTATATGTAAATATGTTATTTTCAATAAATAAAATGATGAGTCTATTGGCACCCCTTATTTTGCTTTTCCCATCAACTAACTAATTTTAGAATGAAAAAATTACTTCTTACACCCCTTAGTTTTTCCCAAAAAGTTCTTATAACTAAATTATTTGTCTATCTTCTTTCTTCACATACTAAATCTAAACCACTGTATCTTTTTTAAAATATGTTTTGTTTTATTCTTCTTTTTAAATTTATTCTTACAAGATTTCTGTTTTCTTATTTTCTCTTTAGACATCTAATAAAATTCTTTATCAGTTTAAATGTTGAGAAAAAATCTATGACTTATTCTTTGATATACTTCTTCTTAAGATGATAAAAAACTTAAGTATAATATACTAATGAAGCTCAGTATTCCACAAGCATGGTTGAAATTGTTATAAATTTTGTTAAGATTTTTATTAGATAATTAGAAAAAGCTCACAATTCAGAGTTTAAATAAATTCCTAATAATTTCTCTAAATTATTTATAAATGAATAACTAATCAAAATGATATATTTGATTATATATCACATCATAGAGACGTGTTTTCCATTTACTTGTTATTTCTTAGAAAACAAAAAACTAGTTATAACATGGAACTACAAAAACTATTAAAAAATAGGAATCATAACAAACAAAATAAAAAAGAATCTTCTTTTAAAATGGAAATAAATTAAAAAATAATAGCGAAATAGAATATTAAAAAAAAGACAAAATGTATAGCGATTTAGACTGTAATGAGAGGAGAAAGAAACGAGTAAATAATTTATTTATAAGGGTTTTTTGGAAAAATTAAGGGGGTGAACCAAGTAGTTATTTAATTCTAAAATTAATATAGAAAGTGATTTTAAAAGTAAGTGGGAAAAGTTAAATAAGGGTTATCAATAGATTCACCCTAAGTAAAGTATAATATTTCTTGAAAATACACGAATTACTAGTAAAACTCAGTATATAAAACGTTTACGGGTAAATAAGTTGAATTACTGCTTTCACCTATCTTTCTTAGTAAATCCATTTTATTTTGCTCAATCAATCCATTTATTTTCCCATAAATATTTTGAAACCTAGTAATTCTAGTAAATGAAAATTTTAAGTGGAAATATAAGATTTGCCTAGTAATCATTTATTAAACAATTATCTTTTTGTTAATCTTTGTATTTACATGGTAAATGTTTGTTTGTTTTTTTTTTTTTTTGTTTTTTTTTGTTTTTTTTGTAGATAATAAGTAATTATTTCTTTGTTAATCTTCACATGTGCATGATAAATCTTTTATTTTTCTAGGTTTAGGCTACTTTCTCCCAATTGGTCAGCTGCCGAAAAAGAAACCACCGACAGAGAAATGAAGGCGGAGAAGTAGTTGCGGGGATTACCAGAGATCTTGTGTTGTGGCCGATCACAACGGAGGGCGCCCTGGGTTAGCAATCTTTCAGCTTCGTGATCTCGACACCATTTTCTTACTGAGGTTTTGACAACGATGGCAGACAAAAGGGAGAGACGATGGAGAAGAGGGAGATGCGAACATCAGAGATCTCGCGGGTGCTAAAAAAAAAAAAAAAAAAGAGTTTGCGCGAGGAGAGGAGTCTTGTTGAAGTTTCTTTGCGCATATCTAGTGCATGCCAGAACGACAGTGAGGCTCCTTCACACTTCTTATCGTCCTTTGTGCTCGCGATGATGCCAGAGACGGCGATGACAACCTGAACGGTGAGCTTGCTAGCTATGTCGACAGTGGCAGTGACTAAAACGGCGAGCAACCGACAATTTCAGAGGAGAGAGAGACTTACGGGTATTTTTGGTATTTCTATCTTATTATTCATTCTAATTATGCTATTTAGTAATGATAATTTCATATCTTACTATGTTACAATGATGCATTATATTATGCCATTTTGTCCTTTTTACCTTAAATATTTGAGAAATTATAGCATGTAGCATATTTTATAGTACTTTCAAAAATTATAGCAAGTATTTTAAAGATTAATTATAGCATATTTTTATGGGTGTATCCTTGAATTTCTAGTAAATAATAGATTTACGGACAAATAATAATAGGCTCTTACGACAGTGCTAGTAATATTGAGGAGAGAGAGTCGCAATAGAGAGAGAGGACAAGTTATAGGAATTGTTTCGGTATTTTTGGGTATAACTAATGTGAATATCCCATTTATTATTATTTTTAAGGTAATTAAAAATGCATTCAACTTAAAGATCTTACAGATATCAAATATAATGCGGATGACCCTGTGGTACATGATACAAAATGCTCGATAAAAACTGGTCCCATCAGTAAATTTTGATGAAACACATGGAAAACGATGCAAGACGAGACCTGACATTAGAAAAATTACTCGACACATCATTTTGAGCGCACATATGGCTCTTTTGAAACTACTACAATCGATGGAAGCTTTCGATTCATTGAGAACATGTAACATGTAAGCACCAAGGCCATAAACATCTCAACTAAGACTCATAGCTAATGGAACTTTTAACTTG